>JARYHS010013631.1:175847024-176023233 GCA_031002005.1 Vandiemenella viatica
GTATAGGCATGGCAGCCTCGTTTTTGACAGCTTTGAGAAATCTTCTTATGTGACGCAGAAAAAAACAGGTAAAATTCTAACAAGAAAAATTAATTCAAAACAGGGGTGAGATACTTCCATAAGTAACTTATTTACTTCTTCAGTAATTAAACAAAGGAAATGGGTTTAGACAATATAAATTATAAGGAAATGGAAAATGACTCATCACTCCCCAAAGTTGAAGGCAGCGACGGGTGAAGAACATATATGACGAACACAACAATACACAATATTTCAGTTTTACACCTTATTCGTGCTGAATTAAATGAGTAATGTGGTTCGGGGCGTGTGAACACACTGAAGTTTCCTTCAGCATGAATAAGGTGTAAAACTGAAATATTGTGTATTCTTGTGTTCATCCTATATGTTCACCTGTCGCTGCCTTCAACTTTGGTGAGCAATGAGTCATTTTTCCTTTCCTTGTAATTTTTATTTTCTTCATGTATTGTTCATTTCATCATCACAGCCCTCCTAGCTTTAACCATGTTAAGCAAAGAGTTCACTTTCTTTATACTTAAGGCAGGCATTCTCACTGCAGTAAGTTTTGCTATGAGAGCACTTGTTTCTCAGCAGCCCCCACTTAACTCAGGAACCACTTGAAACATTGTACAATAGTTTTCCACACAGTCTAGTAAAGGTAAACATAGGTGAGTAGCGGAAGGGTTAATTTGGAAAGGGGAGGGGAATTTTAATACATGGGGATCAAGGGTAAATAAACTCTGTTGCTTTCTGTAGTGGATTCCTGTTCTCACATAAACAGTTAAGACATCATCATCATCATCATCATCATCATCATCATCATCATCATCATCATCTAGAGCAGTTTCCAACCACTGCCCAGCAAAAGCTTCTCCAATATTTCCTGTTTATCCATCATCTGTATTCTACTGTCATCCAGTTCCCTCCTTTTTCCTCAACACACTTTTTAACACCTTTCATCCATCTGCCCCTCGGCCTTCCTCTGCCCCTCGGCCATCCTCTGCGTCTCTTCCCTTTAATGCACCTTCTTCGGTATGTTCTCCTCTCAAGTTCTCATCAATTGACCATACCACTGTAATCTTGCTTTCTTTATTCTTTGTTGTTTTTTATTCTTTGATGTTCCTCTTTGATCATCTACACAATTTTATCACTCCTCATTCTATCCCTTCTAATTACACCTATTCTAGTCCTCTGAAACTTAATTTCCAAAGCTTATACTTTCCGTTTGTCACTATCCTTCATCAATTATGTTTATGAGCCATACACTAAAATCGGCAAAAGTAGGTCTTATAGAGTTCCTCCTTACTGTTTTGTGACCCATTTCTATTCCAAGTCAAGCCTCCAAACACATTCTTTTTTTTTTTTTTTTTTTTAATCCATCGGCACATCTTCCTCTTTCATTCATTTCCATTCCATTTAATTCATTTCCATTTCAATTCCATTTCATTAATTTCCATTTCATTAATTTCCATTTCATTCATTTCCATTTCATCCATTTTCTTCAGTCCAGTTACCCAAATATTAGAAACGCTCAACTTTCTTCAACTGCTCTCCTTCAAAGTGATATATCCATCTTTCCTGCTCTTCATTCTTGCAGTAATTACCTCTTCCCTCTTTCTTGCAGAGAACTTAATGTCAAACAATACAGCTACCCTCTCCCAAACATCCAGCTGATCCTGCTCTTCTTTCTTTTCTTCATCCCAAACCAATAGGTCATCAGCAAAGTAAGTATTACATCTTAATTTGACTAGTGTAAAAAGTAAACACATATGGCATTGTTGGCCGAGAGGTCCAGAAGGATTGGGTGGCAGAGTTTTGATTTGCCATGCATTCTGCCTCTGACATGGCTGGACCTACAGTTTAACATGGAATATGAACCACAGAACATCCTGAAGGGGTTCATATGAACCAAAACAACTCTTACTAATTCCTGGTCCCATCAGGATTGGAACCCAGGACTGGTTCCGGAACTTTTGAAGCTAGTGCCTTAACCGATTCTCTGACCCAGATAGACATTGGCTTTCTAAACTTCGAGGTCAGGTCCCAGTTTCAAATCGTACTAGCCGCTCCAGGTCATTCCTGGGTTTGGATTCCACATGAAACTGTCATGAACATGTCCAGCCATAGCAGAGGTAGAACGCACAGCAAATTGAAACTCTGTCACGCAGACGGCTGAACAATCCTTCAGGATCTTCTGGCCAAAAACACAATATGCGTTTGCTTAATATGAAAAATGTATCAATCAATAAATAAATCACTTTTTATGAGTGTTATTACAGGAAGCCATGGAAAATCAAGATCTGCTCTCTCCCGTTGGTGATTGAACCCCGTTTCATTTTGAATGGCAGGCTGCTCGTCCATCAGGCTCAGTACAAGAAAAAAGTCATCACAAATAATTTAAATTAGAGAAAACTAGTAATAAATTGAAAAGAAAATATCAGTGACCTGGAATTTTCTAGGGCAAGAGATATAAATATTTAAGCATGCCAAGTTTAGACCAGGACAACATGGAAGCAAAAAGTATTTACTCAATATCAGATCAAACTTGATGTTATGGAAATTAAAACAAATAAATCTCAAATGCAGCCACAAGGATAGGGAAAATAAACAGTTGCCCATCACTTACCACATGATTCATGTGGCGGGTTGGGATGTGACCACATCTTTCCCCCTGCCATATGTCTCGCCTCCCACATGACTAAGACTAAAGTCGAAATATTGTGCAATTTGTTTGATTTTGTGTTTTTACGTGTCTCACCCTCCTGCCTTCATCTGTGGTAAGTGATGGGTAACTGTTTATTTTCCCTATCCTATCTTATTTTCAGTGCCTCGCGGCAGATTCTTTGTTTCCTTTATCCAATAATTAATTTTCAATGTAGACCATCAAACTATTTTCTTAGTTTCATAAAAATGGTGTTGAATAAGAAAGCAAAAAATAATAATAATAATAATAATAAGGCTATCCCATTGATAAACATTTTGCTCCTCTGAGATTCAGCACTATTTTTTTGTGTGGATAATAACTACAAACAATAAATGCACACATATTACATTAAAATTTTAGATTTCGAAGATAACTGTAAATCCTTTTGTCTCGAAATGCATAGCTGCTACTAAGAAATACATGATCATGCTATTACATCTCTGTTTATTTGGTCTACAGCTGAAAGGTTGGTCAGATATTCCCAACAGGAGGCCAGGGGTAGTACAGTCAGTTCCTTCCCACATTGCTGTACATAAACCAGGCGACAATGAGCGAATTCTAGGCTTCGCGCCCCGAGGGCCCCTACAGTCGGTGATCGGGGCCCCCCATCAGCCGGCGGGCCCGGGTACTTTCGACCCGCTTACCCCCCCCCCCCTAATGCCGGCCCTGTTTAGGTGTTTTAAGTATAATGTTTAGTTTTGTGTTGTGTGTATGAAGATGAAAGACTAAGAGAAAGAGAGAGGTCTACTCATCTGAAGAACACCGAAAGTATCCTAGTTTACATCCCCTCCACTGTAACAAAAGGCAATGAACAGTGTAACATGCTCTCACCCCATAGTTTGTTATTTATTCCAGGACTCTGGTTCACAATCTGCTGATTATTTTCTACAGATATGGCCAAGTCCTGAATCATAAAAAATTTCCTACCAGTGGACTTGAATGAGCTAACCACAAAATGAGTGCCAGGCACCGTCACACATCCTTAACAATCTCAGCTATGAGGCAACCATACATACTCTGAGGTATAAGATTAAATAATACTTTCTGCAAATTCTAGAGAACAAGAATCAAGTGATTAAACAAGACTTTCCACATACTACTGGCCTCACCCAGATAGTTTGGCGAGTTTTGTTCATATTTGATAAGTAGAAAACCTTTATTTTGAATTTAAGAGTAGGGCTACAAGTAGGACTATTATTACTTGAATAATAAGCAGCATTATGGGATTTATGCAACAGAAGCTGTAGTATTGAAGTAGGCATGCATACAAACAATAAAACTTAGATGAACGAAATTTTTCTCAGTGTTTTATATTTATTAACTTTTCTCTGGAAACTAACTGATTTAAATTTTTATTTCAACACAATTTTTCTGTCACACTGTTCGCCTGAAGATGGCACCTGCTCCCCCATGTCACCAGTGACTTGATACAATGTTCCTACCCTCATATAACCTCTTCACATCAGCATATGGTACAAATGTCATCCTATCGTCGAAATATTGTGTTTAAATAACAATTTAACTCTGTTAGTTTCCCGATAAAAATTAATAAATAAATAAACGAAACTTAACCAAGCGGAGTATCACCTAACTCAGTGGTTCCCAATTATTTTTTCCCGAGTACCACTGCAAGAAGGAGCTCAACCGCGCGTACCCCTTACAGCTGAAATGATAAATAAATGAATTCGTTCATGCCAGTAGAGTGCTTCTCATAACCACTGGATTACAATGATATAATTGACAGAAACACAGTTTATCTTAAAATATATTTGGGTGATAGTAATGTTTCTTTTGGCTGATAAAAGTGGATTTTTTTCAATTATTTTAGTGATCACCTTAGCCAAGAGACTACCGCGCGTACCCCCTGAAGAAACCTCACGTACCCCTGGGGGTACGCTTACCCCTAATTGGGAACCACTGACCTAACTAATATGAAATGTAATAAAGATAGAGTGAAGGTGAGGCATGGCATATGAAACTCACGACTGGGCTGAGTGTGGACTTCACCTTTGCGAGCGCCGAGCAGCCCCGTTGGGGAGTGCGCGACAGGTTGAGGATGACGTCACCGGTCATCATGTAGGCCTCGAAGCGTGGAGTGCGGGGGGCGGTGGCCTGCGCCGCCGGGGGTGGCGAGTGCAGCGGAGGCGGCGGCGGGCTGGGGGCGGCAGGGGGCCTGTGGTCGTCGTGGCGTGCCGCCAGAAAGCTGCGCACGTGCGCTTTGATCAACGGATCTCGCTTCAGCCGCAGCCTTACAGGGTCCTCCGACAACCGCAGGCACTTGAGCACTGAAACAGTCACCGACTCACCGTCAAATCCAGACATACCACAAGCTCTCCCACCCTCATTCCATCCTACAGTACTTCCGCTATTTTTGACCACATACCCATCTATGTCAGCCTGCTTTATCATTCCCTTCACTAAAAAAATTAACCAATTCCGAAAATCATTAGATATGTGATCAATCATCTAGTATATTCCTCCTGCGTGACTCTTCACGTTCCTTATTACTTGACCATCATTTTCAAATCACGTTTATTTTGTACTTTATCCGTCTGCCGTTTTCAATATTGTTCTGTTACGTCATATTCCAAATGCTTCAATTTTCCTTATTTTCCGTGTTCCTTAAATCCAACCATCGCAAGTGCTGTGTTCCATACAAAGAGTTTCGCCGGTCCTGGCAGTGTAGTGGCTAGCGCGCTGGCCTCACGTTGCAAGGGCCGCCGATTCGAGTCCGGCCTCGGGCATGGGTGGTTTTAATGTGTTGTGTTCGTCTTGTGTTGTCCTCACTGTAGTGTCCACAATATCATAGTGAAATTCTGATACAGCAGTTGCAACGTAAACAAACTGGAGCTGGCTAAATGGTCGAAAAGACCGAAGGCCATATATATACAGGGTGTTACAAAAAGGTACGGCCAAACTTTCAGGAAACATTCCTCACACACAAACAAAGAAAATATGTTATGTGGACATGTGTCCGGAAACGCTTACTTTCCATGTTAGAGCTCATTTTAGTTTCGTTAGTATGTACTGTACTGTACGGACCAATTCCATGGCCCCCACGCTCTCCTGACCTCAACCCTCTTGACTTCCATTTATGGGGGCATTTGAAAGCCCTTGTCTACGCAACCCCGGTACCAAATGTAGAGACTCTTCGTGCTCGTATTGTGGACGGCTGTGATACAATACGCCATTCTCCAGGGCTGCATCAGCGCATCAGGGATTCCATGCGACGGAGGGTGGATGCATGTATCCTCGCTAACGGAGGACATTTTGAACATTTCCTGTAACAAAGTGTTTGAAGTCACGCTGGTACGTTCTGTTGCTGTGTGTTTCCATTCCATGTTTAATGTGATTTGAAGAGAAGTAATAAAATGAGCTCTAACATGGAAAGTAAGCGTTTCCGGACACATGTCCACATAACATATTTTCTTCGTTTGTGTGTGAGGAATGTTTCCTGAAAGTTTGGCCGTACCTTTTTTGTAACACCCTGTATATATATATATATATATATATATATATATATATATATATATATATATATAAAGAGTTTCAGAAAGTTGTTTAAGTCAATGGACTAGATTAAAATTTTATTTCATTAAAGGCTCTTTTTGCTAGGCTATTCTGCTTTTCAGATCGTTCTCACTTCGCGCATCGTTTGTAAATTTATTTTCTTCTACGTGTGACCATATTTTTATGTTTAGTTTGTTGTTGCGGTTCTACAATTCCGAAAAAATCATTGGTCCACAAAAAGAAGTCACCTGAAATTATCAAATGTTTTCAGTTTTAGCTGTTTAGAGTGTGCTTTATTGTCTATGTTATTAATAACCCTTTTTTAGGTAAGAGTGTCAGGGATTGGAATGAGTTACCAAGAGAAATGATGAATAATTTACCGAAAACTTTGAAAGAATTTAAAGATAAAATTTGTAGAGGGCAAATGTAGGTAGGTGCAGGATAGGGGGAAGATGGGTGTGTAGGGAAATTGCCACCGGAGCCTGTGCTCCATTGCAATTAAATTAAATTAAATTTTAAAAAAAACTGTTGTTGTGGTTTAAGGGCGCGGGGTCATTAGCGCCCTTTATTAATAACTAAAACCAATTATGAAATTAATGTAATATGGAAATGGCGACTAAACATAATTCTTCACGCACTTAGAAAAACAACAGAAACACAAAATGGAAAAATAAAATTTGCCTCGCTGGCTGTCATTAGTCTTGCAAGCAGTAATTCCGAAAAAAAAAAGATGCTGCTGGCCCAGCGGGTAAGATGCCCTAATGTAGTCAAGAGGTGTCAGGTTTCCGTCGCAATTCATGTGAAACACGATAGGATGTTCCGTGGTTTAGATTTCACGCAAAACTGCAGGTCCGTTCTACCCAGAAGGCTAAGCCATACCCGGTCTATTGCAAATAATATACCACTACGCATTTTCTGCTGCAAATCCCACTAAAACCGGAAATACTAAATCCGAATGCTTCATTTTCAAGTCTACAATATTAATGTCGTGGTGTACAGAACTATTTTCTTAGCGATTGAAATTTTCTTTTGGATTTAATTTAATCATCGAATCAAAAAAAAAAAATCATTGGAAGAGTCTGAATGGTTCTTTGCGTTTAACTCAATACAATGATGCATCATACTACACTAGAAAAAATGAGGATACGAGACAATTTCCAGACAGGCAAGTGATGATCGGTAAGATAGGACGAAGCAATTCTGACAACTGCAAATTCCTGATAACGTCAAGGTACAGAAGATAAACTGTTGTGTACTTTTAATCCCATCGGAAATTTCCTTTGTATGTAGTAACCGAGTTCATTTTTCGTTGCTAATCTGTAGCTGTACAATGTTGATTATTCTTCTCCTGCCAAACTCAGTCTTTAAAACGCAGGTCATCACAATGGATACTGCTTTCCATCTTGGTAACGTTATGTGGTGTTCCGCTTTCTTCCGGCCAACTCTGCTGTTCTTCAGCCTCAATATTCGTTTCCGGTTTACTCCTTGGCGTACTTCGCAGTACAAATACCAAAACATAATTTGGTGGTCGTGAGCAAACCGCTTTTGCACCACATTGCTTAGAGCCGTTGAAACCGCCTATATAAAACAAAATAAGATCTTAGTTCGATCCAGTCTCGTCTCTTCTTTTAAAATTGCTGTTCTTCGGAAATACCGGCATACAGTGAATTCGTAACCGCATTACGTAGCAAATAAAGGTACTTCCTTGATAGACCTAAGAAGTATATCGTACCATTTCAGTTAAAACAGTTTCCCGAATTTTATATTACTACACCTTCCCTTTAAAAATATAATCTTGGCGCCTACCTCCTTTATTTCATTAATAAACAAAATGCAAACTGGTGACAGCTAATTTCCAATAGGTGGTGGTAAATGGTTAAAAATACAACGTTATAAATTATAAAGTTCACTTTTATGTTATGAAAATTATATTTCTTTTAACTTTACGTGCATCCCCTTGCAGTAATCGGCGCCTCCCAGCATGGAATCGCCGAGTTAAAAGTAAATTCCTGTGATATTAACATGGCTATAAAAATTGCAAGTAGCCGCCCGATCCGACTTTCGTGAAATAACTACAAAAAGTTCTAACGCTCTTCCTAAAAAATAAAATGGGAGGAAAGGAGGGCGGGAAATCCTTGCTGTAGATGGTCAGCTTAAAGGCCGCCACACACGTACGGGAAACCCGCGGGATTTGGACGGACTGGTCCCGGCCTTGAGGGATCCCGTACCGTGTGTGGGCATTTCCGTGAGGCCGTGGCCGCATCCCAGTGGCCCGCTCGTGCGACCAAATCCTCACCGAAAAACAATTCTTATTTCCTCGAAGGCCGGGACGGAGGGTGAAAACCTCAGCGTGTGTCTCCTGCGGTCAGTCGGCCTTCGAGGATTTCTTGTGAGTGCCTGCGTGTGTTGCGATTTTATTTCTGTTTTGTTTGTACTGTTCGGTTTCGTGATGTTCCGTGTTTATAAAAATGTATGAAAGTGTGCCCTGTCGATGGTAAGTGAAGTGACAAGAATACCACGACAGAAACAAACAAACGAGAAGCTGCCTACACCAAGGTGGCAGAAATATTGAAGGAGAATGAGCCAAATTCAAAAAAGAATGTATAGTAAAATAAAATTTAAAAAAAAACCGGCGGCAAGAAGATCGCTTTGACGTTGTTGGCAAAACCTTTGCAATGAAATTACGGGGCCTTCCGACCAATCAAATGCTAATAATAGAAAAAAATAATTAATGGCACACTGTTTCAAGCCGAAATGGGCTGTTTAAGAATGCCTTACGGTGAGCAACGGTTACCTACTTCCGGCCTGTACTATTCTATTTGTGCAGCCCACAACCTTTTCAATCAACACCCGCAAGATCATTATAAACCACCAGCACATTTGACTAAATTACCTCAAAATAACGACACAGCAGCAATTGATCTATCAAATTATAATGCAAATGGTGTCATATGATTTGAATTTGGGTTTACATCACAATATGATCAACACCTATGTTAAGTACTACATGATTTTAAACTAATATTATTTTAATTTAGTTTTTATGTCATTTAAGCTTAATTTTATGTTGTTGATGTATTTACGAATAGGAATAAATCAATTATATTAAATAATATCAGTGTAACAAAGAGAAATAATCTTTACGAAGTACTTTATAAATGGCCACGCATATTCCTGGTATGATGTATCCAAGGGCTTGAGAAGAATTTATTGTTCAAGACTTGAGATTTTCATAGCTTGTTCCCGTTACCAAAAACTGCAGCGTGGCGGTAAGTCTTTTGTGGTACGAAATTGCTTCCCACATAGCCGTATTTTTCTTTGTAATAAATGGAGTGAGTAATGATAACAGATGTAAATAGGTTTCTTTGTCCATCCTCAAACAATTATGAAAATATTTGGGAAAATACCTCAATTCCGAAAGAAGATTTGTGTGATAATATTTTCCTCTTTTGAGTAGCCACTCTTTGCACCATACACTTCTTCTGATGCGCTGTTTTGCGCGAGATTTAGCGCTACTTGCCGCGATTAACAAACTAACAGCAGCCAATGCGTGAACATCACCGGAAGCTGCCATCGTGAAGCCAACTCTGAGACCGAGAAACCCTTGAGGATTTTAAGGCCATAAATTGCTCTAGCCTGATCGGGAACTAAACCGCGGGCCTAACACTTACAACGGAACAATCACACTCACTAAAAATAAATTTAGATTTTCAGATTGTATGTTGAACGGTATACCCCCCACATCTCCGTAATCCTATCTAATTGATCTTACTTTTAGGGATATTATAATAGCATAAAAATGAGCTAACGGCAAAGTCCGTTGGCCAAGACTCCTCTGCAGAAGTAGCTTCGAGTCTGGTCACAATTAATCTTGTGTCAGTTTATTCCAAAAATAATGTTTTCAAAATAGGGTAAATCTGGGATAGATGGCCATAAATTTTTTTAAAGTCAGTTTCACAACGTAATACACCAGAACAACCTGAAACTTTCCATAAATTGCATTTTTAATCCATAAAAAACAAAAGCTGACTTTGTTTACAAAGATATAGCAAATTTCATACAAGCTAAAAATTCTTTAAAAAAATATGTAACACTTGGTCTGTACATCGCATCGTAAAAGAATTACAGGCGTTGGCCATCTCTCCCGTATGGCCATCTAACCCGGATTTACCCTATTAATGCTTCTATTACTTTCCTCGTCATTTTTATATTTGCATTTCATGAACTATAATATTAAACGAAATATTACATACAATAGATCTGATTAGTTGCATTCATTAATTGCGTGCGGTGTTTTTTTTTTTTCGTAAATCCGCCCCCTCCTCCCCCTTTGTGATCAGATTTGGTGAGATCTGGTCGGACCTCCTTTCCCTTATGAAGACCTCGTAGGTTTTCGAGACTTTGTTTTAGCTCTCACCCCCCCCCCCCCTTTCCCTAAAGTTAGAATTGGCGTCTTTTGTAGCTCTACTGTTATTTAAGGAATTAAAAAGATGACTTGGGATTCCTGTCTATCCCCTCCCCCTTGATGAGATTTTGCCGGACCCCCTCCCCCCCTTATTTCACCTCACGTAATTAACGGAGGCCCCGTAATGTGCATACGGAAGAAAGTATCGCGTGTGATGAAAAAAAATATGGAGCTCAAAGTGTATACGAAATGAGAAGAAACCAATGCTCATAAGCACTGTACATTTCTTTCTGTCTGACACAAATTTGATAACGGTTTTCATCTACCGATCTAATTGCTTCATCCTTAACGGCTATGGATGAGCCAAAGATACGTTGTTGGAAAAATTGATGATACCTGGACATGAATCCTAGGCAATTGAGTATTAGCCGTGACTGGTTCCGTTAGGATCTCGCTGCCGCTCACTGATTCGTATACGTCTTTAATATTGCCGTACACGAGGATTTTCGTATGCGAGTATCTCAGAAATTAAGGCCCGTTTGATGGAACGACTGAACGCATGGATCCTTCAACATATCTTCGAGAGATCGAGATCCGTTTTTATCAATTCTGATGATTTTGCAATCCATCAAATCGCTAAATATTACAGACAAAACCATATAAAAGGCAAAATTGTAATAAATATGCATTGTTGGAAGTTTTTTTTTAATACATCTTGGAATACATAGACGGGTTCAGAGTTTTCGTACCATGGTGGTGAAATGTGCCGTCTGTTTGCAGGATATGAGGCAGTCCTTACTGAAAACGTTGCGACACTGATAATTATGGATCACGGCGAAGGGGTATGTATGGATATAAGAACAGGAAAGGCAGTAAACAATTTTTTTTTATTTTTTTTACTACACGAGGAAGTGCTGTTTTCCGGGTACGCAGAAGTGATATGTTCAAGTCTACGCGCGGTAGACCGTTTCAGCAAAGTTTTTTTTTCAATGGCTTTCAGCAACTAAGCCATTCAGCCAGCGCAATGTGTTTTATGATATCTCATCCAGTGAATTAATTTCTCCAGTACGTTATGATTCCTAAGTATAGACACCACAGGACGGACAGGACATTCCCACTCAGACACACAACACTTAACATCCATGCCCGCGGCCGGATTCGAACGCGGAGCCAGTACTCTAGCCCCTACGCTACCGAGGCCGGCTTCAGCAAAATTTACGTAAATGTGACGAGTCGTTTTAACACGCGTTGATGGATAGTTTAGTTTAATAAAGTAAGTTAAGAAGGAATTATGTAGCGTCTGTGATAAAGACTAATTTGGGAAGTGAAGCAGTGTATTTTCTTTTGAAGTTTCAGCCAAAAAAAAATACGACGTGTAAGATTATAAAAAGATTAGGGTCAACGTTGAGCGATATTTTCGGCGAATTATTTCTGCGAGTCAAACCGACGGAACACACTACCGCAGCGACAGAAAGTTTTGTTCGAAAGATATTTAATAGTTCTTATCACGAGTTTTTCGCAATCATTGGAATATTTTAGGAAATGACTATGGTAGCAGCGTTTGCTGACAGTGCCAGTAAATGGTAATTAATAAATAGTGAACGACTTTTATTGTTTAATTAGTTAGCCTCTTGACATTATCTGAGGTCAGCAGGGTAACCTGAACTGTTGCGCAATAGATCGTCAGAAGAACGCTAGCCTATTGCAGCCCAAGTAGAAGAAATACTTTTTCGCCGAAGTATCTGTTATTCAAACATTCACCAGACAAACAGTAAACGTCTGACTAAACAAGAAACAGACACTGACAGAATCACAATCAGCAAGGAGTAATTATTGTGTTTAATATGCTTGCAGCTGAGGCAAACAGAACATTTTCTCTGTCATAAAGCTGAAGAAGCCCTAATTCACCCTAGCGCCCTCTTGGCAACACTTCATGGCACTGATTTCAATTTGATTCCGGAAGAGTCTTCATTCATCCGCCTGCAAAACAGGTAACTTAAAAACATATTCAAGCGGTAAAAAACAAACAGGTATGACGTTATTGGTGCAAAGACCACCAATGGAACCTACGAAGTAAAGTAGACCCACAGTGTTACGTGGAATCCAGACCACGGTTAATTATAGCGTATGGACAAAGGAAAGCTCTGTCAGGAACAGAAAAAATTCCAGCCGAGATCTAGATTAGAACCGAGTACCTCTGGCCTCCTTTTGAGGCACTTAACCACTGGAAAAGTAAGCACTTCGAAACTTCTCTGATTACATACATTCTGACACTTATTGGATACATTCCTAAGATTTATGAAATAGAAATCAATGCTCCAAGATTCTTTTTCTGCCATATCTGACCAGCAGATTATTTTGTCTTAAAAGACATTTATGTATGATGCTGAGAGAAACATTTTCCAGGATTACGAAGGAAAGTACTAAACAAGAAAATATAAACTTCTTCCTCTTCTTATAATTATTATTGCTTTACACCTCGTCGATTGCGATGCCAGTAGAGAGGAACGGGGAGTACGAAATGATGCCAGCATGAGAAATAAAAACTTGAATGACGGGACCGAGGATCGAATTCACGGCCTGTGTCGAAGTTTACCCGCTCTCCCATAAGGCTGCATAAAGTCTTTTCTTTTACTTATGGCTTTACGCCTCATCGACGTCGAGGTCATTAGATGCGGGATAGGACTGATGACAAGGAAAAGGAAGGAACTCGGCCATGGCCTTTCGAAGAAAGCATTCCGGTATTCGCCTGGAGTGAATTGGGGAAACCATGGAACACCCAAATCTGAATGCCCGGACGGGGATTCAAACCGGCGTCCTCCCGAATGCGAGGCCAGGGCACTAACCCCTCACCCACCACGCTAGGTTCAATAAAGCCTATATCAATGGCAGAGCTCAAATTTCTGAACTTTTAATTACCAAAGGCGCACTACTGTGAGAATACAAATGGGCACCTATTTGATGACTGGTCGCTTTTCTCATAGTTACCTATATCGAGAATTTAAAAAACGTACTGTCGCAGAGTCAGCGTCCGTGACAAGTTTCACTAGTAATCCTACGATACAGGAGCGTACAATCTTAAGATAGCGCCCACAACCAGACCGCTAAACATTGCTTCGAATAACGCGAATATGAACCGCTGTGGTAGTCTGTCAGACTAAAATGATATACGGGTTTCCTCTCCAGCCACATATCAATAAAAAATTTGTCTCAGCACCGTACCGACCACTAGTTACAATTTTTAGGCGGTTTGCAGTAGTTATTAAGGCAAATTCTGGTATGGTCACAATTACAACCTCAAGGAAATAAGAATCACAGACAGAATAACATTAAACTCATCGGACCAATAAATAGTTAGCAAATTGTCAGTGGTGGATCTACGAATTTTCCGAGCCGAGGCAAAACAGAGAAATCGCCGCCCCCCTTTCGAACATTATTTTGCCACCTCCATGTCGCCACCCCATGTGTCGCAACCGCCCCGACGTAAAATTTCCAATCTACAAATTTTGCCGCCCCCCTGAAGTTGCCGCCCGGGTTTGACCTCCCCCTAGATCCGCCAATGCAAACTGTTATGACCCAAGATACAGGTAAGGGAACTCATCAACAGTCATTTAATTCATCTCAGGATCGTCCCGCAATTGGAATTCTTACTGTATTTGCGACATTCTTGAATACGCGTTTTCGTATTCACGATTTTCAGCTTTCCTAAGGGGGCAAACGGGCGATGACATTGACTAGAGCTATTCACCTGGGTTGTTCTTCCTCTTGGTCTTTTGTCCTCATCTCTCGCTTCCACGATCAATTTACATGCATTTTCACTATTTCTCCTCATTTCATCTCCAAAATACTAGGATTCTCTACAGACACAGGAAGACGGATTCTTGTATGATGGATGCTTTGGTTATCCATTCAGGCCAACAAAAACGCAGAATTCGACGCCAAACATCTAAACTTAAAGACCTCGGGGTGGCTGTAATCTCCGATTTAACGTTCCATTTCTCATAGCTAATTGGAGAAAACTGAAAACGCTAGTATTTCAACCAAGGAGATATTTGTGGATTTATTTTTCTGCTCCCTTCTGCCAGATTTTAGTAAGCTTTTCCACGACAACATTTCTTAAATCACTATCTCCAGTTCTCTTAATCGGACAGTGTGCAGGACTTTTCTTGATCGAATAATTACTGTAAGTTTGGATTTGATAAGGTTGATCTCTAATCCACAAACAGAACTTATGTTCTTTGCTGTTACAAGCAAATCCACAATTTCATCTTCACTCAAGTCTAGAAGATTCGTCAGCGAAGCGCAGATTACTGATAATAATTCTTCCACCAACCGAGATTCCTCCACCCCTGCTGTCAAGAGATTCAGAGTAGATGTTGAAAAGTTGCAGTGCCTGATACATATGGAAACGATTAAGTATTGATTAATAATAATTACACGAAAGAGTATAAATCATTAAGACCACAACCAAAACCAAGCATATGACAAATTTGTCAGGATGTCAGTTCACCGTTTAAACAATCTTAACGTCATAGACACAGTGGGGATACGAGACAGTTGACGCGGGAGCGAAAACAGTTTGTTTATATTTTGGTAGTAGCGAATAGATGGATCCGACTCATTTATTCAGTAATACGCGCCACGCAAAATGCCCCCTCCCCCTCCTCCACCTATGCCTACAAAAGCATGCAGAACTACCTTAGAGCCTCAGGTTGGAAGCCAGACAACAAAATTCCTACGAAGCAAGACTTTGACACCAAGTAATAAATAAATTACAATAATTACAACTGGAATATTTACCACAGTATTATCACATGCTCCGGGAGCCTCCGGTTCGAAGCCGGGCGACGGAATTTCAACATTTACGTCCCTGCAACACACAAAGATGTATTCGGATATAAGTAGTCTCATCTCCAGATCGAAGACACTCCAGTTCGAAGTCAGACGACTGAACCTTACACCCTAAAACGAATCAAGATGCATTTGGGACGTACGTAACCTGACTTCTAAGTTGGCAGGTTATGTTGGATCTCTGGCTCGATTCCAGGCGATGGAATTTCATCAGATATTCAGCATCCAAGCCTTACCTAAGTCCTACGATGCAAGGATTATGTTGAAGTCACTAACCTGATGAGATACTTTTAGTTCTGATTACCCTGGTTGGATTCAGTTATCTAAAGATTATCACGATAATGATACTGCAGGAGGGCGGAAGAGTTTGCATAATACTTCCTGTTCCCATGTGAAGTCAATGGATGAATGAAATCTGTCCAGAAGAGATCTCAGTACTGTTTTACTCCTAATTAAAACTAATCGGTTCAATGCAAAGATTCAAAGAAGCTACTTTATGTTCTATGGACAGTATCTACACTATTTTTATAATTGCGAAAGTAATTGTCTCTCTCTTTCTGTTTGTTACATTATCACGACTAAACGGCTAAACTGCTCTTGATGAAATTTGACAAGGAAATACTACGCATCAGTAGGAAAGACATAGGATATATTTTCGGTATAAATAACGTTTTGTCCTTGTCAAGAAATTTTGTAAGCTAACCGGACAGGGGTGTAGCGTGTGTAATCTTATATATATATAAAAATAGACGTGTTTTTTCCTATATTTCACTTTTCAGCCACCACTACCTAGCACAAATCACTGATGTTTGTGGGTGGAAGTAGCATGGAGTTTCCTGTCGTGCACAACGTTGGCCGAATGCCGATAGCTGTGGGGATGTGGGAGATATAATGATTAAAGTTGGTCAGTGCAGGGCGTTTTCATATTTCGACCAAAAGTTCGTATCTCCGTATACTTCTCTTTCCTGCCACAACTACATAACATAGACTTTTGGTGTTTGTGTGTGGTAGTAGAATCGTCTTTCCTGTCGTGCACTATGGTTGTTAGATGTCGGTAGCTATGGGGATGTGGGAGATATGGGGGTTGAAAGTGGTCGACCTGTGGCAATTTCATACTTCTGCCAAAGACAAAAATGTCATGGTGTATCACTTTTCAGCGAAAACTATAGATCACAGATAACTGGCGTCTGTGTGTAGTAGTAGCACAGTCACCTTTCGATCACAACAGCGGCCGAATTTCAGAAACTGTGGTACTGTGGTAGATATGGTGGTTGTAAGTGGCCGACCAAGGATATTTTCGTATTTCGACTGTCTACGCATATGTCACTTTTCTGCCACAACTACATAGCATAGAGCATTGGTGTTTGTGTTTGGTAGTAGAATCGTATCTCATGTAGTGCACTATGGTTGTTAGATGTCGGTAGTTATGGGGGTGTGGGAGAAATGGGGGTTGAAAGTGGTCGACCTGTGTCAGTTTCATACTTCTGCCAAAGACAAAAGTGTCATGGTGTATCACTTTTCAGCGAAAACTATCAATCGCAGATCACTGGCGTTTGTGTGTGGTAGTAACACAGAGTCTCCCATCGATCACAACGTTGGCCGAAATTCGGTAACTGTGGGAGTGTGTGAGATATGGTGTTTGAAATTGGTCGATCATGAATATTTTCGTGTTTCATCCAAAGACTTGTGTGTATCCGTAAATTTTACCTTGCTGCCGGAACTACATAGCGCAGAAGACTGGTACTTGTGTGTGGTAATAGTATCGAGTCTCCCATCGTGCACTAGGGTGGTTAGATGTCTATAGCTGTCAATATGAATTCTTTACAATCACGAACGAAGTCGTGGGTACCAGCTAGTTTTATATACATCGCTCAGGCTATGTTTCTCTCGCAGTAAGTTTGTGCAAGATCTGTTTAGTTTGTTGCTATTTTTAAACATGTTGCAAATTTATTCTCTTCATGAGACAGGTTAAATGGTATAGTGATGCAGGGCCGCATTTAGGCATAGGCTACCTAGCCTGTAGCCTAGGGACCCGCACCACATGCATAAATTATAAAAAATAAAATATACATTAGTCGCTGTCATCCCGTTGTCAATAATCAATTTTGTGTTTTTAATTTTTCTATATTGCTTGATTTCGTAATGTTAATCATCTTTTATCGTTTGTTTACCTTAATATGGAGGCCTACTGTTTCATATTGTTACAAACTTTTCAGTTTACAATTTTGAGGGCTTTTGCTGAAGGTGTTTGGTTGCAACAACAGCACTAAAATATGCAACACCTTATCTATCCATCATCAGTCAACATCACTTTCTAACATCGTTCACTTCAGTCTTGGACACGTTGCAGAAAGCATGTTACGAAATTTCGATTCTTTAGTAAGTTATCGTCGTATATTTTATACAAACATTTACATTATTCTATATTTTGCATTAAAATGTTTATTAATTTAATAATAAGTAATCGATATTGCTTTATATATAGGGCCCTCACCACAGTTATAGCCTAGGGTCGTACACATCTTAAAGGGCCCGCGCCACAGATATAGCCCAGGGGCCTACATACCGTAAATACGGCCTTGTAGTGATGGCTTACCCGTCATTAGCCTAACTCAGTCCTTTTTGGACACCTATTACGTAAGTTACTGCTTTCTATACCCAATTGTAGCAATAAAATTGTCGCAGGTAGCAGCTATTGTTCTGGTATTTCGGTACACAAGGAGCAATTGAACAGCTCTATCGTATATGCACATGTGTAATTTTACCTGTAGATACAGAACTACAAAAAACTGAGAAATAAAGCCAGATCACTATCGTAGAGCCACATATAAAAAAGACAACAGTTAAATATAGATTCAGCTCTCAATGCGCTCAGATGCGTGTCATCGCCCAGTCATCAGAGGATAACATCAACATGGGGGACGCAAATTGTTTACTTGAAAGACGTAGGGTAAATACGTCGGTAAATAGCAACAATGCAGACCTATGGGAGAACAACATTGATACAATTGCATAGTAGACTTTGTAACAGACTTGCTCACAGCGTAGGGGCTAGAGTGCCGAAGGCCGCCGGTTCGAATCCGGCCGCGGGCATGGATGTTAAGTGTTGTGTGTCTGTGTGAATGTCCTGTCCGTCCTGTGGCGTCCATACACTGAAAGCAATTATAATTACCTTGAGCTGGCTGTATGGCCTCCGTTGCCAAATGCCATTAAAAAAAAAGACTTGCTCACTATTCAACCATTAAGTTAAATACTGCTGCCGCCAAATACGTATCTGTTGCAAATTCAGTGGCTCCTGCAACACGATAGTAAGAGCGTGACGAAAATTTCTGCAGTTGCAGACACATTAATTACACATATTTGTAATATTATTCGTTCCAGCTGGTTCTGTTACAGGTAGCACGAGGCTCAAAATCTAAATGGGGCGGTTGTTCCTTACTGTACAGGGTTAGAGACAATTCCTAAATCCTTTATCAAATTTTCCAGAAAAATCGATGAAGATTAACAAATACAGTTACACAGAATGTGTGATGACCGATTACTACCCCAGTGGCTGACAGAACCAAGCATCATTGCAAAACATGCGAACACTTTCATCTCCGTTTGCTTCAGAATATTTCGTGCACATCCTTTAACTTTTAACATACGTATCGTTCAATTCTGTTACGCCAACAGACAGTGTTTGTAGGGAGCATTTCGCGTTTATTTACGCTGGGACAAACGATAAGTACTCAAAAAAGGATTTATTTTGAATTCAAAATTGAAAAACGGGCTTATTACAATAATTTATTTTACAGAATCACTAACTTCTTGGAGGACTTTCCAAATAACATAATTAACATAATATCCAAGTACATTTCTGGTTGAAAGACTGATAAGGAGAAGAAACGTGACTGGGTTTCGATAAATCACACAACTCGTGGATTAATGAGAAAGGTTTATTTAAATTATATTGTACAATTTTTGGTCATCAATAAACATTACAATTGCAGACTGTTAATTAATTTTCACTGAACATGTATAAAAAATGACTTTAAAGTGTATTGGAAGGAACTGACATAAAAATAAACTTCCATAAACACAAAAAGTATCGACTATTTACAATGTATCAGACTCTATAACTAAATTCTAGTGCACTAATAAACTTATCCATTAACTTTTTGAGGTTCGAAAACTATTTTCAAGCAACTACATGAAGTTTGCCACTTTTATTTCGAGCTAACTATTTACAGTATATACATTACACAACGTATTGTAACAGTGAAAATGTTATATCATATTTATTCTCCAGTATATATAAGATAACTGAAGAACTAAACTGAGGAATAGAAAAATCATAAAGAAATCGGTAAATCCGCGCCTTACACAAATCGGGAATGCGCATTCCGTGTTGAATAATATCCGCACTTTCTCCATCTCTAATGCCACGATGTCTTTTCCTACAATAGTCTTCCGTTTGAAATTTGGTGAAGCTACGCGTTTGCGAGTACCGCAAGGGCGTGTCCAGCTACTGCAAGATTTCACATTACGGTGTTTCCAAACGTTCTTCATTATTTTGCCAAAGATACAATTGTTCAGACGTTTAGAGAAGTGTCTCTCGAAATCTGAAGTGGCGAAACGGAGCAACGCGTTTTAAGAGAAATTTATTAATCGGTGTATTCTGTACATTACCATTGACAAGTATCTACATTGCTGGAGAACGCAATGATTGTTCTCAGCGTAGTCACTGAATTGGGTGGGTAGAACTTGAGGCGAATTTGTGGTCTGGACATTATTGTAAGTCTACCTCTAAGATGAAACCTCTAGATGAGACGGCTGGGATACCTAGAGTATACTAGCAATTTGTGTAGCTATAAACACTGGAGCTCTCAAAACGGTAGAAATTCTCATCTGGCTCAGCAGTACGAATTTATTACGTCGAAATTTACGATGAAACTGTGAGGCGCTTCATGGCTGTACTCTGTCAAGTATTGGTTTTTGGCCTTTGGCGTACCTAAGGACACACTGCCAAATACCGCCATGAATTCAACATTCAAAAACGTTCAGCATGTTTACGACAGTCAGAAGGTGCTCTTTAATCGCGATGGAGCACTTGCTCCGGAAGCAAATGCCCCACACATCCATTTTCCCCTTTACTTTTCCTACCTACTTTTTCCCTCTAATAATTTCAACTTTAAATCCTTTTAGCGTTTTTGGTAATACGGCCTGCCAAGAAAGGCCTGCAGCTGTGAAGAAGCGAACATGGTTCGAGGTGTCAAAAATCGAGAACCAACTATAAAACTTCTAATTTGGTGGAAGTGTGCCCCCTGTAAGCTCCTGCCACGAACTCCTTTACACTGGGACTGCTGGAATTTCTCAACAGTCGTGAAATTTGAACGAGGGAAATCTAGATATGCTAGGAAGAATATTATAAACGCTTATAAAATGAAAAGCACAAAATTCCAGCAAATCGTGTCTAGTTGTTACTTGGCTTCAACGGGCAAACTGGTACAGAGAGGATCTGCAAGAAATTGTAGAAGACTTCCTGGCGCACTAAATAATTTACAGAAATAGAACAATACGAACTGAGCAAAGATTTTAATTTTAACTAAATTGCACCTGCACTAAACAAAAGACAAAAACAACATGGCTGACTTCGAATCCAAACAACTGAATCCATCAAATAACTATTAGAAAAAAGGCCATTCAAAAGGAGCTACTATCTCACGACCAGGATTTGCTTCCAGGTGGTAAAAGAAAGGAAAAACAATAAAAGTACTTGTTAAAAATGGTTTTCCTCGAGAAATAAACGCTCAGTTGGCTTATTTAGGCAATAGCATGGCTAAACCTTCACAAAATTTCGATTTCAAATCTATTTTTTTCTCCAGAATCCTATTCCTATGGAGACACGTCACACAAGGGCTAACAAGCTGGTTTTCTGTCAATGTTGACCGCACCAAGATTGGACCAAGCGCAAGATGCTGAAGGATCTTTCAACAATGCATATTACGCAGTGCTGTAAAATAGAAATAAGTAGCTCCTGTTTTATGGCTGTTTAGAACAGTTGTGTTTCTTTAACCAGTGCAGCTAATTCTATTTTCTTTAGTTCGGTTTTCAACCATTTTTTTACTTTCAACGGATTATACCGAAGATCAGCTTCACCGCGGGAACTTTAAATTGTAGCACTAGAAAAACTTTTTGTTCTTGTTGAAAAAGTCCTTATTCGTCAAATCAAGCATTGTGTTAGCATTGAATATGCCGGTAATTTGTCTCAGAAAACTGCTGTTCCAAAGACATTAATAGTTAATCTGTTCGCAGTGTTAGGAGTGGTCTCTTCCAAAACTCGTCAGGAGTCTAGGCTGGAGGATTTGTACAATGTTTCTGCCGAATCGCAACCTTCAGCATTTAGAAATCTGTTTCAATACTGCTAGCTATGAGATATTGGCTTTCAACATTGGCACGTATACGGCGTTTTCTAGAAACGTCTGTTATTCGTTTTATATGGTTTGCACATTGAAGCAACACCATACTTTTTGACTGTAAAGTATTTACTACTGGTTTCAGATGTGCAGAACATTTTGTTTTGAGACAAACTATTAATAAATTTCGAATTTGTAGCAGTTGAAAAGCAACTTTTATAGTTGCAATTGTTACCGTCTTTGGACAGTGTTTCGAGCGCCTTAATGATTTTCACACAATGTTCCTTGAATGTAGCAATGCTTTTGTAGCTTTGAGACCTACGGGTTTCACAGATCAATGATATGTTTGGTATACATTTTCGACAAAGAGGAGATTCGCGAAAGAATTTTATTGTTTCTTGTATTGCGGAAATAGCATTTCTCTAAGTTTAGTGAAATACGTTGCTCTCGTATTATTTTCCTTGCACTATTATGAACACTACCAGCCTTTGCTCCTACACATCATATTGCCCGACAGACTTTTCTGGGTCACAACCTGCGACTTTATTTGCAGAAGTTTTGCGTGTAATTCTACAGAACCTAAAAATTCTTCTCGAAGCATCATCTTTTGTTAGTCAAAAAATGTAACACCAATAGAAAGTTGTTTTTACTTGATATTTCAAAGCTCGATCGCCAAGATACGACAGTGAAAAGCTTTCTCCACCTGGGCCGACAATTTCATTCTGAATTTGTGGTGAGGTGAGAAGGCAGTTTTTACGCCATTTTCCATGAGATCTTTGAAAATTAGGTTACCAGATTAATTTACGAATTTAATAAAGTCTTCAGAACGCCTTCTTGTACTTCAAATGAAAGCCATGTGAATAAAGCAGTAGAAATTATTGATGCTACGACTTTGTTATATTCTGTTTCTCTTTGGTATGTGTCGACACGCATATTTTCGACGAAACATTCTGCTGCTGAGACAGCTAATTTGTGCCACTGAGAATACGGCTGAGTCGTTTCAAGTTTGCGCATGTCTTTGTAGCGTGTAAGGGGCCTCACATGAGCGAACCTAAACCACGTTGCAACTCAGAATAAATTCAATACGCGCGTATTCTTGGAATGTGCCAGCCTAGGGGCATAATACACCAACCAGGTGTATTTGAATTTATTTATGAATTGCATAACAACTTTAACAAAATCATAACTTAGAGACTGTGCCCAACAGTTTCTAACAAAAATTCATTTTTTTTAAAATGAGGTCGTATTAAACGAATGTCTGACCGATGAACCACATCATGCGTAGATAACAATATGATGCGGCGCGACTGCGCGTGCGTGTGTTTCATCGAATCTAATGCGCCGCGCGTCACTATTATATACAAATATTAGAATTGGGTATTTTTATTTTCATATACTAGATAATTCGTGCGAAAATTTCGCAAATAAAATTCAATGAACAGCGAGGTTGGCAGTTTGTAGTATGTTGAAAGAAGAACCGACCCATTTATAGCAATATCTTCCTGACTTCACCTGATGAATGCTATCAGGCAGCCCTCTACTTTGATTTAAACACCAGAAGGTACCCCTTCCCGGAAGCCGAACTGTCATAGACCACACCTGGTAGGATATATGCAAGATATTGCAGATAAAATGGACAGGCCAAGTTTATAGTGTAGTACTAGATCTTTCAAAGGCTTTTGACAGAGTGAGCCATAAAATGGTATTAAACAACGTAAAAACTATTGGAGTGGATAAGAAAGTGATTGACTGGGTAGAAGAATTTTTAAAAGGTAGAAAACAGAAAGAGTAAGAAATGCAGTATCAAAACAAGTGGAAGTAAAAATGGGAGTACCACAGGGTAGCGTATTGGGACCATTGCTATTCATTATTTGAATGAATAATTGTGTTGATTGTTTACTATCAGAAATTAGATTGTTTGCAGATGATATAATGCTATATAAAAGGATCAAAACTGTAGAGGACTGTAAACAGCTGCAGGGTGATCTGGACAGGATATGTAGTTGGGTTGGTAAACATGGGATGAAGATAAATGCAAAGAAGAGTCAGCTTATTAGATACACAAATAAAACCTAAAGGTTAATTACGGTTATAAGACCGAGCGTGGTGGAGTAACGGTTAGCGTTCTCGCCTCGCATTCGGGAGGACGGCGGTTCGAATCCCCGTCCGGGCATCCAGATTTGGGTTTTCCATGGTTTCCGCAAATCACTCCAGGTGAATGTCGGTATGTTTCCTTCAAAAGGCCATGGCCGAATTCCTTCCCATTCCTAGCCCCCCATCCTTTCCCATCTTTAAAGACCTCACTGTTAAGAGACGTTAAGCAGTTTAAAAAAAAAAAAAACGGTTATAAGGTGGGGAAAGAATTGCTTGTTGAAGACTTGAAATGTAAATATCTTGGCATTACATTTGATAACAAGCTTAACTGGGCAGAACACATTGGTCAGGTAGTAGGAAAAGGTTTCAAAATTCTGCACTTGTTGGAGAGAGTGATGAGGGGATGTACGAGAGAAGTAAAGGAATTGGGTTACAAAACTTTGGTGAGACCATTGCTCGAATATGGTAGTGTAGTATGGGACCCACATTTTGCGTATCAAATACAGGAGTTGGAGAGGGTGCAAAAAAGGGCTGCTAGATTTGTTTCTGGAAATTATCGCGGAATGCAATTAGTGACGGATATGACAAAAGAGTTGGAATGTTATTCATTGCAAGACATGAGGAGGGTCATGGGAGTGTACAGGGCATATCGTGCCGATGAGGCATGGAAAGATATTGGAGCAGGTATGAAAAGTAGTGCATGGAAGGGAAAAGATGACCGTGACCACAAGCTGGCACTCGATTTCAGGCACAATGGTGTAGGAAGATTCTCTTTTTTGAATAAGAGTGTCAGGTATTGGAATGAGTTACCAACAGAAGTGATGAATAAATTACCGAAAACGTTAAGAGAATTTAAAGTTAAAATTTGTAGAGGGGAAAATGTAGGTGGGTGCAGAAAAGGGGAAAGATAGGGGTGTAGGGAAATTGCAACCGGAGCGTGCGCTCCGTCGCAATTTAATTAAATATTAATACAACTAAGCTGAACAAAACACACAGTATATCGATATTTCTGTGACCTGTCGTGCTTCTGTTCTGTCTAACGGTAATACGATCTTAGCCCGAGCGAAAATTTCGCGAGTAATATGTTTACATAGGAATTGTATAACACAACACAAATGTTTCCTTTACAGAAAAAAAATATACGAAAAGCTACTTATCGTACAAAAAACGCACGGTTTATTGCTATTTAGCAATAACGCGATTAGTCGTTGTCGATGCCAGCTAAACAGTTTCTGAATGTATCTGCGATATGTGCTGCTGCTATTTGTCGGTAAAGCGATCAATCCTTTATTGATATCTCTGTGATATGTGGTATTACTTCCCTGGCTAACACGACCAATCTTAGCGATGCCAGCGAAGCTTCTATGCTTGGTTCTAACCTGTCTCATACGCGTGACCTTGATAGTTGATACTGCTGCCTTTTAAGGGTCAATTTCTGAAAAGATTTCATTCTTAATTTATAATGCCTCAAAAGCGAATAACATTAAAATGATAGCTCACTTATCTATTTTGGTTAGGTATGAAAGGAGATAAATGACTCGTGACAAAGAAGTTTTAGAAATAATGATACATTTGCCCTTTATTGATTGAATTCCAAAAAATTCTTAATTTATAATTATGCCAAACAGGAGACTTTGAAATGGTTTCTCATTTATCGATTTCAGATAGATATGAAGGAAGATAAGTGGCTCATGAGCAAAAAACACATTCAAGAAATAATGATAGTTTTTCACTTTCAGATTTGAATTCCGAAAAATTCCTTTCTCAAAATACGATATGAGCAAATCGGAGACCTTAATCTTTAAAATGATACCACATTTTTCGGTTTCCGTTAGGTATCGAGGGAGATAAGTGTGTTTAGTACTAAGTATGCAACATCTAATCCTCCCATCTTTGGGATTTGTCATCATACGTTCAGAATTTCATTTAATGCTCCTGCGTTATTTTACGTTGAAACAACATACCAAACAACTGAATTGAGATTCTAAGCTTTAAAACGGTGAAAAGTCCATCGAAATCTGCTACGTAGTTTCCGAGTTTTTTTAAGACCAATATATCCGGTTTTCGTTTTATAGATACAGATAGATAGAAGAAGAAGATAAGGTAAATGTCTACTTTTCGGTATTAACAATGACACAGAAAACTCGCCGAGTATGCGATGTTAGAATAAAGGTTTTCAACTCCAAGAGGCGGCGGATGAGACATGGTACTTGCGACAATTTAGAGCAAGAGGTCCACACTGACGGTGTAGCTATCTTCCAGCTAGGGTTGCTACAGGCCGGGAAATCCCGGAATGTCCCGGAAATTTGTGTCTGGTCTCGTGTCCAGGAATTAAGACTTCGTAGACTAGTTTTTTTCTCTCAAACTAAATTCACCACGGTGGCCAAGAGGCCAAGTCAAGCATTCCGTGATCGCAGCGGGACGATGCAATTTACAAAAAGTTTGAGCTTTTCTTACTTAAATCAGAGGAATTGAAATTGACATGAGAAATATTCTATGAATTTCCTAGGATATTGAAAATTCTGGATGCAGTTAACATTGATTCCCTTTACAAATATTTCACATGCCTGAAAACTTGTCTTTGAGGTCTTTCTAAAAGATTAGCCAAACGACAAAATCTGGCCAATTTCTTTAGAACAAATATTTCTAATGATTTTGTAAATTTCAGGAAAATAGTCGGTTTTGTTTTGTCAATTCCAACAAGCAACGCCTTTTTCGAGAGACATTTTAACCCGTTGAATACTTTATGGAGTAAAGAGCGAAACAGAATGTACATGGAATTGATAATAAGGCTTAATTGCAAACGCAATCAATTTTGAAGAGAAAGTTTATTGCAAAGCAGTGATAAAAAAAAAAAAAAACTTTTGAGAATGGTAAAATCTATTGATAAATATTTTTTAAAAAGTAGTTTATTAAGATTCATTTTGATTGATGTTGATTTTTACTTAGGCAAAGATGGATGTTCAATTTTTGTTTATTTGTTGATAATACCTGATAATGATTTTCTATTTAAGTTTAATTTATTAGCCTAACAGAAGTGTTCAATTTTTGTTTAAGTTTAATATTTTTCAGGTTTTGATTGATAATACCCGATGTCGGTTTTCTATAAAAGTATTTTAAAAAAGTAAAAAATGGTACTCAATTTTTGTTTTAAGTTTAGTATATTTCTTTTTGATTCATAGTACCTGGTGTTTATTTTCAACCAAAGCTTAATTAATAAAACTAAAAGAGGTGTTGTATATATATTAGGGAGCATAGTTTTTACGTAAAATGCATTTTTAAAATAATTTGCATTTTGTTCACTCTTTAAATATACCACTAAAATACTTTTGAATCCCGGAAATTATAAGCCTGTATCTGCAACCCACGCCTCCTCTGACATGTCTTCGCGCCTCACTAGTTTTGGAACCTCTACTCTATACAGTGATATATGGCACGTATTTGTATCTTTTATAGTTTGTGAGAAATAGAAACGCAAAATCTGCTCTTTCTTTTCGAATAATCCTGTATACAAAACTTAGTACTGTGCAGTTGATTGTAGAATTCGCCGCAGTAAGTATCAGTTTCGTATTCCGACATTGGTGAATTGCTACGTCCGTATAATGTTATTTACATCAATGCTGTTCGAGATTGTTTCCAGCTATTTGTGATACCGAACCGACTCGACAGGCAGCGCCTGACCATGGTTCAGTACGACGTAGTGGACCATTCAAGTGGGAGCGTGCCGCGAGGCAGATCAGTTGCAGAGACACAACCACCGGAAACCATGAACACAGCAGAGGCAGCTGTCGAAACATTACGTTTCCTCCGTACTATCCGGCTGTATCAGTTTGCTCACGAGTACAAAGTAAGACGGTTGATTCCCTGAAGTATCTGAGGGTAATAGAACAAAGCAACATGAAATAGGACTTGCAAATAACTTCCGTAGGCAAAGCTAATTCTAAATTACAATTCATAGGTCGTATTATGAGGAATTGTAATGCTCATATAAAGGAAATAACGTATAAAACACTAGTGCGTCTGCATCTGGATTACTGTTGTGGAGTTTGGGATCCGTATCGCAAGGGCCTGATTGACTCAGTGGAGATGTTACCGAGGAGAGCCGCTCGATTCGTGACTGGTTGCTACAGCCCTTATGAAAACGTCACAGAGTTAATACACAGATTGTGCTGGGATCGTTTGCAAGACAGACGACGGCATTTGCGTTTGAATGTATTGGAGAATATGCGAAATTCTATGACCTACGAGTGCAGTGAGAAATTTTTTCCGTCAACCTATTTGGGTCGCAATGACCGGAGGGATAAGATTCGAGAAATAAGATGCCGTACTGATGCTTTTATGTATTCTTTCTTTCCTCCCGGTATTCGGGATTGGAATGCGCGGAATTAATATTGGTGCTTAGCACCCTCTGCCACCCACAATGTTTGTGAATTGCAGAGTATGGATGTAGATGCAGATGTAGAAGTTTACATTGCAATAAGCAAATTCCTATTACAAACTCATCGGATTTGTAAAGGATACTGATTACATAAAGTTTCGCATCCGGACCATCAATATTAGACAAATTCAGTTGTACCAGATATTTCTGGAATCTAATAAGTCTGCAACAACGAAATTTTTCTCACATTTTTATATGCCACACCTAGCCGAATAAGCCCGCCGACAAAACTCCCGCGATCATATACTCTATCGTCATTGTAAAATAATGAATGCCTCATACATAATACGGTGAATGCATTACCTCCCTGATTAGCCGTTGATTACACCTTTCCTTCCCCGATTGGCTGCTGATGGTATTTTACCACTGGACTCATCTGGCTATCCCGAGATTTTTCATTCAGTTGATCATATAAACTCTCTTAGCAAGCAATGCCTATAAGCATGTTGTATTCCATAAGTATAATCAAGACTAGTGGTGCCATCACATTACGCCAGCAGACTAGCAGCGCCTAGACATGCTTCCACTCTCTATTATAGCAAACTAAGAATTTACGATACTTATTTATGTTTCTGCAATGGTTCAATATGTATTAAATTCAAAATTAGCAAAAATAAAACTATATATTTCGATGAAATTAGCATATTAATTACTAGTTGCGTTTTGTTCATTTACATTCGATCAAAGTGGAAAGAAATATGAACAACATTATTTCAAATTCAAGATGTTGACCGTAATTTAACTGCAATTCTATTTAGTTAAGCAACTGCCAAGAAATTAACTGTCTGAACACTGATTTAAACCTGGTTGTTTTTTTTTTTTTTTTTTGCTGTCGTCAGTCTTTAGACTGGTTTGATGCGATCCTCCATCCCTTCCTATCCTGTGCTAACCTCTTCATTTCTATATACCCCTTACAACCCACGTCCTCAATTATCTGCTTCATATATTCTAATCTCTGTCTTCCTCTACAGTTCTTACCTTCGACTGTTCCCTCCACTAACAAATTAACCAATCCGGCATGTCTCAAAATATGACCTACCAGCCTGTCTCTTCTTCCTGTAAGCTTCTTCCATAAACTTCTTTCCTCACCCATCATTTCCAAAACTCGTTCATTTCTTACTTTGTCTGTCCACCTAATTTTCAGCATTCTTCTGTAGCACCACATTTCAAATGCTTCAAGTTTCTTTCTTTCCGGTATTCCTAAAGTCCATGTTTCGCTACCGTAAAGTGCTGTGCTCCACACATAGAGTTTTAAGAAATTCTTTCTAATTCCTAGATCAATATTTGAAACTAAAATGTTTCTCTTTTTCATGAAGGCTCTTTTTGCTAGTGCTATTCTGCTTTTAACATCATTCCTGCTTCGGCCATCGGTTGTAATTTTGCTTCCCAAGTAACAGAACTCACTCACTTCTCCTATTGCATCAGATCCTATTTTTATATTTAATCTGCTAGTATTGGTGTCATTTCTGCTACATTTCATACCTGTTATTATATGGTAACCAAATAAATAAATTTGTGTAACTGCAATCAGTATGAAACATGTCATCTATCTGACATAAAATGCAGCGTATACTCTGTAGCCCTACACGATATTTATACCATTTAGATGAACCTATAATTCATATTGATAGCATAGAAAATCTTAAGATAATTTCTATCATATTATTACTAAATTATTATATGGATTATAAATTTTAATGGGCATTTAAATTCATTCAAAACAACTTAGTACATTTATAATACATTTGGGAGATTTCAGTTTCACCAATATACAAACTAAAGCCATACGAAGAATAGAATATTTAAACCACTCTCATCTCATGCCCTTCGTAGAGATGGTACGTAAATTCTTCCCAAGGCGGGGCTTATAGTGTGTTTGTTTACTTCTAGTCCACTGCAGCGCTCTAAATACCTCTGGGAGAGTATTCCAATGGGTATAAGTTGAAGCTTTCATTAGGTAACTAGGCATTCGTAAAAAAAAAAAAAAAAACCGCTCGGCGAAGCGACGATCGCTAGCGCTGGACCAGATTGTATTCATTTCCTTGGAATTTGAAGAATCTACCTGTTTAACAGAACAGAGTGGTTTGTGAGTTTTTAGGGCATGCAGTTTATGTAGAAACCAACTGTTACTGAAACGACTATACTGATACTAATTCACGTTCTGAATTTAAAACTGCTAAATTAATCTTTAGTACCTGTGTGACCGATCTTCGCTCGGCATCTTTCGATTTCTGTTCAGTATACAACATTTCATCAAAATCTTCAGACACTTCTGTGAGAAATTAATTTTACCTATTCACAACAGTTGATTATGTAAAGTAGATAGGATATGTTATAAAAACCTAACTCAGTCCACGTGATGGCGATAGAGCCGTTTCCGAGATACCAAACACAAGAATTGCTCTTTTTTATTATTATTATTATTTTTTTTATCGTGTTACAAACTTTAAAAGCAAATGGTTATCTGTATATGAAATTTCATGCTAATAGCTAGAGCAGCTTCGGAGATCGTTCGGTTTACCATATCATAAAAGAAAAATGGGCAACTGCACCACTTTCGGTACCTGCGAGAAACTGCTACTAACCTGTTGAAATTTACATCAGTCGCTTCGTCAAGATGTCCTCTTCACGTTTTGCGATCATACATTGCGGAAAAGTCGCTAGATAATTTAATAAAAAATTCCGAAATATGGCATGACGAACGGCCGTTACATGCCGTCAACGTTGAAAAAAATCAGTGACAGTCTCTTAAAATGCTGATTTAATCCTTTTGTTGTAATGTTTTCATGCTTTTTCAGCTCTACTCCTTTGAAAAAAGTCGCACAAAATTGACAAACACGCAATATTTATCCGATTTGTAATACGGTGATGACCGCCATCTTACATAGCAACGAGCAACCAGAGATAATCAAGTGGTTCGATTGTAAACAAATACGCATTTGCCTGTTGGATGCCGCATAGCCAAAATTTCTTAATTTTATACCACTTGGTCCAGGCCGTATTTCAACCTAACCACGGTTTCTATGACAAAACGAAATTGTTTAGGTTGAAATGATCCCTGTACCGATAATTTTTATGTTATTTTAGCAGCGCTGAAAGCATTTAGCAGTTGCTCTGCCTTTCATATTTCGGAATTTTTTATTAAATTCTTGGCAACTTTTCCGCAATGTATGATCGCAAAGTGTGAAGAGGACATCTTGACGAAGCGACTGATGTAAATTTCAACAGGTTAGTAGCAGTTTCTCGCAGGTACCGAAAGTGGTGCAGTTCCCGAAAAATGCTATTATTATGTTAAATAGAATTCTTAATGCTAATCAGGGATTAATTAATGGTGCAAGATTAGCAGTAATTCATTTAGACGAGTGCATCATCAGTGCTAAATTCGCATAATCCGATAAGACTACGCTCATACCTCGCATTAACCTCACACCGTTTGATCCAACTGTCTCTCACATAACTTTCATTATGACCATTAATAAAGCACAAGGTCAGACTTTTCAAGGCGCAGGATTGCCAGAACCTGTTTTTTCGTATGGCTTTTCCAAGAGTTCGTAGATTCAGAAGTATTTATGTTAAAGACACACACGTCCAAAAAGTAAACGATGATCATATTATAAATGCTAATATTGTCTTCAAAGAGGTTTTGTAACGTAAAGAAGTTTTTTTTTAAAAAAAGTCACATCTGACGAAGCCAATATCTATTTTTTAAATATCTACTTTTTAAATGTTTTACAATCATACACGTAGTATTTAATGATTCGACTTTTTACAATAAAAGTGATATTTATTAATACTCGCCAAAATAAAATACCCTTCATTAATGAATATACTTGCATTTACTTAATTCCTCAATATTACATTACCATTCGGTGGCTCACCACGAAGAATTATTCGTTTAAAAGATATGAGTTCCTTGCTCTAATCAAAGTGAATCTTAACTAACATCAGTCGGCTTCCTGGTACCTGAAAATAGTGCCGTTTCCGAGGTACTAAATACAAGAATTGCTCATTTTGTGAAAAACCGCGTTTTTTTGTACGGAAGGCACCTATTTAGATAAACTTGAAAAGCAAAACGTTTTCTAAATACGAAATTTCATCAAAATCGTTAGAGCCTTTTCCGTGATAGGAAATATTTACAATAACTGCTGGTTTAAAGATAAAGATTTATGTTGTTCTTGTGACTTAAGTATTTAGAAGTATTTAGATCTGAGAAACTTGATAAGTCCCTAAGTAATATGACTAACATCATGATCGTCCCTTATTTTGTATTTCATATGTTGCCCTATATGGCTTTACGGCACTTCGACATCGAGGTCATAAGAGGTGTGAAAGAACTTGGGGCAAGGAACGGGAAGGAATTCAGCCATGGCATTTTGAAGGAAGCATCCCGGAATGCGCCTGGAGTGATTTGGGGAACCAATGGAAAATCCAAATCTGGATACCCTGACGGGGATTCGAACCCATATCCTCCCGAATTCGAGGCCAGAGCGTTACCGCTCACCGACCAAGCTAAGTATTTTATATTTCATATTTTCACTTCATGTCACCAGATGAGAAACGGTGTCGCCGAAATATAACGCATGCAATTTAAGGACAAGTATACATAACATTTTAAACTACAGTTGCATGTGTGGGCGTATCTGAGAGTTATTAAAAGTTGAAGGTTCAAGTGATCCATCCAATTAATCCAACTAGCGAATCATGTAATTAACACGGCAGTTACAGGGAGTCTTCACAATAAATTCAGTCAACGAAAGCAATTATTGTAGAATTCATGATAAAAGTCGCACGGCTCGTGGTACTTCAACAAAGTTTATGGTCTCATCACAGGCAATTGCACAAATACTTTCTATTACGCATAAAATATAGAGATATATCCCGAGGTGTCAAAAGTCAGCGAACACGAAGATACTAATATCTAGACGGCGTTAGCACCGCGGAAGAAACGTGTAGATGTGCTTAGTACTGTGGGGGGGGGCTTTAATTTTAACTGCTGTGAGTCGTGTGAACGGTTTTCTGAAGTAATTATGAAACACGACGTGAATAAACAGACTGAACGCGGAATAATAGTTGGCGATGGAAAACTAGGGCATTTAATTTCAGAAATTGGTCATGAATTCAATATTCCTATATCCACAGTGTCAAAAGTATGCCGTGAATATGTAATTTTCGGCATTACATCCTGCCATGGGCAATACGGTTGCCGACCACGTCTACTTAATCACCGAGATCAGAGACGTCTGCTTCGAGGTGTCAGTGTTGACAGACGGTCAAGGGGGGTCCATCAATTACGTGAGGTAAAATAGGAGGTTTCGGCGAAATCTCACCAAGGGGGAGGGGGTCAACAGAAATCTGACGTCATCCTTTTAATTCCTTAGAGCTAAAATAAAAAAAAAAAACGTCTGCAGAAGACTCCAATCCCAACGTTAGGAGGTCGTCAACAGAGGGGGGTGGGGGTATCCCTCAAGATCCCACCTCATTATATGGGGTTAGGGGGGGACCGACCAGATCTCACCACAGGCGGGGGGAGGGGGGGGGGTCCGGATTACCGGAAAAACACCTCACGTCATTAATGGACGCCCCACAAACACTATATCAAAGAACAACAATACTCAATGTGGGACGTACGACAGAGGTGTCCATGCGGACAATGCAGCGAAATTTGGGGTCGATGGGATATGGCAGCAGAAGACCGACACAAGTGCATCTGCCAACAAAACATAATCGGCTGCAGCGCCTTTCCTGGGCTCGTGAACATATCAGCTGGACGCTAGATGAATGGAAAAAGACTGCGTGATCAGATGAATCCTGATCCCAGTTGGTAAGCCCCTCATGGTCACCATGACTACGAAAACTGTCTACACACAAACATCTGTTACTTTGGCCAAGGTTCGTGCAACACCGTTGTTGAAACAGCTCCACTAGCGACCACCGCGACTGTTCTTTCCGAATTTGAATCAATTCACGATGGATCCCATTTGTGAAATTGGGACAAGAGGATCTTCGATTTCACTTACATGACCACGGATGTGCAATGAAGGCGGCGTCTTCAGTGTTTTCTTCCAGCCACACCACCCGTTCCCCCTTCCGAACAGCATTCTTCACTTTCCTGGACGAACCGTTCAGTTTCAAAGCAAAATTCCCAGTTTCATTTGGATAGTAAATATATTTGCGTGGTTTTAACGACCACGTGACAAGACTTGAAAGTTTCAATACATTCCGCCTTTGTCGTGCTTGGACCTGCAGTTGAATGCCGAAATCTTAACGCAGATTGTTTATTCCTTACTCCATACGGACAATGCACATTTTGTCACAGATAAAGGGCATGTTGGTGTTAACAATAGGATCTGTTCATCATCTCATTTTCTGTTGTGCCTTTCTAGTCATTCCAAATAGATACTCGATTGCACGCAATACATTCAGACATCATCCAATATAAACATTTAGAGACTCCCATTCCTACTGAAAGAACTGAACGAATTTTCGCATTGTATGTCACACCATGATAGTGTAGAAGTTGTGTAATTTTGTGAGAAATACATAAATTTGATACAAACCATGAAAATTTCTAAATACAGGAAATTTTGTAAAAGACACGAAAATTGCTTAAATTTCCTGCACAAAGGCGTAAATTTTTCGAATTAGAGATGACACCTACAGTTTATTTCCATCATACAGCTATCATCCCCATAAGAATTACCAAACAAAGATATACTAATGCCAGCGTATTATAGGTAGATTGGAGCCTCTTGAAAAAAGACTGGGACTTTTACCGAGAAATAATTAGAAAATATTTGTTTTGGAAGACAACATGTAGAGAGGAAAGGGCAGACTATTAAAAAAAAAAAATAGTTAGAGATAACGTCCTGGCTTATAGAAATTCGGGAGACAATATGACGCCAACAAGAAGTAAATATGAAGTGTTGTTTCTTTCTTGTGGAGTTAAGGAAGAGGTAGTGCGAAGTTGGATACTGGCACTTCTCGCCAATTCTTATTAAACGTTCCTAGGCAAAGGACGAATCACTACCACCAGTGCTCACTGCAGAAGGCGCTGGTTGTGGAATATGGTGTTCAGTACCTATGCATCTGTCTCGTGTTAAGTAGGTCGAGAAGAAACGTTCCACCACTGTTTCGGTATCTAGTTACATGACTGGTCAGTAATTCCGTAGAACGTAATAAGACATATAGACATAAGTAGACAACTTTTTAAAAAAGACAAATGATTCAACGTATTGAAGTGTCACCAACGATGACACTCATTATCTGTAAACTTGAGGGGCCACTTGCAGAGACTTGTAATAATGCTATTTTTATTGCGTTAGTTAATACTAATTATTACCCAATTCAATTGTGTTTATATACTGTGTGGTCGATTTCGTAGCTGCCCAGAGGACAGTTACCGCGAGAATTTATATGTGGAGGTATGTTTTAATAGACCATCGTCGTATTTTTTTTTTTAGATACTTGGAAGTTTTATCAGAGCAGCGAAGAGGCGGCGAACTGGACAGACAAGTGGCGGCAAATTTAGCAAAGAATACTTGAACGACCCAGAATTTATTGGCGGGAAATAAAACCTCCGAAAGAGTGTGCGATACCTTCTAGTTGCAGTGCCTTTATTGTGAATACTCTTAAAAATTACTAACAGACGCGTACTCTGATACGCCAAGTGTCTGCAAAATCGAAATTAAGCGATCCAGAGAAAGGACTGTGTGTATTATTTAAACATTCATCCCCAGCAGTGCGCCGAAAATTTACGAATGATTGTTTCGTCGAGATTCTTCAGCGGCGGGGACGATTATCTGCTAATTAATTTGATTCCCGCCAGGGGCGCCGACTCTGTGGGTGCTCGGGGGCTCCTGCACCCACGAGAGGTAAACAGTTGGTGCGGAGCACCCTTGAGCCTAGACACCAAAACTAATCTAATCAATAATCGACTTTGGGCGATACGAGTATTAGCTACCTCCAACGCCGCATGGTAAGGCAAGACTTCTCGACGAGATCGCGCTTGCTTACGATGCGAGCGTGTGCGACTGGACGTCCAAGAAAAAAATAAACACTACGTTATGTTATGCGTATCACCCAAGGAGGAAGGAATATATGGGGACGACGCAAGGGACCTTCACTACGCACTGTAGTGAAGCCGGGGTAGAGAAAAGTAAGGGGGGGGGGGGGTCGGCCGTAGGCACAAAAACCTCAAGGGAATCATACGACAACCGTGGCACCGCAAATTGATGATGGATTAATATGTAACTCGACGAGACAGACAAAAAATTAAGAATAATTTTTTTTTATATCCTGCTTAGTTTCGAGATATACTGTCTCAAAAGTCAGGTGTTATGGGTTGAAATTCAGAGGAAACATTTTCCCAAGGTCAAATTTGGTGTTAGATTCTTATGTAACACGACCAGACAAATCGAAAATAAAGAATTAAAATTTTTCGAAATCTCACTTAGTTCTCGATATATTCTGTCTTAAAAGTGAAGTGTCCTCTACTTGAAATTCTGATCGTTTATTACTCAAACACGATAAAAACGCTGAACCAATTTTAATGAGAATAAGTAAGTTTTTGGTATGGAATGGAATTTAGGACATTCAAAATCTTTTTGTTTTCTCAGCTTGTCTGTTCACTTATAACTGAATTTTCACGATTATGTAAGACTAGCTGGTCGCTGCGACTTCGTTCGTGTTTGTCAATTTCTCTCTCTCTCTCTTTTTTTTTTTTTTTTTTTTTTTTAAAAAAAGTAAATCAAATTAGTCTGAGCACCCATGAGGTTTTCTAAAAGCCGGCGCCCCTGATTACCGCTAAATTGTTAATGTTTGATTCTTTGTGTTGACGTATGCTGAAAGAGGGTAGGAGTCGGGCTGGTGGCATCAGTCTCGGGGGGGAGACGCGGTGCTGGAAGCTCGCCAACAGCGGGTGTTTACGAAAAGCGGCCAACGACCAGCTGATCCGACTGGTGGCGCGACCTGCTGTCTGGGGTGAACACCGCCACTCACAGCGGGAGGCCATGCTATGCGGGCAGCTGTACTGCGGGCGGACGTCACATCTCAGCACATCGCATTACGAAAAACACTCCGTTTACACGACTCCGACCAGCTGACAGACAAGCTCCTGGTTTCGAAACTCTCAGCACTAAATTACAATGTCTTCAGTTAATCAACGAACGGTCAATTAAGCGAATCGCTATCGATAAATAACGTTGCGCGTTAAAATTTAAGTCATGCTTTTGCTTCTCCATTTCTCCCCGTCATTTTCATGCGCGATTATTGAGGCCTAAGAACCACACCCACAGTATTTTAATTAAATAATAAACGATCTTTATTAAACGAGAAATTCTTCAGTATAAAAATGTTTCCCTTTTTACAACGCCAATACTTTATTCCAAGCTTCGTCCCACGATCTCGGCGCCATTAAAGTATTGCTTTTCAAACTGTAGACCATATTCTTAATTTATGCCTTCATTCTCCTACCATTTATTTTAGTCAGTCTAATGAAAGTAAACACCAGTTCAAGAAATCAAATGTTCTTTCCGTAAAAGATAAGTAATGTGTATGGCAATACTCGCCGGGTGCAAGGGTTTTTCGGCCATCTGAGCGACAGACTTTGAAGAAGGCGTGTAATTCGCCTCTTACATACGTAACTGCCTAATGCGGTCTGGTAATTCTACGGAGAAAGTGGAGTTGCCTTTTCAGGTGGAATCTGAATAAACGAAACGCTACTTCATATATACAAAGTACAATTTGTCAGAGGTAAAGGGTCTCTGCAGGTTATGTAAAAAAAATTCTTGTTCTTACTAGTTCATGTCAGACACACTTCATTTAGGATTCTACAGTTTTAAGCTCACAAACCACCCCCTTGTTTAGGATAGTGAAATTATTCCCACGTTTACTATAGAAATACCCAATTCATTTGTATATTTTTTGTTCAATAACTGACTTTTAGATCATTAAAGGATGCCGAAAGTAACTACTGTTAACAACACAATACTTTTTTGTCGTGTATATTGGCGACACGGTTGCACGTGTGCCGTCATTTTATTAACAATTAAGTCTATTTTTTTCACGTATTGTCCACATGTGTTGCTACCTTGCTACTACTCTGAGGTTATCTGTCGCGTTTCAAGGTTTACTATCCGATATTCATAGACGAGAACCTACAGGTTGACGAACATTAAACACACCACCCTCATCATGAGGTTGGACATCCGAGGGTCATCATAAAATACGGTCAAAACCACCAAAAACCATCATTTCCGAAGCTAGTGCATTTGGTAACGTGAGTCTGAACTTAATTTTCAAGATGCTTCTAAAACACTCTGTAATGATTCAACTTTTCTTCTTTGTCGTATTCCTCCTTCAAATCCAAGCTTTGCATCGATAAAGTGCTGTGCTCAATATACACTGAACATAAATTTTAAATTTTTCATTTAAAATTTATTACCAAGCAACGGCGGAAAGATGGCCAATAAGCCATGTAGCACACTGAACATATTAGTATTACTTCAATGTTTGAAACTAAAAGATTTCTCTTTTTGAGGAAGGCTATTATTTCTTTGCTCTCGAGATTCTTTTCCTTCGGCCATAGGTTACCTTTTTTCCTTTCGAAACAACAGAATAAAGTTACTTCTTCTATTACACATGGTCCTATTTTTATATTTTGTCCACTTTTGTTATTATTTATGACATTTCATAATTCGTTCTTGCTTTGTTTGTCAAGACCCAATATTTTATTCGGACTGTTCAATTTCGGAATATCCTTAATCTGGTTTGTTAACAGGCCACAATTATCAACAAACAGGCGCATACCGACTGTTTTCTCTTTAGCCCTTTCGCAACACTTTCTTCGAAGACGTACAGACGCATGGCAATATCCTACTGGCACACCGCTTCGAAGACGTACAGACGCATGGCAATATCCAACTGGCACACCGCTTCGAAGACGTACAGACGCATGGCAATATCCTACTGGCACACCGCTTCCAAGACGTACAGACGCATGGCAATATCCTACTGGCACACCGCTTCGAAGACGTACAGACGCATGGCAATATCCTACTGGCACACCGCTTCGAAGACGTACAGACGCATGGCAATATCCTACTGACACACCGCTTCGAAGACGTACAGACGCATGGCAATATCCTACTGGCACACCGCTTCGAAGACGTACAGACGCATGGCAATATCCTACTGGCACACCGCTTCGAAGACGTACAGACGCATGGCAATATCCTACTGGCACACCGCTTCGAAGACGTACAGACGCATGGCAATATCCTACTGGCACACCGCTTATCCTACTGGCACACCGCTTCGAAGACGTACAGACGCATGGCAATATCCTACTGGCACACCGCTTCGAAGACGTATAGACGCATGGCAATGTCCTACTGGCACACCGCTTCGAAGACGTACAGACGCATGGCAATGTCCTACTGGCACACCGCTTCGAAGACGTACAGACGCATGGCAATATCCTACTGGCACACCGCTTCGAAGACGTACAGACGCATGGCAATGTCCTACTGGCACACCGCTTCGAAGACGTACAGACGCATGGCAATATCCTACTGGCACACCGCTTCGAAGACGTACAGACGCATGGCAATATCCTACTGGCACACCGCTTCGAAGACGTACAGACGCATGGCAATATCCTACTGGCACACCGCTTCGAAGACGTACAGACGCATGGCAATATCCTACTGGCACACCGCTTCGAAGACGTACAGACGCATGGCAATATCCTACTGGCACTCCGCTTCGAAGACGTACAGACGCATGGCAATATCCTACTGGCACACCGCTTCGAAGACGTACAGACGCATGGCAATATCCTACTGGCACACCGCTTCGAAGACGTACAGACGCATGGCAATATCCTACTGGCACACCGCTTCGAAGACGTACAGACGCATGGCAATATCCTACTGGCACACCGCTTCGACGACGTACAGACGCATGGCAATATCCTACTGGCACACCGCTTCGAAGACGTACAGACGCATGGCAATATCCTACCGGCACACCGCTTCGAAGACGTACAGACGCATGGCAATATCCTACTGGCACACCGCAACGTTGTTGCTACTAGACAATGTTAGAGGTGTACTCACCTTCCTTGGTACTGAATCGGTCGACGTCCGTCTCATTGACCTTGACGATCACGTCCCCCGTCTCCACCTGCGCAGACAAAACACAAGCGTCAGCGATACATGCTCACAGCGCCACGCGAAAGTGGCAATTCTCTTTCTGTACAAACAACAGCTCATTGGACGCCCGCGATAAAATGTCTCACACGCAATGCAAATATCCGGGATGTAGAGACATATTATGCGCCATATAAACTGTTAAGCATCCGAGGATATGGGTTATAAAACTTGGGTATGGCGCTTATTAAACCTACATAATAGGTAGCAAATGTAAGAACAGGATGTGGTGCATTTGTCTGTGGAAATTAGCCAAGAACACACGCAGTAAATGATGCAATAAACGAGCTTGTATGCAAATCAGTGTAAGACGGAAAGCAAAGAGGACCACAACGGTAAATAATATCTTATTTTAGGAAAAGGAGAGGCGAAAGTTCTTTTTTCACATAGGGACTGAAATTATCATGGGATATTATCAACTATATTCCTAAAACAGTGATGGAAATGGATGTAAAACTGTGCGTGAAGTATGAATCTGCGAACGGGCATAAGCTCCAGCTCAAAAATTATAAGAGGTAGCATGTCTAAGATATAGAGCAGCCTTCGACATTTTTCCGGCCCGCGAGATTCATCAAAGTTTTACAAAATATATTTATTTTATAATGGCAAAAGTAGTGAAAACCAATGTAATAAAAAAAATACATTATTTATGCAGCCATATATTCGAAAATTAACTGTAGAAATTTTGAGGGAAAATTAACTTTGATTTTAAAATAATATTCTTGCGAATATATAATTTTATATGCGGCCCGCGGAGTTATAATGCATTTCCAAAGTGGCCCGCATGATCATTTGGGTTGGCCACCCCTGATATAGAGGAAGCTACCATAAAAAGTAAGTTGACTGAAGTTGGCATGGAATCGTTCCCAACCGAAATATATCAAAGCTATTTAAGTGGAAATAGTAATAGTTAATGTGTAGTAACAGATTTATAGAAAAACATATGAATAAATCGAAACGATTATGCTAAACCAAACGTTTATTTTAGCTGTATTAGACGAAGAAAAAAAAACATTACAAGTATTTTAGGAAGAAATGCCTAAAAATCGTCATGTTATTCTGTGTGTGTAGATGGATGTCTGTAATGAGAGTTGTTAAGGGTAGCGTTTTTTGTGTTGTGTGTAGCGTAACGGGTGAGCGGGTGCATGCAGGTACGAATTACCGTCCCCCATTTCAGTTTTCCCTGGTTTCCCGAAATCACTACAGACAAATGTTGGTATGGTTCCTTCAAAAATTCATGGCTTAATTCCTTCCCGCTCCTCGCTCCCCGTCAATTCCAGCCTATATGGACCTCTACGTTGACGAGCGTAGGCTATAAGGAGAAGTATATCCACCATGAATCTGACACCTTTCATTTGGTTGCCAAAAATCAACGAATGGAAGTAAGTTGGTAACATGCATTGGAATATTTAGAGAAACTGTGGAAGTTCTGTTGACTATTTTTGAAAACCCGCGCAAGAGGTTGTAGTGGCTCTGCAGTAGCTTAACTGAAAATGGCGCCACCGCAAGAGCGAGCACAAGTCATTTGGTGGTACGCGGCAACAAATTCAGTGATTCAAGTGCAACGCAACTATCGCCGGGTGTTCAAGAAGGACCGACCATCACGGAACACCATTAAGAAATGGAAACAGCGCTTTTTGGCAACGGGAAGTATTGAGAATTTGCACGGTGGCAGTAATGAGCAATTATCAGAAGAGCAGTGAGACAGGCGTTTGAACAAAGTCCACGCAAGTCCATTCGACAAGCGGCACGAGAACTGCAGATGCCGAAGTGCACTGTACGTAAGGCACTGCATCACTCTCTTCAGTGTCATGCATACAAATTGCAGTTGCTTCATGAACTGAAAACAGATGACGGTGATACGAGGCAGGCATTTGCTATCGAAATGTTACATCACATTGATGAAGACCCAACATTCTTAACTCTCATTGCTTTCTCTGATGAGGCCACATTCCATTTATCGGGCACAAGTCAACACACACAAAGCACGTGTTTGGGGATCACAAAATCCAGCACAATTTCATCATCGGCTCCTTTTTCTTTGCAGAAAAAATAGTTACGGGCAGTACGTACCTCGACATGTTGGAACAATTTGTTGTGCCTCAGTTAATGCATTTGCAGCTGAACGTCATCATTCAACAGGACGGCGCCCCTCCACATTGGAGCCTGATCGTTCGATAATTTCTAGACACCCAATTTCCCGGTCGCTGGATTGTGAGTGGTGGACCGACAAGTTGGCCGCCTCGATCACCGGATATTACCCCCTCTAGACTTCTTCTTGTGGGGATATGTGAAGGACAAAGTGTATACAGGCCGCAAAATTCGTGGTCTTCAAGAGCTTCTCGGCCGCATACGAGACGCTGTAACTTCCGTTACGCCCGAGAAGCTACAGAAAACCTGGCAGGAACTTGAATTAAGGTTAGATGTTCTTCGTACGACGAGAGGATTTTATGTAGAGGTGTACTGATTTTTTTAATAAAACTTGGTGAGTTACTCTTGACCTTGCATGCACTAGTTTCTTTTTACCCTAAGCAGTATGAAATATACAGCAATTTCAAATGTGTCAGGTTCATGGTGGACACCCCGTATACAGGGTGTTACAAAAAGGTACGGCCAAACTTTCAGGAAACATTCCTCACGCACAAACAAAGAAAATATGTTACGTGGACATGTGTCCCGAAACGCTTACTTTCCATGTTACAGCTCATTTTATTACTTCTCTTCAAATCACATTAAACATGGAATGGAAACACACAGCAACAGAACGTACCAGCGTGACTTCAAACACGTCGTTACAGGAAATGTTCAAAATGTCCTCCGTTAGCGAGGATACATGCATCCACCCTCCGTCGCATGGAATCCCTGATGCGCTGATGCAGCCCTGGAGAATGGCGTATTGTATCACAGCCGTCCACAATACGAGCACGAAGAGTCTCTACCTTCCTGCAATTGGGCCAACTGGCGGTGAATCGAGGAAGTACGGTACATACTAACGAAACTAAAATGAACTCTAACATGGAAAGTAAGTGTTTTCCGGACACATGTCCACATAACATATTTTCTTTGTTTGTGTGTGAGGAATGTTTCCTGAAAGTTTGGCCGTACCTTTTTGTAACACCCTGTATACATGATAGAGGAGAAAGGAAAAAACCCGACATAGTTCTTCTCTAGGACACTAAGAGAAGCAAGCTTAACGTCAACATCAGATGGTACAATAACCATCAGCAGTGTTGAATGCTCCCATTCCATACGCACGGCGCACAAGTTTCAGATTGGCTATATTGGGCCCTGGCACTCTGTAGGACTCAGGTTCTGGCTATCCATAGCTCGGTTATCCATGGTTTTGAAAAATCATCCCAGGCGAATGACGAGATAGTTCCTTCAAATGGCAATGGCCGAAATTCCTTCGTTATCTGTCCCCAATCTTATCCCGTCTCTAATGATCTCCGAGCCGACTAGGTGTAAAGCCCTACGGAAAATGAAGGATTGATGAAAATGAAATTTGCACCACAATACTCTTTTATCCTGTTGGCCTAATATCGAATTATGGAAACTTCTTCCATAACCGTTTAATTTACATGCGATGGAGCGCACGCTCTGGGGGCAGTTTCCTTGCGTTAACTTTTACCCCTTTCTAACTACACCATTTTCGAGATATTGATTTTTTTTTTTTTTTTTTTTTCGAAATATGTGACTTTGTTCAGTTTAGTTCATGCCATTTCTACAAATTAAGACTTTTTGAACCTTGTTTTGTTTTTATTTACTCAAGGATGTTTGAGTCATCTAAAACAATTTTTTTAAAGTTAAAAATCCTTTAAAAAATTTAAATCATTATCATTTTTTAATAAATGTTTAAAATGCACAATGGCCTCTTTAGCAGATTGTACGACCATAAAACAGTATAAAATAATTATAGATTTTTTTGATGTTTTAAGAAAAAAAAAAAGAACATTCTTTTAGATGACTGAAATATCTTTGAGCAAATAAAAAAAAAAAAAGGTTCTAAAAATCTTAATTTGTAGAAATTGCATGAATTAAACCGAACATCGTCACATGTTTCGAAAAAATATTTAAAAAATCAATATCTCGAAAATGGTGAGGCTTTTACTAAAATAAAACTTTGTCATATAGTAGAAAATCATGTGACCTATCTGGGGTTGCGGGATTATCCTTTCATTCCTGGACACCTTGAATATGTGTTGATCTATAAATCCTAAACTCTGGATTTTGTTTCGAATACAAATTGACATCGTTCTACTGATTGAGACAAAATTTCGTTCAGTTGATCTTCCCAACCAGGCAGCTATCACTTTCCACTCTAGACATTCCCTTCAAACATCTGTTTTGCGTAGGTTTCCTGCAGTATCTGACCACGCCTCCTTTCCGTCCAAGAAAAGTCCTCCCTCCCCCTAAATATGTAAATGGCTACTTCTCAGTAGTAACAATCATATCTCACTAATCAGTGGGGAAAAAAGATTGATCCTTTCATTACGATTGTATTTTCGATGTTAACAATAGATTTGGAACTTAATTTCCGAACTGTATCACCTGATGTTTTATCATCATCGGCTTTACCGAGTGCTTCCCAGCGCGGAAACGAATGTAAGAACGAATACACGTCCAAATAAAATTATTATAATTTCTTCGTTACTGCCGTTTATGAAAGCAAACCGTGTGTCCATGTATGTTGGGTGCGTGCGAGATATGTGGTGGCTGAACCGAGTGCAGCCTTATCGAACGCACGCCGAAGGTCAGAGGTGAGCGCAGACGACGTGTATCTAGTGACCACCAAACTGACCCGATACTGCTAAACAATGCTTTCCAATATACGGCTAACAGTCAGTTCGATTCCTGTGTACAGTGTGCGACCAATGAACTAATACAGATAATGAATTAAAGGGAAATTAACCCATCACGTACCGAAGTCGACGGCTGCGATGAGAGAAAACACGTAAGGCGGACACAGAAATACAATATTTCCGTATTAACCTTCTTCATGTCATAGAGAACGAGCTATTTGGTTCTGGCATGTGTGCACACAGGACGTCATTCCATGACTAGCTAGGTAGTGGGAGAAATGGCGGGGGAGCTGCTAAGGAGTGGACTATCCATATGTCGGCAATGTCTGAGATAATATATTGCAGGCCATGGTAACATGAATATATATAGCAAAGGGTAACTTTAAAATGTGTAAGTAGGAAAAATTAATTAAATTAAAAAGTGTTATTTTTTTACTACTTACATATTTTACTACTAACAATTTTTCGTGTCAGTACAAGGAACCCTTTGCTATATATATTCATTTTACCATCACCCACAATATATTATCTCAGACATTGCCGATATATCGATAGTCTACTCCTTAGCAGTTCCCCCACTACCTAACCAGCCACGGGGTAACGTTCTGTGCACACACACGTCCGGAACCAAATTGTTTGTCTATAACCAGTGGCGTAGCTGGGTTAGCAAGGGCCCCCTGAGCTGCGCTTGGGGGCCCCGGTGCACGGCACCGCCTAGCCCTCAGATAGCTACGCCCCTGACTATAACATGAAGTAGGTTAATACCGAAATATTGTATTTCTGTGTCCGCCTTACGTGTTTTCTCTCATCGCAGCCGTGAACTTAGGTATGTGATGGGTTAATTTCCCTTTCCTTTATTATTTATATCGCCTAGAAGCCACTTTCTTTTTCCTTAGTTTCAACAATGAACTAATACAGCAGAGATGCTGACTAAAATCAAATGCCGAAAGAAAAGAATGGTGGAACATAATATTCGCAGATACTAAAACAAACTTAGTCCACAGCCCGAAGGTTGGTTGGATCCTCCCGAAGGAGGTACACTAAGCCATTATGTCAGAGGTAGGACGGCCAGCTCCCTTCCTCTGCGACCTTAACCACGAGTTTAAAGTGGAATCTGAACCACGGAACGATCTGACATAGCTCATACGATCAAACTTAACTGGTAAAAGTTCCTGCCCCCACCGGGATTTGAATCCGGTACCGGAGCAATCGAACTTTAGACAGTAAGTGTCTTAACCACCGAGCTCGTATTAACGCGAATACGTGTTTCTTTAGCCAAATAGACAGTGAAACAACAAATTGTTTATAAGGGAGCGTGCACAAACCACGTGGCTCCGTCCAGGGGGGGAGGGGTTGGCTGGAAGGCTACGGTGGGCTACGTGGGGGGGGGGGGGTTCCGAGTCAGGCCACGTAGCTTTCCTTTCACAACATTTTTCACAGTTAAAATGAGGAACAGAAAACAGAACAGCATGCGAATATTTATTTCCGTCAGTTAATTATCTCCTTACATAATTTACAATCGTCTGACGAGAGAAAACAGTAAAAAATATCTTCTGGAATCAAAAGGGAAAAAAGCTACGTGCTGCGTGGGGGGGAGGGGGGGGTTAGTGGCAAAAGCCACGTAGGGCTACATGGGGGAGAGGGGGGTTCACGGTAGGCCAAAATGGAGCTACGTGGTTTGTGCACGCTCCCCAACTTAATATTTTGTTTAGATACAAAAAAACTTCTACTATGTACTTAACTGCTAACCAGAGAAACTACTAATCAGTTACTAACTGCTACATGTGTTTCAGGGTAGTTTTACAGGAGTAAAAAAGACTAGGCTAATCGACTGTAGTATCACTGCGTTCCTCTGGTCAGACCAGGTCCGTCTGTTGCCATAACTCCATTCCCCGCACCGCTGGGTCTCGCATCGTGACCCCGAATGGCTTTCTATACCTCGGCTTCGTGCTTAATCGGAAAACCGACACTTCTCTGCATTTGCAAAGGGATTTGCTTCAATTCTACCTGCGTTCCACTGGTTCTGCTTCTACTTTATTACGTACCAATTACTTTAACATTTCCCTTTCAAAGTATCGCAGTTTTTCGAAATTTAATTTTATCAGCCTTGAAACGGTCTTAAAGTGATCACAGTAGTTTATTTCATATGAAACAATATAATTTTATATAGGAACGAAGTCTTTCTCGGCGTTGAGAATGGATGTAGTCTTCTCGGGAGACTAGCCGAGTAAGTAAGATGTTTCCACACGATATTTCGGCGATCTCAGTCTCCGTCGCCATCTTCTGGTGAAGATCCTTCATCAGAAGATGGCGACGGAGCCTGAGATCACCGAAATATCGTGTAGATCTTCACCAGAAGATGGCGACGGAGATTTGAGATCGCCGAAATATTGTGTGGAAACACCTTACTTACTCGGCTAGTCTCCCGAGAAGACAACATCCAATATAATTTTAGTTCAAGTTATACGATAAACGAGCACTATGCGTGCACCTACTCGACGTTTCATTACTTGCGTCCGTTTTCCGCGCCATAGGGATAGAGGATGAAACTTTGGCTTCCTTTAAAGCTTTCTCTGTCGGATGCTATTCACCCCGATGTCCTGGGACGCTACTCAGTACCAGCCAGGAAGGACGTATTCTTAGCAGAGACACGCTTTGCGAAATAAAGAACAAGCCTCATAGCGTAGGTCTAACAAATAATTTGGATCACTGGAAATCAAGCAAACAAATTTGAAATTCCGACTCGCGCGCGTTGAAGAACCACCATACTGGACTGGCTAGATACTGGTTCAAATATAGAGCCATCCGTCCTATTTTCTGTTTTTAGGCGGTTTTTGAGAACTAACTAAGGAAATTTGCGCCTCAATCACAACATAAATAATGCAATACTAATTGGACATAACACAGGAAATACATACATATACAGACGACACTTACGCTCCTCATAGCGGCCAGAGACAGGCTGTGGTATAAGCTGGCAACAGAGTTGGGGGGGCATCCATAAATTACGTGGGGGGGGTCCGGCGAATTATCACCGGTGGGGGGGGGGGGGCTACGGAAATCTCACGTGAGGTTTTCGGAAAAAACTTTTGGACATTAGAGCTAAAAAAAAAAAAAGTCTACTAATTGAGTGAAGGTGGATTTTAGGGGGGGGGTTTCGTCGTAACCGGATTTTGGAGAGTGAGAAAAAAAAATCTCCAAAAGTTTCGAGGGCTATACCTAGAAAGGGGGGGGGGGTTTCTCACGCACCAGATCTCACCAGAGGGGGGGAGGGTCCGACCAGATCTCACGAAATCTCACCAGAAAGGGGGGGGGAGCCGTAAATCCGGAAAAACACCTCACGTGATTTATGGATGCCCCCTTGTCGCAACTGTAGAGTAAAAGAGGACCTGCGCAACAACTTGAAAGATGACTTTTAGGAAACCAGTAATGCGTCGGCCAGAAATACTGCAGCCGTATAGCACCAAATAAAAAAATATCACGTAAACAGAAAAAAAAACTTTTTAATCACAGTACAATGTTCAGCAGCTGCACTGGAGAACACGAAATAGTCACCAGGCTATTTTCCGCTCTTTGCAAACGCTGGAGAAGGCTTTGAACATTATCGGCTGCGTGTGAACCACCTGTCGTGGTAACAAGATTACAACTTCGTCTTTGAAAAGCACTTTCCACTCAACAGCTTGTTAGATGTCTCGTGGTTTAATTAATATAATAAATAACTAGTCCACGATCCAGTTTCAAATTTTAACTTGTTTTATTGCTTGTAAGACATCGGACTTCACACAAACACAAAACTCCAGCGAGAACATTCGACACTTCTTCCAAAGACAATACTACTAAAGCTGTGCGTTCAACACATGGAGGAAAGAAATACAGGGTGTTACAAAAAAAAGTACGGCCAAACTTTCAGGAAGCATTCCTCACACACAAACAAAGAAAATATGTTATGTGGACATGTGTCCGGAAACGCTTACTTTCCATGTTACAGCTCATATTATTACTTCTCTTCAAATCACATTAAACATGGAATGGAAACACACAGCAACAGAACGTACCAGCGTGACTTCAAACACTTTGTTACAGGAAATGTTCAAAATGTCCTCCGTTAGCGAGGATACATGCATCCACCCTCCGTCGCATGGAATCCCTGATGCGCTGATGCAGCCCTGGAGAATGGCGTATTGTATCACAGCCGTCCACAATACGAGCACGAAGAGTCTCTACATTTGGTACCGGGGTTGCGTAGACAAGGGCTTTCAAATGCCCCCATAAATGGAAGTCAAGAGGGTTGAGGTCAGGAGAGCGTACTAACATACTAACGAAACTAAAATGAGCTCTAACATGGAAAGTAAGCATTTCCGGACACATGTCCACATAACATATTTTCTTTGTTTGTGTGTGAGGGATGTTTCCTGAAAGTTTGGCCGTACCTTTTTGTAACACCCTGTATATGGAGACGAAATACCGCTTATTCTGTGACGCCGCCTCTAAACTCTCGGCTGATACTGCGCATGCGCAGTTGCAGCAGCGGCCATATTACGTATCCATACAATTGCTATTTGGAGACTGTATATCCCGAAAATTAAGCAATATATCGAAAAAAATTTATTCTTTATTTTCGATTTTTTTTTCGTCGTGTTACATAAGAATCCATCCACAAATTTGACTTTTTGCGAAATTTTTCTTCTTCATTTCAACTCACTTTTGAGACAGTCTATCTCGAGAACTCGACAAGATATTGAAACTTTTTATTTATTTTTTATTTGTCTCGTCTTTTTAAATAAGAATCCATCATCAATTTGACTTTGACCAATTTTTTCTTCTGAATTTCAACCAAAAACATCACACATTTGAGACAGAATATCTCGAAAACTATGCCGGATATCAAAAAAAAAATATTTTTATTTTTTATTTGTCTCATCGAGTTACATAATAATCCATCATCAGATTATGGCGTCACGTTTATCCTAGAATCCTTTACAGGATTTGCACGGATTCCCCGTGTCTGTATAGATAGGTAATATGGCGGCCACGCCTCCCCACTCCTCTCCGCCCGGCGTCACTTCAATGCGTGGTGAAGGTCCCTTGCGTCGTCTCCATATATTTCTTTCGTCCATGGTTCAACACTGTCCTTGGCCGACGTAATCTTTGTCCAAAATACTGTCTCTTTAAAAACTGTCTCCAAGTCTCCGCTGGTGGCTTTATACAAGTTCCATCGAAATTTCTAGAACACTACAAATGCTTCCGACAGGTATTTCTCGAACATTAACAATATTTAAACAATTGAAAACATTAAAAACGATCAGAATTAATACATATTCATTTAAAATCATTACAAAATACCCAGAAACGAAAATTAAAGATACTTAAACACAAAATTATCAACATAAATCATTTTAAACTGTAGTAAATCACCCTTTAAATATTGTAGCTCACCTTCGAACTTGGAATTACAAATATTTAAGCAATTCTCTTGCATAATTCTGTCCTTAAACAGATTAAATGGTATTTATATAATTTATTTTCATAAAACAAAATCCATTTATACAAAATCCATTTATTTTGATTTTCAGTAAAATGCAAGACAAACATACAAGATCACAATTCCATTTAAAGTTTAGGTTTGAGGGCTGTTAGATGATATGCATATGGACTAAGATGCCCCAGTAGCGAGGAGGTTCCCAACAAACCTAACAGGTCCGTAGCGTTATCGTGGAGAATGACGCTGTTCTGGATGTTTCCTTCGAAGTGTACGCTACAGATGGTAGTGCGAAAATGTTCTGGGTGTTGACATTTATTTATTTATCGTATGGCTGCATGCATGAACAACAATACAAGCACACAAACTAAATAAATGAGAGCAATTAAGAAGAAGAGCAGAGGTAAAATTGAATGTCAAGCTCTCTACTGCGTTGGATCGCTAGAGTTGTTCCTTCAAAGAACATTCACAGGTAGAGCTTTAAAAGTTACGATGTACTCGTTACTGAGTAACGGGTTCGTCGCCTGACTCGAAGTACCGAATCGTTACTCACAAATTCCTTTCGTTACTCGCATTTGTCGTATAGATATAGGTAACTAATTTTGACAACGTGAAGACTAATTTTGTAGTTTTTATTTTGTTTAACATCAAAAATTACAGTGCATAATTTGTAAATGGAAAATTTTTAGAGATAATTTGAGACAGTTACTGTTTTCTCATTGATCATTCATTACTGAGGTTTATTGACTTCAAACATTTATGAAATTTATTTATTTTAAGATTTCATACCTTCTATTTTATTTTATAGTGCAATTTACAATATAAAAGAGTTGTCTAACAGTTTGTGATATACATCTCTGCACTTTTTTTGTTCTAATAATATTTAATTAAATTGCAGTAGAGCGCACGCTCCGGTGTCAATTTCCCTACACACTCATCTTCCTCCCTTTCCTGCACCCACCTACATTTGTCCTCTACAAATTTTAGATCCTTTCAACGTTTTTGGTGAATTATTCATAATTTCTCTTGGTAACTTATTCCAATCCCTGACACCCTTACCTAAAAAAATAGAATCTTCCTACCTCATTTGTGCCTAAATCGAGTGCCAGCTTGTGGTCATGATCATTTTTTCCCTTCCAAGCCTTACTTTTAATTCTTACACCAATATCTTTCCATGCCTCATCATCAATATACGCCTTTTACACTGCCATGACCCTCTTCACCCTCCTCCTGTTTTCCAATGAGTCCCATTCGAGCTCTTTTATCATATCTATTCCATAAACAAACAACAAGGTACAATAACTTTATTCCTTTTGCCTGGTGTTAGTTATTGTATCATTACCGCAGGATCCATGTGATCAGTGTGGTACTGGCTTTAATGTTGAATGTTTGTTGTAACCGCGACGCAACAACAATTGCGAATCTAATCGCATGTTTGTCCTGTACCTTTGTTATTGGTTTAAATGTTTTGAATATTGATATTTTTTAAATGAAACAATTAAAGCCTGCAGGCCCGACTTGATGGTATGTACACATTTATTTTAATAAGTCTATCACAAAAAGACGAAGAATTTACAAAAACAAATTAAAACAGTAAAGGAAGACAGTGGTGAAACCTCCTATTTAAAAACGAAATACTTCGATGAGATTATAATATTTGGTAAATACATGTCCCATTATCATATCAGGCCTGTTAAAAAATAACCGTCATTAGTTATTGCCACTAGATATGTCACAATCAGGTGAAAGGTCAGGTCTTTTTTTTTTTGTATGCAAACAGGTGTTTGTTTCGAAATTAGATTATTCTTTCGTATATAATATTCATTACAGTAAATCAAATGTACATTCATAGGTTTTCCGTAAGATCCATGTGCTAATTACTTGACTAGGTTTTATCCAAAAGAACAACTTACCTAAACTTATTTTACACATCATCATCATCATCATCATCATCATCATTAGTTTTCTGCCCTCGGGCAGGTTTTTACTTGTCTGCTCTCCATGATCTTCTATCTTCTGCCTTTCTCTTAAGAACCATGTAGTTGCCGTCTTCCTTGATGTTGTCTATAATTTGGTATCTCTTTCTTCCTCTTATTCTCCTCGCACAGACTAAACCTTCCAAGGCGTCTTTTATCAGGCACTCCCCTCTCAACAAGTGTCCCATCCAGTTTTTCTTTCTTTATTACTTGGAGAATTTTTCTGCTTTCACTGACCCTGTCCAGCACTTCATCATTGCTTATTTTATCCACCCAGCTTATCTTCTCCATCCTCCTCCACATCCACATCTCAAATGCTTCTAACCGCTTTTCATCCTCTCGTCTCAGTGTCCATGTCTCCGACGCATAAAGAGCCACACTCCATACAAAACATTTACAGAGTCTTTTTCTAAGTGTTTTGTCTATTTTTCACGTTAGTAACCTCCTCTTCCTATTAAACGCTTCCTTCGCTACGGCAATGCGAGATTTTATCTCCTGATGGCACCTCAAATCTTCAGTGATCATACTCCCAAGATATTTAAATGATCTTACTTGCCTGATATCAGCTTTTCCTAACTTAATATTTATTATATTCCTTATATTTTACTAAATAAACAATTTACTTAAACTTTACCAAGTACGAACGAAGTCCTCCCGTATGCGACCCGACTCGATGCGAATGCGATGTTTCATGCTAGTTTGTATTGTACCGAAAGTACCGAGTAACGAAACGATACAACAGTAACGACGCGACTCGATGCGATGCTTCGTGCTAGCGCTCGATTGTACCGAAAGTAACGTTTCGAAAGTAACTGGTATTGATTAGTTTAGTAACGAATACATACGGGTACAGAATTTCTCGTTACTTTTAAAGCTCTATTCAGAGGCTACAAAACCATATAGCTGATGGTTACCATGGAGGAAGGAAATATATGGAGACGACGCAAGAGACCTTCACCACGCATTGAAGTGAAGCAGGGCGGAGGAGGAGTGGGGGGGCATGGCCGGAGTGGAGGGGGCATGGCCGCTTCCATACAGACACGGGGAATATGGACAAAAACCTCAAGGGGACTCTAGGATAAAGGTGACGCCGCAATCTGGTGATGGATTATTATGTAACTCGATATGACAAATAAAAAATTAAGAATAAAATTTTTTGAAATCCTGCTTAGATTTCGAGATATTCTGTACCAAATGTGAAATGGTTTTGGTTGAAATTCAGAAGAAAAAATTGGTTAAAGTCAAATTTGATGATGGATTCTTATTTAAAAAGACGAGATAAATGAAAAATAAAGAATAAAAATTTTCGATATCGCACCTAGTTCTAGAGATATACTGTATCAAAAGTGAGGTGTCTTGAGTTGAAATAGAGAAGAAAAATTTCGCAAAAGTCAAATTTAATGATCTATTCTTATGTAACACGACGAGACAAATCGAAAATAAAGAATAAAATTTTTCGATATCTTGCTTAGTTTTCGGGATATACTGGGAACATCGCAATTGTTTGGAAGCGCAATATCGCCGCTGCCGCCACTGCGCATGCGCGAGCCTGTTTCACCAATTTAACGTCACTTCTCCTCCATATATTTCCTTCCTCCATGATGGTTACAAGCCAGAGACATTCCGCACTCAAACAGATAAGTACCACATCTGCCACGATTCGTCCATATTCTGTTTAGCGATGCCCGGATTTTTACCATTGAACTTGTCATACTGCCATCATACCAGTTTTTAGTGAGGTCTTTGACAGAGCCTACAGAAGGATAGGATTTTATTCATTAGGAGGTAAACCTTCCCACAGGTTTGATCCTGGTTTTGCCGCTTTTGTACATCCAACAGAGCCGTTACAATTTCACTCTTTTTTTCTAACGCTTTCTTTCACTGCAATTATCCTGTTTAGCATGTCATTCCTTTCATGATTAAATCACTTCACGGATATAGGCATATGTCATACGAAATCAAATTCCGTTCCTTCGTTCCACCATAACCAGACGGCAATGATTAGGGGAAACAATGGAAAAACGGAAACTTACTAGCGGAGAGGGGTCGATTCCACGTCCTCGGAATAGCAGGACCGAGCGTTTCGGCTCGCAGCACGCCCGGTGCTACTACACAGAGTAATTAGGTACATTATGCAGAAGCTAAACCAATCAAGGAGGAACCTGCAATATGATTACAGCCCGCAACTACCACGTCCTGTTTCAGCGTCTTAAGGCTGCAGGTATCAAACTCTTGTTTCGTCTCTTCGTTGTTAATGTAATTTTAATAATTCATATGACGTCTTCTTGAATCTTTGACCACGATTAAAAAAAAAATTAAAAATGCCGTAGTCAACAACAATGGTATTAGAGTCTTATTTGTAAACCAATCCGTAACCCAAAAGCGAAAGTCCGTTATTACGGGATATGTGAAAACTGCGACCAGTGAAATTTGCGGCCAACCTAAAATCTGCGGCCAATACTTGTTCTCTTTGTGTCATGCCGCGCCGTCCTAATCACTCTATACGCCCCTTTAGACGATCCGACCTGGTCTCACTAAATCGTGGCCTGGAAGTTTTCACGTGAACAAATCATTTTACATTACACGCCCGAAACAGCCAAGCTAGTTTCCATTTTTTTTTTTTTTAAATAGACACGCAAATGTTTCACAGGTTAAGTATTCTTTCTTAGACTTTTTTCGCACTCGCTACTGAAAGATGAATTTTTTGCTGATCTGCAACACTGTTCGGAAAATCCAGTGCGGTACTAACTAGATCGGAGTGGCCGAGGTCGTCTAGAAGCGGCCATACACGATCGCTCCATCCGTCCAAATGGAGCGATGTCACTCCATTATCGTGTCGTCTGTGGAGAAATTTGATGTGGATGACGTTAACCCACAACTGCTGATGGTAGAATATTTTTTCCTGCACTAGTAATGTGAGGCAAAGGGAGATTTTGCATGAAATCTACTATGATTCAGTAAGTATCTGGCTCGTTATTACAATTCTTTTCTACGTCTTTTAAGCAAGAATAAAACTTGTGTTTTAATAACAGTTATAAACTATAAAACATCTGTAGTGTCAACCTGCTGTTTAGAAACGTAGGCTAAAATTTTAAAACCTGTAGAAACAATGATTTTTTGTACTTTTTTACTATAGGATCGTCATTAAGAAGTGTCCCATTTCTAACCAATTTCGGCAGAAACGTTAAGAAACCTTTCATAAGCGACGTAAATTATTACTACAAACGTAGCAATCCGCTCAGAGCGCCGGCGGGGCGGCTTTTAACAATACAACCAGTTTGATCCTATTCTATAATAAACATACCGCTACAGCATTGTCGACAGTTCTGGCCGCAGATTTCACTGGGCGCAAATTTCACTGGGCGCAGTTTTCGCGACACCTTATTACGAGAAGTGTAATCCACAAAAGCAGAGAGAAAGTACCAAACCATCGCAGGTCAAACACCTCACAGTACCATGACCGAAAAAAAAAAAACAACTCCGCGTTAGTACGATTTTCAGGGATTACACCAAAGTGTCATTTAAAAATCAACCGGTCTCTCGATACCCTTGTGAACTAAGTACATTTTACAGTTAATAATAGAGTGATATAAAATTCTACTGGCATCTGATGTACGTACGTGAATAAAAATTTTACAAGAATAATAATACTGAAGGAATGTGCGTTGTTAGTGTTCCCAATTAGTTCAGCTGTTTTGGCTGGACTTAGCGACAAACAGATAATTTCGGTGTTTACCTCCTGGGAATCACATTCTTTAAGGAATTAACTCTCCTAAATATTAATCTGGGACACGGACTGTTTCATCCAAACTACTTAAGGGAGCGTCCATAAATCACGTAGCTCTTGTGAAACCTCCCCCCCCCTCCTCCCCCTCCCGCGTAACACGTAGCTTTTTCCTCTATTGATTCATGAAGACATTTTGTTCTGTTTTCTCTTGTGAGATTATCTTAAGTTACGTATGGAGATAATTAAATGATGGAAATAAATATTTACATGCTATTGATTGTACTTTAACTCATTTTTACTATGACAAATAATATGAATGAAAAGCTTCGTGGCCTGGCTCGGAACTCCTCTCCTCGCCCCCTCCCCGTAGCCCACGTAGCTTTCCAGCCAATACCTCCCCCCCACCCAGACCGAGCCACGTAGTTTGTGGACGCTCCCTTACCTGTTTCGGCATGACTGGGCGATAAACTGACATTTTCAGTATTTTTTCTCGCGGGAACAACATTGCTTTTTGTCACAAAATCTTTCATACGTTAATTCGGTGTATGGATCGCCTAGCGTCGCAAATTTCATTCGGCCATTTTGGTGTAACTGAAGTACAACCAAACGAACATTCGTATTTATTATATTAAGATTGGTGTGGGACAATGTGATATGAAACTGAAAGTTTAGGCGAGCACCTAATCTTTCAAGCTGTGGAAACACCGTCAAATTTTGTTACGACAAATTATATCTAAAAGAATTTCCTGCTCCTGTAGCAAGCAAAGGAGTGTGATTATACTGTACATCCTGTAATGGCACACATTAGAGGCGCTTGTAATTGCATAAAAAGTAGCTACGAACAGTTAGCACGCGAAGCAGATAGTGAGCGGGTATTTAGTTAAAAACGCCAACGGCCGGACACCTAATACGGGAGAAATACAACCCCCCAATTCCCGGAACCGTTGGTGGGGGGTACCCGGTGGAATTTCTGCAAGGAAGGAAACACACTGGTTTGTGTCAAGAGCCTCCAGGAGCGGTCTGATGACGGACATCATTCGCGAGTTTCGCGTTCGCGTCTGAGCACTCCAGTTCGTATCTGCAGGAAGTAGTTCCGAGGCCAGACCGAGCTGACTGTGGATGATATCATTTCCCGTCCGAACCACCAGAAGTGGAGGCTCGACTTCCTTACAGCATTGATCGTGGGTTGGATACGGCGCCAATCAAAAAAGAGACGGCAGATCAGCGCAATCATTTCGCACTGGTATAATGACGTCATTTCACGGCGAATTTCGTTCGCCAAGGAAGATAGTTGGGTATGGTTTGTTTGCAGTGAAGGATACGTGGTCAAGAAGACCAAGTAATCATACATTATGTTTGGGAATATCGCTCGTAGTCGATAAGTAATCAAGTCTCAAAATACTCCGATGCTTATACAAGAATTGGATTGGTTTTGTGGCAAGCACGCCCTGCTGAACCTGTAATGAATTGTGGTTTAATTTCCATAATGTTTCTGAATATTACATTGAATATTAGGATAGCAAGAGATTTAAATGGATAATTTTCGGTGAGATAGTGTGACACTGATGAAAGAAAATTCCAGCAAGGTATCCAGAGTAAATCTGTGCATAGTGGAGTATTCTGTGTTACTATCGACGAACAGAAAATAATAAACGCAAAGGCAGACGAGCGCCAAGTGAAGTTTCACAGCTGACTGCCACCTGTTGTCTTCGATCAAGTTGGAGCGTGTCAGTGTTAACATCACAAATACCCTGTCAAACTAGAATACCTCTAACAGTGTTTCCTGCAGACAAATACGAGCACGTTTAAGGACTGGCGAAATCCTGAACCACTGCTCGCTAAAGACTTGTGTGTTAAACTAGTTTACCCTTCTCGCCTTCCCTTCGTTGCCAACATCGAGGTAAAAAGCAAAAATTTATTTCCATTAATAGGAATTATCGCAGTACTAGTAACACTAGTACAGAAAAGTGTCAAATTTTCTTGCAGATTGTTCAGTAATCTACTTGTAGCATCAGGATGTTAGTAATAGATAACGCAGAAAATTAAAAGATATCTATACTTTTAACCTGATCAGTTGAAGAGTCGAAACTATTAACTGGTTAAAGTAATTCTAAACCAGCCGCCTGCCGATCGAACTAAACACGCCGCCAATGAGGTACCGCAGAGCACGCAGTGATTATCGGAAATTACCGGCTGGCAATCACCAGGAGCGAAGTATAATACCCCCACCGGAGCCTGCAGGCAGTGGTAAACAAGGGGGAGGAGTAGGAGAGGAGACCAAGATGAACCGCCAATTGGTCAGAACATGACCGACAGTCAAGTGGGACGGCAACATTACCAGTCAACGATCAACAAACAGGAGTTAAATGTGCAAGAGCCGAGGTTTAGTGGGCACAGCAATAAAGGATTGTGCATAAATTACGTGGCACGGTCTAGGGGGTGAGGGGGGGGGATGGGTTGGCTGGAAAGCTACTTTGGTCTACGGGGAGGGGGGGTTCCGAGCCAGGCCACGTAGCTTCTCTTTCATATTATTTGTCATAGTTAAAATGAGATACAGAACACACAGAAGCATGTAAATATTTATTTCCGTCATTTAATTATTCCCGAATGTAATTTACGATAGTCTAAGTAGAGAAAACAGTACAAAATGTCTTCTGGAATCAATATGGAAAAAAGCTACGTGGGGGAGGGGGGGGGGGTATAGACAAAAGCCATGTCGGGCAAAGTGGGGGGGGGGGTTTCACAGGAACTCAAAATGGAGCTACGCGGTTTAATCACGCTCCCTAATCGCAGTTCAGGGAGTCACTAGGGATTTTTTTTATTTTTTTTTAAACTAGTCACAACCAAAGGGCGTCAATTCTATGACCAATAGTGAGTGCTAATCGAATGCCAGTGGCTGTTGCTTAAAAGATGTGATAATCAGCATATTAAATGACAACTAGCGGCCCGATGATTCAAAGGACCTGTAACAAACTACACGCATTAGGTAGAAAAGGTCGTCAACTACTTACAACAAAGCCAAACCATCAACTAGCAGCGTTTTTTATATTTAGTCTGACACAGCGTTTCCCAACCTTTTTCGGTCTGAGGATGCTATGGACCACTAATTTACACACCCCTAATTTTTTACCTTTGTGTATATTATTAACATCTCGGACATATTTTATTGTGCCATTATTACATAATAAACCTAAATTCTTACAGAAACACGTTTATGAAACTGGAAGTAAACTATTAAAAGTTAATTACATATTGACCACTCTTAATATTTACTAACCAAACGAATAAAAATGATACTATAGCCTGGATGGTACACCACAATAACGACCTACATGCACGAAATAAAATAAAAGACACTAGACGTTACATCTTTTATATTGTTTACTTCACCACTTTCTACAAAACCCTCGCGAAACTATCAGTTACTTAATCCCACGAACTGCGCTCATTTTCTGGAAATGCATTAGACTATTGCAGGGAAAATGCTGTCCTATATTCATCCTGGAAATGTCAGATTTTTGCCTGGTAATTGGAATATTCTTGGCTTTTAAGAAGTTGGACTTCTAGTTACGATTATAGCTTTATACGGTAGGAATACAGTATCTAAATTTATAATATTGTCTGCGGACTACCTGAATCATCTCTGCGAACGACTAGAGGCCCGCCGACCATAGGGTCTAGCAGGTGTGATTAGGCAAGTACAGAAAAATAAAAAACAGCTACGGCCAATTCAACAGTGAGCAAGGGCTTTCACGGCCGGAAGATATAGTTTCCCTGATACTGGTATGGTGCCGAGTTCGGTTCGGCCGAACTACTTCGTCCTTGGGCGAACAGCACTTTTTAGTGTTCTTAATTTAGCGTGTAAAATACATCAGGTGCAGTTCACCCAAGAAGGACGATTAGGTTCCGCCGAAATGTCGGCAATTAACACTAAAACGTGGCACCATCCCGGGAGCATGTAAATTAATCAATTCAACAATAGTTGGACAAGTTATCTTCTTTGTTCTGCCAATTCTTCACGAACAAGATATGGTCGTTAAGAGAAGAAACAAATGACATTACAGCTTCCTTTACGAATCAGAATGACCAAGTGCTAACAGTGAGAAAGCGGTATAGAGATTGGTGCGCCAAACAAAAGAATAAGAGAAACCAGTGTATAATTAACTACTGATATATCGTTAAAAAATAAAAAGTTTCAAAACTTTATATGAGAGAGTGAAATCAGCCTGCAGCAATGAGGGAAAAAATCAACCAAAACGTAAAGGCACACCTGTATGTTGCCACAGTTTATCGGCGTTTAAATGGAAAGATTTATATATAAGACGTCTACACACTTAGTACAAAACATTTAAATGCTGACTCTATAGATAGACAAAAAAGGGAAAAAAAAGAAATATATTTAAAATTAAAAAAAATATACATTTGTGAGTATATTAAAGATAAACTCTATAAAATATTACCGTGCTTCCCTGTTACGATAAAATGTGTTAAGTGACGTAAGATGATGTTTTTTATCTAATAGGCATGAAATTTCCTAATATAAGGTGCATTACGGGGTAAGTGCGGACCGAAACTTACCAAGCTCGATTTTACCCGATTCTGAAAAAAATGGTTTTTTTAATCATAAAACTTAAATACTTAATCAGCAGAATCTCCTCCTTCAAAATGTGTGTTCAAAAGTTTTTACTTTGACAAATTTGAATTTCAATAGCAAATAAATGGAGGAAAAATAAAAGTATTCATTTGTCCCCATGAAACTGTGTAGATGCATACGTGGCCTTCCTTTAGCATTAAATCGAGCATAGAGATGAGTGTAAAATTTTCTTTTTAACGACGATTCTTTTGATGGTTTTAACTGAAGAAAATTTTTTACTAAATGGTGCCAGTTAAATGAAAGATTTTTTTAGCTTCTTATAGATGGTAGCACTATATGGAAACACTTAAATTTAATTAGGTAACGAGTTAGATGGGACTTGCCCCGACGCACCTTACATGTTTTAAACTCAGCTGCGCACCCAAAAACGGAATTGTTTCCACCTGTTTCGCAGCAGCTGAAGAATTGCTAAAGCCAGTGTCATTGCCAAATTGTAATTATCGTCGACGTTTTTCAAACATAGATACATTATTTGGTTTGCATGCGTAAAATTGGCCACACGTCCTAAGAATATTCAAACACCCTATCAAAAGGTGCCATGCATTTCCCTGCTTGCTTTGAAAATTTTAAAAATTATTTCCCTTTTGTCAGGTTTTGGATTTATTTGTTTTAATGTCACTTCAATATAACTTATTTAATCAATCTTTAATAAATAAATGAATCCTTACATAAAGACTGCTGTTTTTATGTGCTCAAACACCAAAAATTAAATATTTTATATTTGGAAAAAAACGTGTCACAACATTAGTACCCACAAAAACGATATTACAGATGAACTGAACTTGTAAATATGTAGCATTTCATCAAACCCGAATGACAACATTGCATTACGAACAACTCGGGAACAGTACACGAGTTTCAAGAAGATTCCGACGTATTGTTCATTTGCAACCAGCACAGCACTTTACGGTAGCGAAACATGGACTTTAGGAATACCGGAAAGAAAGAAACTTGAAGCATTTGAAATGTGGTGCTACAGAAGAATGCTGAAAATTAGGTGGACAGACAAAGTAAGAAATGAACGAGTTTTGGAAATGATGGGTGAGGAAAGAAGTTTATGGAAGAAGCTTACAGGAAGAAGAGACAGGCTGGTAGGTCATATTTTGAGACATGCTGGATTGGTTAATTTGTTAGTGGAGGGAACAGTTGAAGGTAAGAACTGTAGAGGTAGACAGAGATTAGAATATATGAAGCAGATAATTGAGGACGTGGATTGTAAGGGGTATGTAGAAATGAAGAGGTTAGCACAGGATAGGAAGGGATGGAGGATTGCATCAAACCAGTCTAAAGACTGACGACAACAAAAAAAAAAAAAAAAAAAAAAAAAATGCTACTTGCACTTCATATTAAGGTTACACATCTAGTATCTACAGGATGAAGTTGTGCATACGCCTACAGAAAAATGGCAGAACAGACCAACTTCCACGACATACATCAAGACTATTAATGAAATAGTCATATTCAGACCCTTCCATCGGACCAGGTGCGACTTTAAACGTACCTGTATTTATTTCTGCGTTGACGTCTTCCTTCTCACTGTATCTTCCCAAATTTACCCATTTTTATATAAATCGTCCTTAAGCTGCAGACATATCCTGCTAGAGCATTTGCTGGTTTTCTCACCTGCACATTTCTTCCTAGACACAACCGGCTTCTTATTTGACACGCTTACGCCCGTTCCACTTGAACAAACCACTTTAACTTCGCATTCCTCTGTCCTCCCTTCACTTTCAAGTTTATTCTCGCATATTAATTTCTCTGACTTTTTTCCTTCTCGTCTTTGCCACAATTGATCTAAGAAACTTCATTTCACTTTCTTTTATGTTTATTCTTTTCTATTTACTAAACAATTCTCTAAACTGAGTGCTGAGTCTGGCAGTAGATATGGTTGTTTATTGTCTGTTTATTCCAAATCAGATTTCGCAGTTTATGGTAGAAGCTAGAAATTTTCATTACCACGTTCTGTATTCCTATATTCACCTAAAAAATTTCTCGAAAATAGACGCGCAGGAAATAAACTGCTTGAATTTGACACGACAACTTCTGTGAAAGCACTTGTGCAGTTACTTACGGTGCAGTGAATGGCACGGGGCCGGCGCGGCTTCCCGCCGCTCCCGTGGCTGCCATGTGTCGCACTGAACGCTCCACGCCCCACGGCCTATTGATCGCAGCTCCCACAATACCAACACTGTCATCACAATCAATTCCCCTTCAAGATGACATTTCAGATACCACTGAAGACAAGCATATCTTAATACTTTCTTAAGTAACAGAAATAGTTAAAGCTTACTGACGTCATAACGCAATATATTTCGTGCCCTTGACACTAAACTGCCTGTTTGTTTCGGCATGGAATGATCTTGTCACGAAAACTGCCCGTTACAGTAGTAAGGGTAAATTTCAAAAGTTCATTATGTCAACAGACGATTGTGAGAGAATCCTCCACGCCCTTAGATCGTTGTTAGGGTTGCTTTCAACTAACAATCTTTGTGACACGACTGATAATATTTATATTTGTGGCGAATCAAATATTTTATAAACGTAAAATAAAATCTAGCTGACAGATTTATAACTGTGGGGGTAGAGTAGAACGCGATCGGTAGTGACCTTGAGTTCCGTCTGAAACAGGCAATTTCTTCTTCTTAGTCACCTTTTGTCAACATTTTGGAGTTCGCACGGTCAAATTTGGAACTATGGTTTTACGGCTGCATACAGTTGCTGACGCCAAGCACTGTACACCTACTGCCAGGGCGCACCAAGTAGGCTACTAATGGAGGAAGTGAAGTGTTGCTTTCTGTTTGTGGAACGTCCATGATTACGCGAGGTGTTCCCCCTCCCCCACCCCTGTGGTGAGATCTGGTTGGGCTCCCCCCCCCCCTCCCTCCTACTGACCGACATCGTAGTTTTTGAGACCCTTTTTTTAGCTCTCCTGCTTCCTAGGGCGGTTATTACCCCCCAACCCCCACCCACTAGAGTCGGTATCGGCGTCTTAATACCCTCCCCTAAATTCAGTATTGGCGTCGATTGTAGACTTTTTTTTTAGCTCTACTGTTCAACAAGATGACATGAGATTTCCGTTACCCTCCCTCCCTCCCTCTCTTTGGTGAGATTTCGCCAATCCCTCCCCCCCCCCCTCTACTTCACCTACGTAATTAATGGACACTACCTAAGAGGCCGTCTGTTAATTATGTGGGGGGGGGGGGGTCCGACGAAATCTCACGAAACCTTACCAAGGAGGGGGTCAACGGAAATAGCACGTGAGGTTTTAAAATTCTTCTAGAATGCTAGAGCTAAAAAAAAAAAAAATCTGCAAATGACGCGAAAGTCGAATTTAGAAGGGTAAAAACCGACTTTAGGGGGGTCATTTTATAGGGGGGAGTCGGACCAAATCTCACGAAGTCTCACCAGAGAGGGGGCGGGGGGGTCCGGAATTCCGGAAAAACACCTCACGTAATTTATGGACGCCCCATAACCATGTTCAGCGTGTGATAAGGGGGCATCCTTAAATTACGTGAGGTGAAATAGGGGGGTGGGGTACAGCGAAATCTCATCAAATCTCACCAAGGGAAGGGGGGGGTGTCTACGGAAATCTCACGTGAGGTTTTGGAAAAAAAAATTTTGGACTGTAGAGCTAAGGAGAGAAAAAAAAGGTCTACAAATTGTATGAAAGTCGATTTTAGGGGGTGAGGGGGTTTCATCGAAAAGTGGGGGTGTAACTGGATTTTAAAGGGTGAGACCTAAAAAATATGTCTCCAAAAGTTTCGAGGTCGATTTCTATGGTGGCCGGGGTTCACACGGACCAGAGGGGGGGGGGGGTCCGGCCAGGTCTCACGAAATCTCACCCCAAAAGGGGGGGGGGGGGTCCGGAAATCCGGAAAAACACCTCACGTAATTTATGGATGACCCCTAAGTGTATGTTTTGTTTGTGAAACGTGTAGTTTACGAGGCGGTGAATGGATACCGTCCACGCATTCACTTTCATTCGCCTAAGAACAGCCGATATGCCATGCCCGGCCCATTAAACCTCAGCGCCATTACCCACACAGTCGGGCATAAAACAGTCAATTTTTGCTTTCAAGTAACAATAGCTAATATCTAAGTTATTCAAATTTCTAACTATTGCAGTTTAATAAAATTTTAATTTCAGAAAATTAAACGTTGCTAAATTTTTGAGCGATTCTTTCGATATAAGTAATAATAACGAAATTCCCACTCCTAACTAACATTTTGCCACAACTTGTAACTATTATTCTAAGAAAGAAGATATGCATGATAAATAAAGAAACATCTGCAGCAGTTGAGAAGTGATGCCCTGACAGATAGGCAGATAATGTGTCGTTTCTTTGATGCACCATTTGCATCTGTACAACGTGATACATATCAGTATAAAGGAAAGGTAATTTTTTTTCTCAAATTGCAGACAAAATTCTGACAGAATGTGCAGCGACCTATGTGACCGGCATCGTAAACAAACTTCCGCTCGCCTCTTTGCTCCCCTGGGTTCCAAAGCCCTCCGCAAAGTTGTCGTGCGTCCAGTTGAATTCAAATAGTCACTGCGAACGGATGAGTTACAACATCTTCGTAAAACTAGTGCCAAATGGTAAGCTAGGTTCTACCGCTTCAGCCTGAAGTGAGATCTACTAAAATAATAAACATTTAATGGATAAAATTTCTTGGAATTACAAAATATCGCGTCACACCGCCAATAAAAATCGTTCTGATTAGGATTCATAGATGGGGCATATAATGCCGTATCCAAAGATATTCCAAATGCCGTTACGGTAAGAGTGCGTTCCTTGATGGAAAGCGCGGGAATGATCTTGTTAGTTACAACCAGGGCTGCCAGATTGTATAATTGGATACAAAACTTTGGTTACCTCTTGTATCCTGTTTGTATAACAGATTGCCTTGTATAATTGGATACAAAAATGAGCACTTAAAAGTAAAGTACATTCCAGCACCTTTTTGAAAGTGTTTGCCCTTTGTTTCATTGAGTTGGCAACCCTTCCTGCATATCTATTTGTTATTCAAAATTTATCAATGTATACATTGTTTACTTTTCGTGGACTTTTTTTGCTCCCAGCACTTTCACTCACGTATGTAATCAATGGATGACCCCTTTGTATAATTGCGTTTCATTCTGTATAATTTCAAAGAGACAGCGGTAAGTTGGTTGTACTGGCAGCGCTGGTTACAACGCCTACGGCCAAGTCTACATACACAGTCCTGCCTATTGTCGACGTCATGATCGCAAAGGAGAGCCTAAGTTAAGCGAGAAAAGTTAGTGGCGCCAATTGCTGCCAAATCGTCAAGGCTTACTGCAAATTTATTGAGTGTTTCTGTATTTATGTAGTTTGAGGCAGAATGAGGATCATCCCAGCACAATCCTACAACACTAGTAGTTCAGGGACACAATGATAACACCGCTCAAAATCCAATGTAACAACATTTGTATATTTTAACATTATATTTGTACTAAAATATTATTAATTTTCTTCATTATAACAGAATAAACCATTTTTAAAAAAATGATGATTATGGCGCTTGTCTTCAAAATTCAGGGCACCGGAGCAGAGGAGGGGAAAAGTATGTGCTAACCGGGATTGTTTACATAGCGTGCGAGAGTTCCTCGTGGGGGGAGACCACCCCCACCACCGCGAGGCCACGCCCCCATCCCCCCCCCCAATCCTTCTACCGGACAAGCACGGTGGCATCACACAAATTGGCAAACCAGTATAGTTTCATCAAAACATACAGAGCGAGGCTGGAAATATTGCGGCATACAAAATGGAGGATAAGTACAGAAACATTGCAAGAATTTTAGATTTAGCCACTAGCTTTCGTATATACAGATGTGCAGGGCAGGATTAAGACGGCGCGGGGCCCGTGGCAAATGTGAAGAAGGGGCCCCTCGTTTTCGTCGTCTGGGGGAATTGTAGAGCTAAAAAAAATAAAAACTGACGGGTTGACTCCAGGAGACTCCTAGGCGCGGGCCCCCCTTGGAGCGCGAGGCCGGTAGCATTTGCTAACTCCCGCTACGTGGCTAATCCTGTACTGCAGATGCGGGCACCGTTAAAGGTACACCACAACCATGACACCCTGGCGACTCTTCTCTGTTTGCAGTGTCCTTTGCGGATAACAATGAGAGCATTGTTCCTTCTGCCCGACTCGGGTCCCGGACCCGTTTGACCAGCCGGAGCCTTATCACGCTAGACCGAAAAGCATCAGAAAGATGAAATCAGACTTTGCGACCGATGAAACATCAGCCCTGAGTTAAAACACCCCCTCCTTCCCCGATTCCAGAATGACCGATACTACAACTGAATATAAGAATCTTTATCCGAGGGAAACTGAGGATGTCATGAATGTCTCGGACAGGCTGGTTGCACGTTTTCAGATTCCTGAATGAAACTAATAAAAGTACGGAAAATAATGAGCCGACAACGTTTAGTGTTTTCCAGTTGCCGGAACGACTTCAGCACCGCGTATCTTTCTCGCAGTATATACCGATCACTTGCTGTTTAGTTTGTCGCTCGGTAAAACGCATTGCCGGTCTATTTGTGGGAGTTCGAGAGTCATACCCACCTTTTTAGAAAAGATTGATAATACACGGAATAATATCTCCCAGCCCCAAAGACGAGAGAGAATTTTATCATTGCGGGTTTGGTGTGTGTGATATCCGGCAACAGGGCCTAAACAGTTGTTACTGTGTTAAGCACTTCACAGCAGGTGGGGTGCTTTCGTTCCGCACTGTGTTCGTCTACATCTACATCTATACTCTGCAATTCACAATTACTGTGGGTGGCAGAGGGTGCTAAGCACCAATCCTATTTTAGAGTATTCCAATCCCGAATAGAACGAGGAAAGAAAGAATACATAAATGTATCAGTACGGCATCTTATCTCTCGAATCTTATCCCTTCTGTCATTGCGACCTAAATAGGTTGGCGGAAGAAGTATTTCGTTGCACTCGTAAATTAGAGATTTTCGCATATTCTCCAACAAATTTAAACGAAAACGACGTCGTCTGTCCGCCAAACAATCCCAGCCTAACCCACGTATCAGCTCTGTGACACTTACATAAGGACTGTAACTAGCGGTCACGAATCGAGCGGCTCTCCTCTGTACTTTCTCTAACGTGTCAATCAATCCCTTGCGATACGGATCCCAAATTCCACAACAGTAGTCCAAATGCGGACGCACTAATGTTTTGTACGCTATTTCCTTTGTATGAGCATTGCAGCTTCTCTACGACGTATAAAACGTAGTTTAGAATTAGCTTTGCCTACGACGGAAGTTATGTGCAAGTCCCATTTCATGTTGCTTTGTACTGTTACGCCTAGATACTTCAGGGAATCGACTATGTCAATAGCTGAATTGTTAACTTTGTACTCGTGAGCAAACGGGGTCTTTTTATTACTTATTTGCATTGCCTTGCACTTTTTACAGTTAGGTGTAAGCTGCCATTTACGGCACCATTCCGAAATAACATCCAGATCGCGCTGTATTTCTAAGCAATCGTCACAGCACCCCACTTTCCTATAAATAAGTGCATCATCAGCAAAAAATCGCATCCTGCAATTAACGTAGTCACCGAGATCGTTTATAAAAATTAAGAAAAGAAGTGGTCCTATTACACTTCCTTGAGGAACGCCCGAAGTAACATCTACTGTATAATCGTAGTTTATTATTTGTGTTGTGGATAAGATATGAAAGAATGAAAAATGCCTGACACAATCCCAACTAAGCCTTCTTTCAAGAGACAACGCTGGCCGCCAAGTTTTACATTCCCAGTCCAAGGGACGAATCATCAACACTCTGCATAAACAGCGCAGAGCTATGTGACTTAATCAAGAAGCTTGGTATTGCTGGCCAAGTCACAAATTGTAAAGATTTCTACCATCATCGAGGCTCGAACCAATTAACGAAAAGTCGAGCGCCAGACACTGTCACGTAGAATCAGTGAGTTGGTGATAGGAGACATGATGGTACAGAATTTCCTAATCATCAGATTGTAGGTTGTATACCAGAGTCCTGGATTAAATACTCTCTGCAGTGTGTATGGACTGAGGGTATATGACAGATGGCGATTCGTTTGTAGGATGCGGATGCAAAACTTTGAGACTCTCTTGGTATTCTTCGGAAGAATAGACCCGAATAGGCAAGCACGGTATTTCAATCCTCCCTTCTTTTATCTTCATGGACACACACTGGACCTGATACTAATTATAGTCACAGACACGTACACGACGACACATAGCCTCATTTGAAAAATACTGTGAAAAGCTCCGTGCGGAAAGGATTCATCCAACCTAGGAGATGCAGATCAAACAAGATTTATAAAATAATTATGATTTAAAATTAATTGTAAATTGGGATTTGAGAGATCACAAGAAGCATGGTCCGTATTGAAAGGATAAACCAAAACTACTCTTCAGTTGATAAAACTAAGGAAATGGGAAAAATATTTTGTTGTTGTTGTTGTTGTTGTTGTTGTTGTTGTTTTAGGGCGCGTCGACAGCGGGGTCATTAGCGCCCTAACAATTACCAGCATAAACTGTGGCTCAAAGTACTAAAATACTGACTGCATGGTCGACTGTAAAGGGGTCGACCATACAGACAGCAAATAAAATAATTCAGAAACATAAAACGTGGCTTAGCAAAGGGGCCACCAGAACACAAGACCGTGCATCACCTGAATGGCTGTAAAGTGGCCATACAGGATACCAAAATAATTAAAAGCACTACATCTCTCGCCGGCTGTATAGTGGCCAGCGAAAAGGAATTTAAAAATATAAAAATTTAAAACAGTGCACACGGATGAGTAGCTGTAAAGGGGCCACCCATCCATCTTAGAACTAGGCCGATCTGCCTAAAATTTTAGGCACTAGACCGGCCAATACGCAAAATTTTAAAATACACGCCACACTGCTGGTCTCATTGTTTAAAATAAGGGCCAGATCGTTCGCCAGGCCAACGTCTGCCCTTAAGTCTAAAAACAAAGCACAATCAACTAAAATGTGGCGCACCGTCAGAGGTACGCCACAAGCATCACATTCCGGAGGGTCCTCCCGGCGGAGGAGAAAGCTGTGTGTCAGAGGACAGTGCCCTATACGGAGGCGAGTCAGGAGAACCTCATCCCTCCTCGCCCGCTGGAAGGAGCTGCTCCACGGCCGAACGGTCGGTTTGACCAGCCGGAGCTTATTATGCTCTACCTCCAGCCACTGCCTCTGCCAAACGTCGGAAACAAATCTTTTCACCGCCGAGGCAAGGTCAGACTTTGGGACCGGATCAAAGTCAATTCTGACCTTGTTGCAGGCTAACTTGGCAGCTTCATCAGCTGCCTCGTTCCCCCTGATTCCCACATGACCAGGTACCCAGCAGAATACGACCTCCTTTCCAGAAGATTGGAGGGATCGGAGGGTGTCCTGTATGTCCTGGACAAGACGATCTGCTGGGTACATGCTTCCCATGGCCTGGATGCAGCTGAGGGAATCACAGCATATGATGTACTTCATGCTGCGACTTACTTTCATATGCTGGAGCGACTTTAACAAAGCGTAACACTCTGCAGTGTACACGCTGCAACAGCTATTTAGTTTGTAATTATAAGTCGCTCGAGGGAATACTACAGAGCAGCCAACTCCGTTAGCCTGCTTAGACCCATCCGTGTATACCGGGGTAAAATCGCGAAACTGATTTAAAACATGGCTAAATGTACGGGTAAAAACATTGTCGGCGGTACACAGCTTGTTGTACCGCGACAATTCTAAAACTGTTCTGGGCCTCTTCAAAAGCCAGGGAGGAGATTTACTCCAACCCTGGTGATAAAAAGAGGGCATCTGAAACCCATATTCCTCCAATATAGCCTTTGTACGGTAGCTGAACGGTTTAGTTGCTCTTTGCCGGTTGGTATATAGCCGCTCAAAGTTGGGATGAATAACTACGTCGTACACGGGACTGCCAGGAGTTGTGGCAATATGTATATAGTGTCGCACCATGAGGAGACGCCGGCGGATGGAAAGCGGCGGCTCGCCAGACTCAGCACAAATGCTGGGTATCGGACTGGTGCGGTATGCACCTGTGGCGAGACGAATTCCTGCATGGTGGACACTATCCAGAATACGGAGGTAGCTGTCCCGTGCCGAACCGTAGACAATGCAACCGTACTCCAACCGCGACCGTACAAAGGCTCTATAAAACTGTAGCAGGCAGGAGCGGTCAGCGCCCCACGACCTGCCACACAGACACTTTAAAACATTAAGCGCTTTCAAGGCTCTGGCTTTAACATCTTTAAGATGTGGCAGCCAAGTAAGCCGAGTGTCAAAAATGAGGCCCAGAAACCGAACAGTTTCGCTAAAACTTAAAACGGTGTTCCTCAAGGTGAGATGAGGTTCTGCTAAAAGATTTCTACTGCGGCTAAAAAGCACACACCGGGTTTTCTCAGCAGAGAAACGAAAGCCGGTGTGTGCTGACCATTTATCCAGCCTGTTCAGCGTGAGCTGCAGCTGCCGCTCAGCGCTTCTCAGGCTAGACGATGCAATAAAAATTAAAAAGTCGTCAACGTATAAGGAGAACCGGATGGGCCTCCTTATAACAGTTGAGATGCTATTAATTGCTATGGCAAAAAGAGTCACACTTAAAACTGATCCTTGAGGAACACCGTTTTCCTGAATAAAAATGTCGGACACTTCCCTACCGACTCGGTACCGGAAGCAACGTCGCGATAAAAATGATTTTAAAAAACGGGGTAGATTTCCCCTAAATCCCCATTCATGTAACTGTTTTAAAATAACATGTCGCCAGGTAGTATCGTATGCCTTTTCGATGTCAAAAAATATACCAACTAGGTGTTGGCTGCGGATGAAAGCGTCTTGAATTGCCGCTTCCAGTAGGATCAGGTTATCCGTGGTGGAATGGAACTTCCTGAATCCACACTGAAAACGGGTCAGTAGCTTACGGGACTCAAGACACCAAACGAGGCGGCGGTTCACCATCCGCTCTAGTGTCTTCCCAACGCAGCTCGTTAAGGCGATGCTGCGATAACTACCTGGCAACAACTTGTCTTTTCCTGGTTTTAAAATCGGGATTAACGTTGCTTCTTTCCACGAGTCGGGGAAGTGTCCTTCGGTCCAAACATCATTAAAAATACCCAGGAGGTACTCTTTAGCATCTTTGCTAAGGTGCCTCAGCATCTGGTACTGGATCTGGTCAGGCCCTGGTGCAGTGTCCTTGGCGCTGTTTAGAGCAGACTCCAGCTCCCAAGATGAAAAAGGGCTGTTGTATTGCTGCATGTCAGACGAGTCGAAGCAAATGGCTTGCCTTTCAGCAGATATTCTACGTTGCTGGGACTGATGGTCCAATCCAGCAGACGAAGTGATGGCAGCGAAGTATTCTGCCATCAGCTGCGCTATGCTTCGATCGTCGGTGACTACACGCCCTTGATCCAGTAATCCAGATACTGGCGGTCGAGAGTACCTCCCAGATATACGGCGGATTGACTCCCATACTTTTGTTGACGATGTGGAACGATTAATGGTGCTCACAAAGGTCTGCCATGACCTTCTTTTGCTCTCCTTAATAATACGACGCGACTTGGCTCTAGCAATTCGGAACGCTGCGAGGTTGTCAGGTGTCGGATGCAACCTAAACCGACGCAGGGCCCGTCTGCGACCCTGAATAGCGGAACGACATTCGTCGTTCCACCAGGGGACGCGCGTTCTGCGCAGCGTTCCAGAGCCGCCAGGAATGGAGATATCAGCCGCCCGGTGAATCACATCTGTAAGATGTTTCACCTTTTCTTCAATATTCTGGCGATGCTCAAAAATGACTGACCGGCTATAAAGCTGCCAGTCAGCTTTGCTGATATTCCATCTCCGTGTCGTAATGCTTTCGCGACGTTCAGTCTCAACGTGCAACCAAATTGGGAAGTGGTCGCTTCCATGGAGGTCACGATCCACCTCCCAGCGCACGGAGTCCGCAATTGAAGGAGAGCAAAGAGAAAGATCAATGGCAGAGGACGTACCGGTAGCAGTAGTGAAGTGTGTCATTTCTCCGGTGTTTAGGATGCATACATCCTCCAGCTCCAATAATCTACAAATCTCCCGACCTCTGGGGCAGTTGGTGGTCGAACCCCACAACGCATTGTGCGCGTTAAAGTCTCCCAATAGGAGAAAAGGCCGGGAGATTTGCCGTGTAATATCAGCCAGCTGACCATAGTCAACTGGTGATCCCGGCGGTAGGTATATGGAGCATACGGTCAGTTCCACCGGTCCTAATATTTTAACAGCTACTGCTTGTAAAGGAGAGGTGAGAGCTACAGGTTCGGAGTGGACAGTGTTCCGAACAAACACAGCCACTCCCCCCTTCGCTCGATCACCCTCGGTATCGTCCTTACGGTACACGTCATAACCTCTTAGCACGGGTTGGTGAACTGGTCTGAAATGTGTCTCTTGCAGACAGAGACACAATGGATCAGACCGTGCTAAGAGCTGTAACTCTTCTTTGTGAGCCATAAAACCATTAATGTTCCATTGGAGTATGGGAGCCATCCTTACCTATTTAGCCTCACCCGCCCCGGATCGGGTGGGTCATCGGTCACTTCGTGCTGAGGAACGGGACCAAACACGTCCACCAGCATCTCAGTTTCATCCTGACCAGGAACGGAGACAGACATCTCCGACCCAGAGGACTCTTCAAATTCCTCCCCATTCTTTTTCTTTTTCTTCCTCTGCCTTTTCCCCTCCTTACTGCTGGGCAGTCTGGGAGGAGACGAAGAGGGGGACTTAACAAATTGGGTCGGGTCTGTCTGTCTAAATTTCCGACCACGGATCTTCTGGTCACCTCCATTGGCGCTGGTAGCAGATGGTATCGCTCCAGCGCGAGGAGGAATAGGAGGTGCCTTTAGGTTGACTGCTACTGTTGATGCTGGTGGAATAGTTGTTACTGCTGCTGGTGTGGTCGAGGTGTCAGACGTGCTGCTACCAACGTCTGCGGTCTTAGACGTAACGACCTTAGCGGATTTAGCACCGCATTTGCATTGACATGAGCACGAAGTACTCGTGCTCATGTCTGCGAAGGACGTCTGGGTAGCAGCACTCTGCTTCCTGACGGGAGCTGAAGCCATCTTTGCAAAACTCGTCCCAAAAATTGGAGCGGCGAGCGACTTGGCCTTCTTTTTAGCTTCCCCATAGGGAATCCGCTCTTTGGTCTTCAGCTCCTGTATCTTGCGCTCTTCAAGATACACTTGACACTCCCTACTCCAGGCAGGGTGCGACCCGGAGCAGTTGACACACACCTGTGGTAGCGTGCAACTAACTCCCGGTTCATGTGCCCCCTTGCCACACTTGCCACAGGTGGGATTGCCCTTGCATGACGCCGTCGTATGTCCGAACCGCTGACACTGAAAACAGCGCATCGGGTCCGGAACATACGGACGGACGTTCAGGTTGATGTAGCCTGCTTTGATGTTCTTTGGTAGAACTGGAGTGTCAAACGTCAGGACGAAGGTGGCAGTCTTTTCAATACTGCCATTAACCCTTCGTGTGATCTGACGTACCTCGACCACTTTTTGCTCCTTCCACTCCTTAACGAGTTCCTCGGTCCCTATGTCAATCAAGTCACGGCAGGTGACAACGCCTTTGGAACTATTCAGGGATTTGTGGAGTTCGCAATTGACTGCGAACTCCCCGAGCTTCTCACAGTTAAGGAGTTGGGTAGCTTGCCTACTGGTTGTAGTTTCCAGCAGCAGCGTCCCGTTCCTCAGTTTTTTCACCGAATTCAGGGTCCCTACCAGACCCTCCAACCCCTTTGAAATGTAAAAGGGTGAAACTTTTTCGAAGGTCCCTTCCATCCTTTGCATTACAATAAAAGCGTTCGGGAGTGAACAAACTTTTCCGTTACTGTTATTTTCCGAAGCGGGGGGGCTATCTACCCTCACCCGCTTCTTAGAACTGGGTGTATTTATTTTAGCCTGCGGCACACCCGTACCGCAGGGTTTGGTGGTTTTTGTGAAAGACTTAATTTTGGTCCCACGAGTAAAACCAGTTTAAAAAGAAGCGCTAATACAACAGGGGTGCGCAGGTGCCCCTGAGGTTGTACGTTAGCGAGTGATCTGCCTCTCACCCATGCACCTCCTCGGCACGTATCCGACCTTGAGGTTAAGGGGTTTTTTATAGAGGTTTGTACCGTCCTCGCGATCCGGGCGATGAAGCCAAGATCCCCGTTCTCCTAGGCACACAACGTTCCACCGCCACGCCCTACGGTGGTCGTTGAAGCATGGTAGGAGTTTACGGTGTGGGAAACTTGCGGCGCTCACAAGTTTCCAGCTCGGGCACCGCGGGTTCGCCAAACCCGTACCTGGCACTTGCGTACCAGGCCCCTGCGGGGAAAAATATTTTCAAAAAAATTATTAAATGAGGATAAAAAGAATACTTAGAAAAAAAGAGTAGTCGGAGATGAAACTGAGCAGGAAGGTGATGACATTCAAGTTTCAGGAGACGAAGTGCTTGAGGCACTGGGAACAGAAAAAAAAATGACAAAATCTCTTAGGTCAGGAGGAATCAATTTGGAAATATAGTGGTGACAAAGTCGTAAAACTTAAAAAAATTGTTCAATAAAGCATTACGTGCAGACCCAATACCTGAGGAAATGACATTAGGTTATATTACTACTATATTCAAGAAAGGAGATCGCAAAGTGTGTTCAAATTATCGTGGGATTTGTGTTATGAATTCATTGATGAAAATCTTTGCCAAACTAATAAAAAACATACTAGAAACTCATTTTAAGATTCAAGAAGAACACATATTCACATTACAACAGATTCTGGAAAAATACAATGAAAAATCAAAAAATATAGGACTAATTTTCATGGATTTAGAAAAAAGCACATTCCCAAGAAAAATGCTATATAAAATGTTACACATGTCACATATAGGTAACGCCTTAGTTAAAATAATATAAGAAATGTACAAAAATAACACATGCCAAATAAAAACTGGTTATACATTATCACAAAAATTTAAAACAAGTATATGTTTACTGCAAGGGTACACTATGTCACTAATCCTGTTCAAAATTTATATATATGTTAGTTTGAGAACACGGTCCCGAAAGTGTAATACAATGGGTTTAGAAATAACAGAAGGAAAGTATCTACATCATTTACTATTCGCCGATGATCAAGTCGTTGTGGCACAAGATGCAGAGGATGCAAATTACATATGTAATCTGCTATTAATGGAATAGAAAAAATGGGGCTTGAAGATTAACTCAAAAAACAGAATATCTTACTAACGATCTGGATGAATTGTAAATTGATGGAATACAATTTAAGAAGGTAAATAATTTTTGCTATTTGGGTTCAGTTTTAGAAAGGGATGGAAAATCAAACATTGAAATTAATTAAAGAATTACTAATGGCCGTAAAGTAATCGGGATGGTCAATTTAATTTATTCAGTTATAGAACGAAAAAGATTGGAATGGTATGGCCATGTAAGAAGGATGAAAGCTACTAGGATACCAAAACTTGTACAGGAATGGGAAGTTAAAGGAAGGAGGAAAAGAGGCGGCCCATGTTTACCTGGCCTCCAATGTGCACAAACAGCAATGAGGAGATTTGGGGCAAAAGATGAAGATACACAACACACAAATATCTAGAGAAATATTTTGAGAAGATAAAATCAAATTCCGTGAGAAGAGTTTTTATTGTTATGTTGGAGTAATACCTCTGTAGAAAGAATCTCTCTCAATAGAAAAAATTATTTAAACCACCATTAAAAAAATGAATGAAAACATGTCCGGTAGTAAAGAGCTGCATGTGCCGCGGCACGTCTTATAAAAAAAATCCTGGACTGCTTAAAGGCCGGGGTGGAGACCTACTCTATCCCTGGTGCAGAGCTGTTGGGTACGCACAGACGCTGTCTTCTAAATTACTCTTTGTTTGAGGGTTAGAGTGGAGCCATTCGTACGCTGGAGTCACGGCTGCGACGTAAGCCGTCAGGGCTAAGTGCTGCAAGACGAGGAGATGAAAACTTTACTTACTTCAAGTTCGGTTCAATACTCCAGAAGACCTCCGTCTAGGCCAGTGGTTCAGAAGTAGGACGGGTAGTAACAAAGCACAATCCAACGTGGAATCCGAACCAAGGAGCTATTCCTATGTTCTTCACGTAGACTGGAGTATAGAACAGAATAGAGGTCTGTAAAAATTCCAACCCGATTCCAGGAATCGAACCAAGTATCTTCAATTTCGAATGCTGGTACTTATTATTTTTAATAAGAAATGTTATCCGGCTAAAACAAATACATTACATTCTGAACATCTAAAAATACTAGTATTAAACTAACAACGTTTTTTACTCATGTTTGTAGCTGCGTTGTCTTTGACTCTTTGATTTTTACTTTCTGAAGGGTTCACAAATGTTTGGATCACCTCCTTGCTGAAGAAAACGTTTATAACAATTGTCAACTGGAAGCAACATAATGTTTATTCGGTTAGGTATCAGAGAGCAATTAATTAATTAATATACAACGCTGAAAACGTTGTTATGTAACATTATACGAGGGCTGTCTGAGAAGTTCTCGGCCTCGAACATAGATGGCAGCACTACATATGTGATTTTTTCCATGGAGGTTGGTGCATGTGTCAGACACGCCTGCAAGAAATTCCAAGTCATTCTACGTTGTAGTTTGGTCTGTACAGTTGTTTGATGAAGGCGCGGTGCGAAGTTGTATCAGAGATGGAAAAAATCGATTATCATGCAGTCATAAAATTCTTTGTAAAAGAAGGTTTAACGCCATCCGAGATCCACGGAAGATTTTTAAAAGTGTATGGGGACTCTTCTTCATATTCGACAGTTAAGAAATGGGCTGCTGAGTTCAAACGTTTCCGTAGCGGTCTCGAAGATGATAAACGCAAAGGACGTCCGAAAAGTGCAACAACTCCAGAAATCATCCAGAAAGTGCATGATATAGTTTTGGATGACCAACGAATAGAAGTGTGTGAGATTGCTGAGACCATAGGGATATCAAAAGAACGTGTGGGATACATTTTGCATGAAGTATTGCATATAAAGAAGCTTTGTGCAAGATGGGTGCCGCATTTTCTCACTGTTGATCAAAAGCGCATCCGCATGAGACTTTCTGAACAGTATTTGGAGCGTTTCAACAAAAATAAAACTGATTTTTTGCATCGATTCATAACTATGGATGAGACATGGGTTCACCACTACACGGCAGAATCAAAACTACAGTCAAAGCAGTGGACAGAAGCTGGTTGTTCAGGTCCAAGGAAGGCCAAGTCGGTTCCTTTGGCAGGCAAGGTGAGGCATCAGTTTTTTGGGATGCTAAAGGTGTTTTGTTCATTGATTACCTTGAAAAGCTCAAAACAATAACTGGACAATACCATTCCAAACTTTTTGACACCCTGGATGAAAACATTCGTGAATAAAGGCCCAGTTTGAGGAAGAAGAAAATCATCTTTCATCGGGGCAATGAACCTGCCACCAAGAGTCTTTTGGCAATGGGAAAATTAAGAGATCTGCACTATGACGTGTTGAAACATCCACCTTATTCCCCAGATTTGGCTCCCTCCGACTTCTGTCTATTCCCAAAACTCAAAAACTTTCTTGCTGGTCAGCATTTTTCTTCAAATGAAGAGGTGATTGCAGCTGTAGATGGATGTTTTGCAGGCCTTCCAGAAAGCCACTTCAGGGATGGTATAATGAACTTGGAATATCGTTGGACTCAGTGTATCAGTGTTCAGGGAGACTATATTGAGAAATAAAAATGATTTGGTAAATATCAAATTGGTTTTATATATTTAGGCTTAAAATTTTCCAGACCGCCCTCGTATAACGCAGTTTGCCTTATGCCCATCCTTCAATACCGCCATTAAATGTTCAAGTCAGTACTATATTACGCCATTTCACAAAATTCTCCACACAAGAAGTCAGAATGTTTCAGTATCGCATAAATGCATTCAATTTCCAAACGCCTTCTGTTAACGACTAAGTGTCATAGCCAGTGGCGGCTGTACCTTAAGTGCGATCGTGCGCTGAACCACCAATCCAAAAGATTTAAAAATGACAAAATATTAAGTACCTACTTCATCTTTATTTTTATATTACCATTTTAATATTTATTTTTAAACATACAAAAACAAAAACGTATAAAAAATTAAATCTCCAATTATGGTGAAACAGTTTGAGCGCTTTACTAAACTATTAAGACTTATTTTCCTGTAAAGACAAATTCTCGTGCGCTTCGGCGAGTGCACGAGGACTGCTAATACAACTTGTAGGTGATACGAGTTAATACGCCTGACGCGTGAAACAAAAGATAGTTCATAGAAACGTACCGAGTAATGAGTCGGCTGTCGAGCGCCGCACGAGCGAACCGAGGATTGCCGAGAGCACCCGATGTTTGACGAATTGGCCGGGCGGCACATGGGCGCGCGCGAGGCCATGATTGACATCTCGTTATTAGACTATCAGTATAGTTTCACTGTATGTGTGACGCGCTAATACTTGTTTATTTATATTACCATAAATAATTGTTTTTAGTTTTTGTTTCGATTTTTTTCGAGAACTTCTATTCTATACTGTGTATGGTGTTAGTGAAAATGAGCATAAACATTGATTATATTAAAGAAAATAACAGAACTTTTCAAAATAAAGTGAACATAAAATTGGCCGGACCGCCACGGCCCTTTTTAAATTTAAAACAAGAGTGCAAATCGAAAAATAAAGCATTTACACGAAGTTTTAAAAGTGAAATGTATAATAGAAAGAAATGGTTGTGTGGATGTGAGCGTCTTAATGCATTCTTTTGTTTTCCTTGCATTATTTTTGGCGGAGAATCGATTTGGACAGAAACAGGAATCAAGGATTTGACGCATTTGAGTGAAAAAAATAAAAAAACATGATTCTTCACAAGTACACCTACAAAATGTAATGAGTTTGTCTGTGTTAGGCACGGTCGACATTCGTAATCAGCTAGATTCTGTGTATAGAAGCAATATCCAAAAGTATAATGAACAAGTTGATAAAAACAGGTATATTTTATCACGTCTTATCGATTGTGTCAAGTTTTGTGGTGCATTTGAGTTAGCTTTGCGAGGTCACGATGAAACTATTGAGTCTAGTAATGCTGGAGTGTTTCGTGGATTAATAGACTTTGTATCAGAGTTGGATACGGTCATGAAGGAGCATCTCACGTCGTCTACAGTTTTCAAAGGCACGTCAAAAACTATTCAGAACGATATTTTGGACTCAATTTTATGTGTATACCACAAAGAATTGTCCAATATTATAACAAAATGTGAATACGTAGCAGTTCAAGCTGATGAAACTACCGATGTATCGACGACTATGCAGATGGTAATGATTTTAAGATACGAAGAAAATGGACAGGTTCACGAACGGTTTTGGAAATATCTTACGCCGCATTCCCATACTGCTGAAGGACTTAGTTCTGTTATTATAAGAGAACTACGGGAACTTCAAATAACTCCGCAACAATTAATAGCACAATGTTACGATGGCGCCGCTGTAATGAGCGGGAATGTTGGTGGAGTACAGGCTAAGGTAAAAACCGTCTATCCAAATGCTTCATTCGTTCATTGTTACGCCCACCAACTAAATTTAATAATAGAAAAAAGTGTAAGTCAAAACAAAACCGTACAGAAATTTTTTGCTAACCTTCAAGCTTTTCCAAAGTTTTTTTCACGATCACCGAAGTGTACAGATGTTTTGAAAACTATTGTATCAAAGAAGATTCCAGCTGCTCCGCAAACGAGATGGAACTTTAATTCGCGGACCGTTGCATCAGTACATAGCTACAGGGAGCCTTTAAAAGAATGCATGACCACCATTATAGAAACGGAAAATGATACCGATTCTATAAATCAGGCTGATATGCTTCACAGGTATTTGAACGACAGTACTTTTTTATATTGGCTTGATTTTTTTCAATCTATTCTGCCACATAGTGAAATTTTATTCAAACAAATGCAAAAAAGAAATATTGATTTGGTTCATATAAAAATCTGTATTAATGATTTTGAAATCAGTATACAAAATGCACGTAACACCATAGATCAACTTGAAGAACCGCCTCAAAAAAGGTTTAAATCGTCTAGCTCTGTTATAGCAAAAGAAGTGTGCGATATAATTATTACTCAAGTGAAAGACAGATTCAATTTTTGTAATCATTTGATAGCAGCCAAATTATTTTACTGCGAGAACTTTACCACATACCGTTCTACTTTTCCCGACAAAGATTTCACGATCACAGTTTCCACCTATGCAGCTTTGGACAAGTACAAGTTGAAAAACGAACTTTCAGCAATATACAGTCGCGACGATTTCACCAACGCAAATAGTGCAATTGCAATTTTACAGTTGTTCTATAATAATGACCTGACTGAATCATTTTCAGAGTCAATGAAACTATTGCGAATTCTGTGCACTATACCAATGACTTCAGTAGAGAGCGAGCGATGTTTTTCGACACTGAAAAGAATCAAAACTTTTCTCCGAAATACCATGTCTCAGGATCGGCTAAATGTACTTTCTGTGCTTAGTATTGAAAAAAAATTCATACAAACAATACCCGATTTTAATAAAAAGGTGATTGAACATTTCGCTTCAGAAAAATGTCGTCGTATTGATTTAATGTATAAAAAATAAACATATATTATGTAAATTTTTGTTTTGTTGCATTTTCTAATTTTAATATTTTAGTAAAGTGCACCACCAGTTCGATAACCCACCAGCCGCCACTGGTCATAGCTAGTTTGTTTTCTATTAATTAATCAGAAGTCTTAGAGGGAAACAGCTTTTATATAAATTACTAGACGTAACTGCCATATACTCTCTGGTTCTGGATAATAGTTTGCGCCAAAGATTCGACAACCAGATACTTTAGGTCGTGATGCCGAAGGTCAATTAAATCAGAATAATGCTTATAAGTAACAAAACATCCCAGAGTAATTTTCAGACAGGTCAAACAGAAAGGTTACAACAGAGAATGTACAATAAGCATACGCCTCAAACCTGGTTCCTGTCCTTGACAGGTATTATGATTACTTCGGTCGAATGCGCCACTGGAACCACTCAAGATGAACTCCTTTCATTCCATTCTTATTTCGAAAAACAATAAACTGAACCCGCCTAATTTACCAGATTCTGTTGTTCCTGTTATTTCGGCTAACAAGAAGGGCCGTTTCACAATATTTTATTGTGAATGTAGGCTTTTGTGGTCTACCTGATTAATTTGTAGATTTTCCAGACCGTCTAAAGTTACAATGTTGTTAGTAGGCCATCTTTTTCCAGCAGTGGCTAAGATAATTAATGGCTAGTAAATAACACGATAAAAAATTAAATTGTTTGTTGCCGTGCGAGTTTCCTCTCTTGTCGAGGCATTATCAACCACGAGTCTGAGTTGAAATTAACAATCATCACAACTTATTGAATCACGTTTGTCGTAATTCTAAAATTGTAACATTTGCTGATTGTTTATTACTTTCTATTTACGTTAACTGTTATTATGGGAGATAGCTGCACATATCTGCTTTCGCCTTTTCCACAAAATGCGTACCAACTACAGCCTTCTATCAAAAAAATATTGCCAATTAGATTATATATATATATATATATATATATATATATATATACTAGACGACCCGTGCGAAAATTTCGCGAATAAAACGCGATGAATAGTGAGGTTGAATATAATGTCACCAAGTTCAGTGATTACTCTTCATACTCCTACTTCATTTATCGATTTTGGTTAGAAATCCAGGGAGATAAATGGCTCGAAACACAAAAAACGTATTTTAGAAATATTGACATTTTTGCGCTTTATGGGTCGAATTAAGAAAAATTCCTTTCTTAGAATATAATGTTACCACGGCGGAAACCTTAGTCTTTGAATATGATATGTCATTTATCTATATCGATTAGATATCAAGGGAAATATAAGTCTCGTGACACAAAAATACGTTGTAGAACAATTTATACTTTTCCCCTTTAATAGTTGAATTCCAAACACTTCTTTCTTAAACTATGATGTCAGCAAAACTGAGACATTGTTCCTCACAATCGTACTTGATTTATCGATTTTGGATAGATATCAAGGGAGATAAGTGGCTCGAGACACAAAAAACGCATTTTAGGAAAATTGACTTTTTTGCCTTTTATGGGTCGAATTACGAAAAATTCCTTTCTTAAAATATAATGTTACCACGGCGGAGACCTTATTCTTTAATATGATAACTGATAACTCATTTATCTACATCGGTTAGATATCAAGGGAGATAAATCGCCCGTGACACAAAAATCGGTAATAGAAAAATTGATACTTTTTTCCTTTAAGGGTTGAATTCCAAAAACATTCTTTCTTAAAATATGATGTCACAAAGCTGAGACATTACTCCTCATAATCCTACCTCATTTATCGATTTTTTTAGATATCCAGGGAGATAAATGGTTCGAGATACAAAAAAACGCATTTTAGAAAAAAGTGACATTTTTGCCTTATAAGGGTCGAATTACGAAAAATTCCTTTCTCAATATATCATGTTACCATGGCGGAGACCTTATTCTTTAATATGATACCTCATTTATCTATATCGGTTAGATATTAAGGGAGCTAAATCGCTCGTGACACAAAAATGCGTTATAGAAAAATTTATACTTTTTCCCTTTAAGGGCTGAATTCCAAACACATTCTTTCTTAAAATATGATGTCACAAAGCGGAGACATTACTCCTCATAATCCTACATCATTTATCGATTTTGGTTAGATATCCAGGGAGATAAATGGCTCGAGATACAAAAAACGCATTTTAGAAAAAGTGACATTTTTGCCGTATGAGGGTCGAATTACGAAAACTTCCTTTCTCAAAATATAATGTTACCATGACGGAGACCTTATTCGTTAATATAATACCTCATTTATCTATATCGGTTAGATATTAAGGGAGATAAATCGCTCGTGACACAAAAACGCATTGCAAAAATATTGATACTTTGGCCCTTTAAGGGTCGAATTCCGAAAACTTTCTGGCTTAATATATGACGTCACTAAAGCGGAGATCTTAATCTTTAAAACGATACTTCATAAAACGGTTTCAGATAGGTATTCAGGGAGATAACTGACTCGTAACACAGAAAACAGCATTTTAGAAAAATTTACATTTTTGTCCTTTAAGGGTCGAATTCCGAAAACTTTCTTGCTTAAAATACGATTTATCCAAAGTGGAGACCATAAGCTTTAAAATGACACCTCATTCATTGATTTCGGTTAAATATGAAGGAAGATATAGGCTTGTGACAAAAAAATACCTTATAGAAATAATATATATGATAGGGTGTTACAAAAAGGTATGGCCAAACTTTCAGGAAACATTCCTCACACACAAACAAAGAAAATATGTTATGTGGACATGTGTCCGGAAACGCTTACTTTCCATGTTAGAGCTCATTTTATTACTTCTCTTCAAATCACATTAAACATGGAATGGAAACACACAGCAACAGAACGTACCAGCGTGACTTCAAACACTTTGTTACAGGAAATGTTCAAAATGTCCTCCGTTAGCGAGGATACATGCATCCACCCTCCGTCGCATGGAATCCCTGATGTGCTGATGCAGCCCTGGAGAATGACGTATTGTATCACAGCCGTCCACAATACGAGCTCTAGCATGGAAAGTAAGCGTTTCCGGACACATGTCCACATAACATATTTTCTTTGTTTGTGTGTGAGGAATGTTTCCTGAAAGTTTGGCCGTACCTTTTTGTAACACCCTGTATATATATAGTACAGATCGGTTTTTCGAAACCCATTTGCCTGCCACGGAGCGTCGTAGGTGAGCGGAATGGTCCGACCTCGCAATTCGTAAGGAGGCAGGGTCGAATCTCCGTCCGGACTTCCAGATTCTGGTTTTCCACAAATCACTCCAGGCGAATATCTGGATGGTTCCTTTAATAGGTCAGGCACAAATTTCTCCTCTAATTGATATGGACGTCGACGTGGAGTAAAAGTGTGTGGGGGGGGGGGGGGAAGAAACATCAGTCTGCCGTGGCTGGTCTATTTACGTTAAAGTTGTATTCGCGTTGGTTAGTTCAGCTCCCTCTACTTTCTTCCTTTCAGCGTAAGCGATTTCACGTCTTTAAAATTCCATACTCCCATTTCTATCAGTTTGTTTATTACGCCATGTCAATAACGTGTAACCTCATCCAGAACACTACTGCACCCTCTACTTTATACCATGGCACCGCTCGTCTCATAAACACGTTCGATTTCAAATATATATAAGCGACAGATACTAAATGCTGTAACAAGCAAAAAGCGTTCAAAAACTAAAAACCCAGAGAGAGGAGCCATTTCGCTATCAGCAAGAAACACGTAGCAGCATCACCACAAGCTGAGAAATAAATCATACTAGATGACCCGTGCGAAAATTTCGCGAATAAAATGCGATGAATAGAGAGGTTGAATATAATGTCACCAAGTTCACTCATTACTCTTCATACTCCTACTTCATTTATCGATTTTGGTTAGAAATGCAGGGAGATAAATGTCTCGAAACACAAAAAACGTATTTTGGAAGTATTGACATTTTTGCGCTTTAAGCGTCGAATTATGAAAAATTCCTTTCTTAGAATATAATGTTACCACGGCGGAAACCTTAGTCTTTAATATGATATCTCATTTATCTATATCGGTTAGATATCAATGGAGATAAATAGCTCGTGACACAAAAATGCATTGTAGAACCATTTATACTTTTTTCCTTTAAGCGTTGAATTCCAAAAACTTCTTTCTTAAAATATGATTTAAGCAAATCTGAGACATTATTCCTCACAATCTTACATGATTTATCGATTTTGGATACATATCCAGGGAGATAAGTGACTCGAGACACAAAAAAAAGCATTTTAGAAAAATTTAATTTCCCTTTTAAGGCTCGAATAACGAAAAATTCCCTTCTTAAAATATAATGTTACCACGGCGCAGACCTTGTTCTTTAATATGATACCTCATTTATCTATATCGGTTAAATATCAAGGGAGATAATTCGCTTGTGACACAAAAATCGGTTATAGAAAAATGTATGCTTTTTCCCTTTAAGGGTTGAATTCCAAAAACATTCTTTCTTAAAATATGATTTCACAATGCTGAGACAATACTCCTCATAATCCTGCTTCATTTATCGATTTTGGTTAGGTATCCAGGGAGATAAATGGCTCGAAATACAAAAAACGCATTTTAGGAAAATTGCCTTTTTTTGCCCTTTAAGGGTCGAATTACGAAAAATTCCTTTCTTAAAATATAATGTTACCACCGCGGAGACCTTAATATTTAATATGATACCTCATTTATCTATATCAGTTAGATATTAAGGGAGATAAATGGCTCGTGACACAAAAACGAATTGCAAAAATATTGATACTTTTGCCCTTTAAGGGTTGAATTCCGAAAAATTTCTGTCTTAATATATGACGTCACTAAAGCGGAGATCTTAATCTTTAAAATGATACTTCATTATACGATGTCAGATAGGTATCCAGGGAGATAATTGACTCATAATACAGAAAACAGCATTTTAGAAATATTGACATTTTCGCCCTTTAAGGATCGAATTCCGAATACTTCATTTCTTAAAATATGATGTGACCAAAGGGAAGACCATAAGCTTTAAAATGACACCTCATTCATTGATTTCGGTTAAGTATGATGGAAGATACAGGCTTGTGACAAAAAAAATACCTTATAACCTTATAGAAAAAATATATATGATTTGCAATTTATCAGCAACACAAGGAACGAATCTCGTATTCAAATGGCAGTCAATCTGAGTGATGTCAGATTGATTGAAAATTCTGTACCAAGAATCCGAGGGATCGCTGAACCAATTAGTTTCTCGTGGTGCATGTTATGTATTAGACCAACTTGTGAATTTTTATAGTATTAAAGATAAAAAATTTAAACGTGTATGGCACTGTTGGCCGGGAAATCCCTAATGAGTCCGGCCACCGAGATTTTTCATGATTGCCGGGCATGCGCACTCTTTTCGCTGCTGCTGCTCTAGCCCGACCCGGTAATGCTACCAGGGGACACAGTTTAACGTGGAATCTGAGATATTTCCTATTACACTGCAAGCTGTGCCAGAGGTGAAGATCGGGTTAAGGGCCTTTGAAAATCCCGAGACAGAGATTCGAACCAGGGACCTTTCGATCTCCAGTCTGAGGTCTTAATCAGTGGGCCACCAGACCGCTCACATCAAAAATAAAGAAATAAGGCTGCGGATTCCTTGTGTTAATACATCGCCTAGAAAGATCAGAAAATTTTAAGTTAAAAAACGAGCATCAGGACGTCAGTATACAACTGTGTGATTAGGGGGATTCCATTAATTACGTGAGGTGAAATTTGGGGGGGGGGAAGTCCGGCGAAATATCACCACATCTCACCGGGGGTGGGGAGGGGGGGAGGAAGGGATCCATGGTAATCTCATGTCATCTTCTGAAATTCTTGATGGACAGACCATGTTGGTCAGCAGGGAGGGAGGGGGGGAGGGGGGGAGGGAGGGAGGGGGGGTTCGGAATTACGGAAAAAACACCTCACGAAATTAGCAGACGCCCCTTTAGGACTCGCGCACCATCTCTCTTAACTTGGTGGCCAGCTACAAAATTATGAAAACTTCCACAAATGGGCTCGAAGTAGATGAATGTGCAATCGTTACTATCAAAACATCAAGCGAAACTGAAAACACGAGAACTGTAATTTGTGGACGCCATACTTCTTAATAGACACATAACTTACACCCGTGTGGCTACCTAGGGATGCGCCAAGACGCCTGGCGACAGTATTGTTCTTTAATTTAATTTAATTGCAATGGAGCACAGGCTCCGGTGGCAATTTCCCTACACACCAATCTTCCCCCTATCCTGCACCTACCTACATTTGCCATCTAAAAATTTTATTTTTAAATTCTTTCAAAGTTTTCGGTAAATTATTCATCATTTCTCTTGGTAACTCATTCCAATCCCTGACACCCTTACCTAAAAAAAGAGAATCTCCCTACACCCTTGTGCCTGAAATCGAGTGCCAGCTTGTGGTCATGGTCATTTTTACCCTTCCATGCACTACTTTTCATACCTATTGCAATATCTTTCCATGCCTCATCGCCAGTATATGCCCTGTACACTCCCATTACCCTCCTCATTCTCCTCCTGTCTTGCAATGAATCCCATTCCAGCTCCTTTATCATATCCGTCACTGATTGCATTCTGCGATAATTTCCAGAAACAAATCTAGCAGCCCTTTTTTGCACCCTCTCCAACTCCTGTATTTGATACGTAAAATCAGGGTCCCATGACAGGCAATATCGCCTCTATCATGGTCGTTGTTCAAATCATACACTAACTGGTGTCGCCATCTATTTGTGAATAGCGTGGACTGTGTTCTACATGATGAATGTTAATTTATTTGTGTGAACATTGTAGTAATTGACTGGGGATTCACCTAGGTGGTTGAGGGAAATTACAAACAGGATGGTCGGTACGGCACGAGCAGGATTTGGACCTGGTACAGTTGTCCCTCAGCAGTCTACTGTCATTTTATGCTGATAGCTTCTGCATTGCAAATTGGTAATACGTAGTATCGCAACCAAGGAAATGGAACATTGGGTGATTACCAGACAAACAAATATATCTTTCTTACTACATTATTTGGGGACTAAATTTTGCCCGCAACTTCGTTCATGTAAACTGTTAACGTATGGGTCTCTCTCTCTCTCTCCACATTTAACATATCGCCAGCTGAAAAAAAACAACTGAAATCGCGATAAACTTTTCGACTGTGTGAAAAGAATCGGTTTCAGCGAAAAATGGATACAAATTTGTGGACACTTCTAAATTTCTCAGCTTTCTGACTTCAAATAAAAACTAAACATACGCTGTTTTACCTCCCTGACCAGGGGCTGGACATAATTCAGATTACCAACAAAATTAGTCTATTGGCGTTTGCGTGAATTCCGCTCAGACGGACAAACAGACAAAAACTTCAAAAACAGTTTCCATTTCTCTAGCTTATGAACAGTGTCCTAAACTCATTTTTTTCTTCCAACTTATGTTATATGTAGGAACTTTTTTAGTTGAAATCTTCTAAGTATAAAAGAAGAAAAACAATAACTGTCAGTGTCATGTAAGTTAATTATTATTATTTTTTTTTTTTTTACTTATGGTTTTACGCCTCGTCGACGGCTAAGGTCATTAGAGGCGGGATGGAAATGGGAACAAGAAACGGGAAGGAATTTTGCCATGGCATTTTTGAAGGAAGCGTCCCAGCATTCGGCCGGAGTGATTCGGGGAAACCATGGAAAACCCAAATCTAGATGCCCGGACGGGGATTCGAACCCGCGTCCTCCCGAATGCGTGGCCAGAACGTTAACCGTTCACCCATCACGCTCGGTAGTGTATCTTAATGTATCTTAGACGCGAAGAACGTTTCGGGCAGACCAGGGCAGTAAATTTTGTATATTTATCTCTACAAGACCTTGGTAAATAAGGAAAATGTGTAAGCGGACTCAAACCCACTAGTTTGGCTGTTCGCACTAAATCTCACTTAATACACATTATTTCTACAATTCACAGGCAAATGGCGATAAATACGTTCTCCCGTTAGACATTGCAGGTAGATATCTCTGACACAAACCGGAAGGGAAAGGATTATGCTGCAGCTGCCGGGAATTCTGACTAGAAGAAAATCGCAGGCTGGTGAGCGGTTGGTAACGGCGCCTTGGCCTGAACGCCTGAACAGGCAAGTATCATCATAACTAGGCTTCGGATCGATATGAGCAAAAAAATAGAGAAATATTCAGGTAAATATGACCTCAAAAATGGGAAAACATGACCTAAAAATGACAAAATATGACCAAACATTTAAATTTACTGTACGTGCTCAATTATACATCATTTATTTTATGTATTAGTGTCGCTTTCATGTAGACAGCATAATTTTCTTCCATACACTCGCTGTACCACTGAGAAATTAAATTTTAAATCGTTTTGTTGAAGTCACTTTAATTTTAGATAATTTACAGAATAGAACTCTTTCATCTGTACTAAACCTCTCCTCTCTAAATTTCCTTACGTAACTTCGCACTTTCAGAAAATTTTATTTTCGGCATGGCGGTAGGTTTACTCACTGATCCACTGCAGATTTAACGATGACTGAGGATATTCATTGAGATATTGACTGAAGCGGATCGACACAGGCATGCTTCTGCTGCATTGTCGAGATTAAAAGGCGGGCGGAAGAGAGTGACAATAATGTATAACTTTAATTCTTGACTGGTGAGTTCTGACCACAGTGAAAATTAGTTTTGTTTTTTTCCGCCACAGTTCTGTGAATAATTATCTTAATTTATTCTCATGTATACCTAGTGAATTCCCGGTACTATTAAAAAATTACCAGATTTTTCCTCAAAATATGACCATATGACTAGGGACTGCAATCCAGCAAAGCGGGATCCCGCAATCCCGCGGGATCCCGCATCATTAGACAGTCTGGCGGATCCCGCACAAAATTAAGCGGATCCGCAATCCGCAAAATCCGGCGGAGACGCTTGTAAGTCTGTGTGACTCGCTGTTCCACTCGGTCTCTGTCGGATATTTTGCACTGTTTGTCTGTACCCTTCCAGTAGGCATTTGACTCATGTGAACAAGCGTTTGTTTTTTTCAACCTTCGTCATTCGTAAGTAAATAAATACACTTTTACGTATTCATCAAAACTTACGTTTGTTTCGAGTACACATTTCTGTAATTTGAGTTATGGTGCGTATTCAGTACGATTTTGTAACTATATAATTATTTTTTAAGTGTCGCACACGTTATCTGAACTACACGGTTACAGCTTTTTATTCACGGTTTCATTATTCCCATTTTCTGTATTTGCAGATAAAGTAATTGTGACAAATTCCTAATTCGATGCTGAAAATTTGATTATTCGTTGATATGAAAGTAATGTTATCGTAATTTTAACGATCGCGTACCTATTTATTTAGCAGCTATCAAAAGAAAACTGTATATCCTTTGACTTATTGTTGTTTTGGCCGCTGCCTCAATGCGTTTCTTTGACGAAAGGCACCTGCTTACATGTGCCGCTCAGGCTTTCGATTAATCCCTCTTCTCCTTGTTATTATTTCGACTAAAGGTAAAAAAAAGTTATAATGAAATTTTCACGGGTATATAGACGAATTGTGTTGTAGGAACACCATACTTCGACGGCTGCCTCCGCCGTCTTCCTCACGTGTGTTTGCAATGAAATCCGGTGATACAACCTATGAGGACTTCACTGCAATCATTCGCCGAGGAAGTCTCCTTTCTTACTAAGAAATAATAATTTCCACTCTAAAAACGTCGTTACGCCACATAAGTAAATCTGAAATGTTTGACAGTTTACGTGTTGGTGAGTAGTTTCTTTTAATAACATTGAATCAACTGTAATATCAATCAAGGAATCAGGAGATATAATAATGAATCACGCAAAAAAAAAGGCCAAGTCTCGTGCTTGTGCAGTGACAAAAAGTTGTGAGATCTTGTTCTGAGCCAAGTCTACACTTTACAGAGTATATTCACTTCACTTTGTGAAATGGAATGCTTTTCTCGGTGTTATGGAACGTTTGTTTAGAATTAAAAAACTCTGGTAACTTGGCCATTAAGCAAACCATATTTTTAAACCTATGTGATGTATTGTAAGGCACATAATATGACCTAAGAGTCAATATTTTCCATTTTTATTATTTACTTAAAAATTGATTTAGGTTAAAAAACAAAAAATGTAAAACCTCGAAATACACTTAAGACACGCTAAAAAGTTTTAATGTCATTTTGCTAATCAAAATTTTGGTAACTGTTAATTTTTATCATTTAACATCAAGAATTATTTATTAATTTAATTATTATTTAATTTATTAAGGTCTTAAGTAACTACGTTTTAAATATATGAGTTAAAAAACTTTTTGTACCAATCCCGCACGGATCCCGCGGGATTGGCGCAAATCCCGCGCGGATCCCGCGGGATTGAAAACACTGCGGGATTGCAATCCTTACATATGACCATAAATATTACCGAATTATGACCAAAACTAGGAAAATGTTCTTAATAATGGATTTATATGCTATATAAAATACATTTAAATACAATCAGAAACGTTGAATCGGTGTTTAATTCAACATTTCATTTCAAACAAAAGGTAGGAAAAAATTTGATTTATCCTAAAGATCCAAACCCTATCATAACACTACAGCTTGAGAAACGCTGCCCAGTATTCTGAGAATAGTGAAACTGACATCCTTTATTTCGATTAAACATATTTAAAGCATACAGTCTATAGCAATCTAATAAGCAACGGAGTCCTTCTTACTAATCCACTCTGACCCCGTGAAGGGGTATGAATCGCATTGCAAGAGCTGCAGTACCGCTGACAATTTTTTTTTTAATTTTTTGTTTTTTTTTGTTTTGCTAATGACTTTACGCCTCGTCGACGTCGAGATCATTAGAGGCGAGAAAGGACTGGGGGCAAGGAACTGAAAGGAATTAGACCATCGCCTTTCGACTGGAGTGACTTGGGAAAACTACGGAAAACCGAAATTTGGATTCCCTCACGTCCTCCCGAATGCGAAGCCAGAATGTTAACTATTCACCCACCACGCTCGGTACCGCTGACTACCAACGCCACCTGCAGGACAAGAAAAAAGGGAAGATACTAGTTCTCAGACAGCAAACTCCTGATACATTTTTCTACTACAGAACTAACTGAAATCGTATGGATTTACCTGTACCGGAAATAGTAAACTTTTGTTCGTCTGGAAATTTTTGAATGCATTTCTTTTACATATGGATAAGAAATAAAACATTCTAAAGCATATCTGAAAGGTTTCGACTTTATGTGGCCACTTTTTCTCCTATTGAGGAGCACACCAAACTATTAACTCAGAATATTTTGGATAAAATTGCTAAGAAGATTCGAACAGCTTGCGCTTAAAGTGGGGGCCCCCAAACTTTTTACCCCGTCGACCCCTTGATACGAAATTTGCCTTCTTATTGACCCCCACAAGTACTTAATAAAAACATTAAATCATATTTGGCATTTCAGATGCTAAGCAATAAGGAGGCCTGCATAACAACTCAGCGAAATAATTTATAAAATCCACCCAATAACATTAACAGAAAAACGAGATACTTTCACTATTATTATAATCTCAAAAAATAGGAAAAAAACCATGGATACATAGAATAAATTTCAAATAAAGACTGCCAAAAGGAGCAGATGGTTGTTGCATTGTTTTAACTTGTCACATAGCGATGAATCCACCTTCATAAGGCACTCTTCAGATGAGCCTCTGCAACTATTACCTCTTGACAACCACCTTACCTCAGTGAGCAAAAGTAACTTGTTGAAAGTTTCATCATTTACTTCACATGACTTCGCAAACAGATGAGAATTGAAAGGATGAGCTTTAATTTTACTTATTGACCTGACTGTTAGTAGAACATTCCTATTTTTTTTCCTGTACAGTTTAATTGATCCTTTTTAGTATTAGTCGACCCCCCTGTATTAATCGACCCCGGGAGATCTCTTATCGACCGCAAGGGGTCGGTATCTACCACTTTGGGGATCCCTGGCTTAAAGTATGGTGAGAGCTTATGCCTGCTGTGCTTGACTAGGTGGCGCTGGCCCTACAACTGACCCCAAGGGGTCGGTATCTACCACTTTGGGGATCCCTGGCTTAAAGTATGGTGAGAGCTTAGGCCTGCTGTGCTTGACTAGGTGGCGCTGGCCCTACAACTGACCCCAAGGGGTCGGTATCTACCACTTTGGGGACCCCTGGCTTATGCCTGCTGTGCTTGACTAGGTGGCGCTGGCCCTACAACTGCCCGCCGGCTATCCCACTGACGCAATCCGTGATGCGTCGGCAACTATGCGGGTTGCCGAAGTTTCCGGCTGCCAGCCGTAAAGTTCTGCGAAGCTGCGCATCACTCCACCAACCTAATGGCCAGCCAGCCGTCTCGATCGATAAGAATCAGCCAGCGAGCTACACAAGACACCAATCATGCTGATGAAGTTCTAGAGGAAGAACTACAATTACGCCAGGGAGACGACAAAATTGAACATGAAACTTGTCACTCTACAATAAGGGATAAAATTTCTTACGATAACAACATCGACAAGATCGGCTCTATAGCAGCGTTCGGTGTGTGTGTGTGTGTGTGTGTGTGTGTGTGTGTGTGTGTGTGTGTGTGTTAGAGAGAGAGAGAGAGAGAGAGACAGACATTGGTCTCGAACGTCAAAATGCGAAATCGGTAGGGCTGCCCACTAATATATATAAAAAAAAAATACAAATCAAATAACCAAAATTTGCGGGGCAGTTTGGAACAAGAATATGACGCACAAAGATAAAACGAATGGCATGCGTATTTAAGTATAAAAATATTGGGTATTTCGTTTTATAGCAATGTTACAAGAGAATTATTATGCACCATCAGATGCAAAACCCATTAGTTTATTTTAATATAGAATATGGTTGCTTGTAAAAAAAAGTGACGCTTTTTCGCATATCTCACAACTAAGCACATGTGTTTGCTTGTGCTAAGATCAGTGGACTCTTCTACAATAATAGCAAATTTAATTTGCCGCAGATCTTCACATAAATTATCAAAACTTTCTTTACCTATAATCTGATCAATTCTAGCGTGATTTTTCGACGTCGAACATTTTTTCTGCAATTTTTGAATCGGGACAAACAGACTGTATTATTTTTGGTAGGTGATGGTAGATTATTTCCAGCAACAAACGAGGCTAATCTTACTTCACCTGGAAATTATAAAAGAATTAAAAAGACGCATATATATTATGGTATTGGTGAATACAAAATAATATAATAATGTAAGTACTAGTACTTAGTAAAAAATAAGGAAATATTTTTACCGTGTTTAATTTGTGTATTAGGTTTTTTGAGTTTCTGTCACAGTAAATGACGATAAATGATGGTTTTAAATTTTTGATGATACCAGATTTGCTTGTGAAGAATTGAGTTTCTTGAGACTGTCTTTCCCTGATGAAATATTATTACCCTTATTAAAACTCGCACAATAAGCATAGGCATAGTTTGCTCCTTTACGACCTTTTTTTGCAGCCAACATGAAAATTCTTCATCCCATCCTTTCCTACAAAATTTTAGGTATTTTTTCTTTTTATACTCGCGCTAGTACTCAGTCCTTCCTTAGTAACTCTGAGACAGTTTCTCATCTAAGTGAAGAAAACTAATGAACAAATAAAATCCGAATTCTCATTTACGTAGACAAACGAATTAGCTTGGGAATCTCCTAAGAAGGTTGAAAATGTAGGGCACAAGGATATTCCCCAAAAGATATCGGGAACATTCTGAAATAGGTAACTACTTATCATATAAATCGATAGAGAAATTCAACGTAAAACAAACGAAAAGTGTTGCCAACTTGAAAATGTAAAATCGGTTAAAAAAAAAATCGGGAAAATTTTCTTGTATTCTCAGAAATCGTACAAAAATCGATACATTTCAGTAGGACAGACCTCATATTGATAGATATATCGAAAAATCGGACACCACTGAAGAGAAAGAGGGGGTGGGGGGAAGCACAAAGAGTGGAAAATCAACAAAGACACTGAAAAATATTGACGGGATTTGGTCATGCTGAGGAGCCAGAGTCGTTGCTGTATTAAGGGTGAGTTTATAAATCGCATTATACATCCAGATGATGACACTGCGTACGCAGCAAGACCCCGAGAGGATATTTTCCAAGCATTTTCCGTCAATTACCTCGTCCTGCCGCCCAGTCTTCGTGAGATATTTGTCGGTGGGGAGACCTGATGTCCTATGTTTGCTAGAAAATGCACAACCATTGGAATGATTAAAAGAAGCCACTCGTCGTGAAGTAACGGTAAACGATCACGAAAAACTTTGAAACTTGTTTTAAACAGGAAAGCTGGTTGTGCTTATCGCAATGTTGTCAGTACCAGAACGACAAATGACGTTTATCGGTTCGTACAGAGGAAATTTGTATATAAAGTAATGACGATGAAGAGTGGATTCGAACATGTTTTAATTTCGAGTAAGTAATGCAAAAAGCAGTAAAAAGTATCAGTTACGAAAATAAAAACCATAGGCTCATGTTTGACTGCAGTATGGACCATAACAAATTGTCACCATTCCTCTAGAAAAAAGAAACTGAACATATCGCAGTCAGAAGGTAAGGCACCATAGCACATTCATCATTTTGTGCAATTAATGTATGAAACTATTCTAAATTGTCTATTAATGCATAATATTGTCTTTTCCAAGTCAAGTTGAAATGCTGCATTGACCATAAGTAATAATAAAAATCACTCCTGCAATGTCTTATGTTATCGGCAAATAATACTGCATGGAAGGTGGGAAAGAATTAATTAGTTTCTACATTAATCAAACAGCGATTCCAATAGTCTTCTGATGCATCTTGACAGGCAAAATGGAACAATACGCCGTGAAGGATTGGTACATCTTCGCAATCAAATATCGATATTTCTACGTCACAGCTGTCAATTACTTATGGCGTGAATATAGTGATAGCTGAGCAGTTGGATATATTTTAATTAGTAATTGTTTCTTTGTGGTGACTTTTCGACACGTTTACACCCGGAAAAATGCGTAATTTTATGAATGTTTGAATAGGTTACTACAAGTTTAGCACCATCTCAGTGTTACATAAAAATCAGCAATTTCTTCTTGTGGTTACTTTCTGGCACATTTGCAGATGGAAAATTTCATAATAAGTCACAGAGATGGACAGGTTAGTACAATTTCATATCGGTGATACTATTTACCCTAAAGCCTAACATAATATTCTGGAACCTAATACTGTTATGTGTAGCACTTCACGTTTGTCAGCGACCGATGAGAAATTCGAAAATTTATTTGTATAAATATTGACTCTGTATACCAGTTGTTGAATAAAAAAATAGACGGGCAGATCCAAGCAGATGTTGACACGAATTGAGAATTTATTTTGGTAGCAACGGAAAGGAGCTGATATATCCAGAAACATATTTTTCTCTTTTGATTGAGCTGTCCATGAACATAAGCAGCATAAATAATTTTAGTTGCCCTATTTAGCGGAGCGCAGTTCTATTCGCGGATAATGGCCGCCTGTGATTGGTCGTGACGCACAGTGCCTGTCTCTTATTGGCAAAGACAAATTTCATGCGAAACGTCCTCGACAGAAGGAAAAAAGCCCTAGCCGTGGTTATGAATCTGACACCAATCTTCTTGAGCAACGACTTGAAACTCGAAACAAAAATAAGAATATATAAATCAGTTGTCCTACCCTTCATTGTGTACGGTTGCCAGGTCTGGGGAACTGCATGCAAATCTACCCTGCTACACTTACGAAGAGTGCAGAACAGATGCTTAAGAATGATTAGCCATGCTAGCATCTACACGCCAATAGACCTTCTTCACGAGATCACCAACATGCCTACCATCAGAAATTTTTCGACAAGCAGAGAAATTTTTCACCAGGCTTGATACTATCCGCCCAGAAGTTGACAGATTGGAGTCAGTAGGTACAGTACTCCCAATGGAAAAATGGCACAAATTCAAAGTGCCACTCAGCACAATTATGACACCAATATAAAGGATCAACTACCACAAGTGATCCTTAATAAGAACATTCAAGGGTTTCCCATAAAGGCTGTTTATAACGGTCTAAGCTGGGTTTTTCCCTAACGCGAATCATAGCGAATCCAATACAATCTATTCGAAACAGTAGATTAAGCTACATACAGTAGCGGGGCTACAAAACGCCGTTGAGGCAGTGAAGGAAAAAAAAAGTCACTACATTTGACGTTTAAATACATTTATTTTACCTTGTTGTAAAACATGAGACCTCTTAGACGGACTTCTTCCCTGTCTGCCGTGGCCGTGGCGATCACTTCCTTGTTGTTCCGTCTCGAGTATTTCCTCGTAGCATTTCCTTGCTTATTGTCTGCTGCCTGCAGAAACGTCCTCAATACTTTTCCTTCCTTGTTGTTGTCCTCGAGGAACTTCCTCAAAGCCGTCAGCGAGAGCTTGTTCGCTCCGCGTTCGACTCGTGTGTCGCGTACTTCAAGAAGATGAGTGGCCGGTATACAGCTGTCGCCAAGAGCTGGTGGTCACCCGCCTGCCGAGGCCGATTCTCGTCTGGGCGAGATGGTGGAGGAGGAAAAGCGGAGACCGCCGCGGTTCTGGCCGACGACACCGCAGTTCACGCCAGCTGCGGATTCAGTGCCGGAATCTCCTGCATATCACGACAAGATGGATGACACTGAACCTCTCATGGAAGAGTGTCCAACTTATCCCATCTATGCTGTCACCAGTGATGGTAGCCGACTACTCGGCCGGCTTCAGGGCTGCACCGATCTACCGCTGCTCTCATGGCCACAACTAGACGGACTGATCATCATGCCCTGTAACCTGACTGACTTGAGGACAGTCAATAACAGGTTGCAAGAGGAGAACATTCCAGCGAAGGACTATTATCTACAATGCAACTGCTGATAAGTCGAATTCTACTGCCACGAAGCCGAAGATGCAAGAAATCGTGCAGTGCTTCAAGTGCCAGGGCTTCAACCATTACGCGAAGCAATGCACTATGAGGCAGAGGTGCGTCCGCTGTGGTAAACAACATCTTCTGGAAGACTGTCCCAGACCAAAGAAGGATCCCATCTGCTGCAACTGTGGCAGACATCACGCAGCCTGTTACCGCGGATGTCCCAGCAGGGAACGACGGTTGCAGAAGAGACAAGTAACATCTCGTGCTGAGTCGGCGCCCGACCCGCAGGGGGACTCAGCCGCAGAAAAGGGCTCAACATCGCAAGCTACCAGAGCAGTTTGTCGTCAGATAACCAAGCACGCTGTGACGCCCAGCGATGAAGACCGGTCAAGACACCGCATCCCGCCTCGTCTAGCCACGAAGGCGACGACCGCAACCCCACGTGGCCGAACATGCAGCCGGCATAGATGCTGCGAGTACATCGCAGCAGACCTGCAGTGGGGGCCGAAACTGAATAACATCATCGAGCTGCTGACGCAACTCATATCGCGTATAATTGCGAGCTCGGCCGATACACCTAGCTCCAGAGCGTAATATCATGAATAAACAAGATTATGGCCATCCAAGAAGAACCAGCTAAGGCTATACAAAACAAAGCCTTGAAAGAAAATAAAAAAGTTAAAAACAAAAATACAACCAGTAAAAATTAAGGCAATGTCAACTAGGCAAATACTTCACTAAAGAATTCTCCAGCTCACGGGCTGAAGAAGAAAGTTAGGCTCAGGCTGTTGTAAAACATTTCACGTGAAGATAATAATAGTAAAAATGTACCTTTTGAACCTGGTTGTACAATATATAATGCGAAAATACATTTTTTTTAAAAATGTGTTAACGAATTGCGAGACGACCTATATCCGAGCATTAATTTTCAGACGATATTGTGGATGCCTTATTTTCAAGTCTTATCTGTAGCTGTTATTGTGATCCTGGCTGTATTACAACCTAAACGGAAACAAATTGCGTTTCGGTTACCGGATTACAGCCTGGATCACAGTAAAACACAATCGTGGCACATGATTTTATGGATACCCTATTTTAATGTCTTATCTGACGCATTTACAGTACATGAAACCGTATTACAACATAAAGTAGACAAATCGCGAGTAGGTTACAATCCTGTGATGCATCTTATCTGGCCTTGACCACTGGTGCTCAGTTATCTAAACTGTCGTATGGGCATTGCTGTCAGCCCTGCACTGATCGCGGGGGGAGGGGGGGGGGACTACAAGGTCCCTATTACAACGTAGCCACAGACCCTTATAGTATGAAATTATATTTTACACATACTTTGTTTTGTAAGCAGGATTTTAATAGCAATTGCAACTCCGCGAGGAAGTACAGGAGAACGGATTCAAATTACAGGGCGTTCGCCGGGAAACGCAACCCTCCCAGTCTGTTGCCGTCGGCAACTTGCTCGGTCAGCGGGGCCAGCGGTTCCCGCCACACGATACCGTGAATCACCGCACTGTTTAACACCTCCGCTGCCCCAACAGTGCAGTGGCACAGTATAATGGGACCCTTACATGGTTAAGAACGGTTTCTTTGCATTGTAGCTAGTTTGTGACTTCAGTCTCTTATTAATCAGTGTTGTGAATAAACGTTTCTTTGCGGTTTGGCTGGTTTAGGGCTTCATACTCTTACTAATCTGTACCGTGTTTGAGTGTGAGTAAAATTATGGTACGTTACAGTTTGCAACAAAGAATATTTCTCTACGATACATATGTGAAGAAGAAGTCGTTTAAAAAGTGTCGCAGTAAATTTCGTCGCGAATATCCTGGCGCTTTACTGCCAGCTAAATCAACAATTCTGCGTCTGGTTAAAAAAGTAAGAGAAACGGGTTCATTTTTTAACAAAAAGAGACTGTCGGTCAACCGTATTCTCACAGAGGAGAAAATTGACGATATCGCTTTTCGACTAGAACAGTCACCCAAAAAATCATTAAGTCAGTTAGGGCAGCAGGCAGGCGTATCTAAGACGTCAGCTTGGAAAGTAACAAAGCTAGTTCACTTAAAGCCGTACAAAACAATTGTGGTGCATAAAATTACAGAAATAGACCAGGGGCCTAGGATTAGATTTTGCAACTGGTACCTGCAGGGTGTCCACGATGGCACTGTTGATCCGCAACTGACGTTTTTCTCTGATGAGGCCTGGTTTCATCTGAGTGGTTATGTTAACGCTCAAAACAGTCGACACTGGAGTTCAGAAAAACCAAATACTCTACTCCAACTGCCATTGCATGACTTAAAAGTGGGTGTTTGGTGTGCGATTAGTGCTTCGAGAATCATAGGTCCAATTTTCTTCCGTGAAACTCTTACTTCCGCAAGATATATCGAAAATATTGTGAAACCGTTTTTCGAGAAACTTACTGAAGAAGAAAAATTGTACGGCTATTTTCAACAGGATGGGGCGACAGCTCACACCGCTAGAAATTCGCTTGCTGCACTTGACGAAGTGTTTTATGATCGTGTAATCAGCCGTGGGTTGTGGCCCGCCAGATCACCGGATTTAAACCCTTGTGACTTCTACCTTTGGGGTAAACTTAAGGGTAAGGTGTACGAAGGAAATCCTCACACATTGGAAGAACTTGAGGAAAAAATCTATCAAGTAATAATGTCCATTGACAAAGGTGAAATCCAGCGTGTGTCTCGAAATATGTTCAGAAGATGTGAAATGTGCATTACACAAGAGGGTCAACACTTCCAGCATCTTTTATAAGGTAAGCTAATGAATTACGACACATTTAAATGCTTAGCACATACAAGTTTATGAAGCGTAATTATTGTGAAATAGTCCGCGGCCGACGGTCGAACAATGCCGGAAGCTGATCGCTCGCTCGCCGGGAGCAGTTTCTTCCTTGTAGCGCTAACAGTGGGTTGCGTTTCCCGGCGAACGCCCTGTATAAAACAATAGACAAGGGAATAAACAATTGAATAATAATTTCCATGGCTTCTCTCATTAAATCTAAAGCCTTTCCAAGCCGTTATTATTACTCGATAGCTACTAGTAACCGCAATATGCGGGTTAATTAATAAACAGAACAGGCCGGCAATAAGCTACTGACTAATACGTCACAGCTAATTAATTGCAAGCCGCGAACAGAACTGCGCACCGCTAAATAGTGCCAACAAAAATTACTTCTGCTGCTTTCATTTATGAACTTTTCACCCGAAATAAAAATATGTTTCTCTGCATGATGGTTTTCCATTATTACTGAAAAAATCTCAATTCTTCTTGATTCAATCCAAAACAACTACTAACGGATGCAGAAGGCAAGTACAGTAGTACTTAAATTCTGTGTAATTTAAATTCTGTGTAATGCGTGCTTTGCACGCGTTTTCTTCTTATGCCATTACTACGCATCGGAACATAATTACACTGCATCGGCGACTGCCACGTGCTCATGTCATCTATTGGGTTGAAATGTGATTTGTTATTATATAAGTATGAACAAGAATCATCGGATGGAAAACGACGGAACCTCAGGATTTTACCAAACGATTCAAAAGAAATTTCACTTAAAAAAAAGTTATTCCCCAATGGACTTTACCGCTGTTTAGCGCAAACTAACTAATCAAGTTCTGATTTGCTACTAAATTATAAAACAACAAAACAGGCGTAAATGGACTAAGAAAGTGTACATATAATTTTTCCTTCTTTACCGTCTTTTCCGAACATTGGGGCACGACTGTCTTTGGTGAGTTTCACTCATCACTGGCGTGGTCAAATTTGCAGCACCGGTTTTAAGACCGTGTACCTACTGCCACGTAAAGTTAAGTGTTGCAATCTATCTGTGAAATGTATAACTATATTCTATGTGCGATAAAAGTACTTTTGGTTTGTAAATGTGTAATTTATGAGGTGGAGATTGGGGAACGTCCCGGCATTCGCCTTGATGGCTGCCGAAAACCGCCTAAAGGCCCATTCCCACGCCTTTCGTCTTTTACCGCCTGGCGGTGGGTCGAAGCGCGCCGTCCCTACTACCAAGCGCTGAAGGATGCGCCGTGGGAACGTACCTTAACAGTCGTCCTGACTGCGCTTTTTAAGATGCGTTCCCACGGTGCGTCCCTCGGCGCGTGGTAATGGATGCCTTTTATCTTTGCCGCATATGCTAGCAGGGACGGCGCGCCTCGACCCACCGCCAGGCGGTAAAAAATGAAAGGCGCACACTGCCACACCACGCGCCGTGAGAATGGGCCTTTACGCGGGTGCCTGCCCTCCCTTGAACCCTCGCCAATCAGTGTCCGGCGTCTCGGTGCATTAAGGCACAATGGAGGATTAAACAAAACGCTATAGAAATACGGCTAGAAAAATTTGCAGATGGCAGCACGGCAAGGTAAAGAAAGAGACGCACAACATCAAAGATAATCAATGCAAAAATCCAGTCATTAATCATACTTACCTAAAACACAAAACATTTAGACTATCAACGCTACCAAACTTGTTTTCCAAAAATGAAGTATAATGCAACAGTTAGATATCACGGAATAAAACCCAAACTATCTTTGACATATAAAAATGAAACAAAAGAATTAATATAGTTATCATTATGAAAATCAATTTGAACCACAACATTATAATTCGTCATCCAGTTTCACTGGACAACTAGAAAACGCTGTAAACATTAAATCATTGCTCGAGTGAAAAAAGTGCAAGTTGTCATCATCGAAGAAGTGGTTGTCATGGAAAAAAATGTACTGCCCTAATAGATTTATTCCAAAAACTTCTACCAAGTTTTATTTCTAGAATCATCTCCTCTTGCGGAATCCATTTATTTAGTACGGCTTGTAGTTAATATCCCCAGTGAAATTCGATATAGCAAAACTAAATTCATCAAACTGATAGATAAGCAAAAGATCTCAGTAAACAACTTTGACTACAAACACATAAACACAAAAAGAATTTTGCCAGAAAACAAGTTTAAGGAATGGTAACCCATTTATCTAGATGTTATTTTATATATCATCGAAAACTTAGCTTCACTCGTTAGTTCTCCTACAGAATGCATACTGAGCCGGTTTGTCATATGTAGGTCGCATTTATAATTTAAATTCTTTTATTGTTTTATGTTTTATTGTTAACTAGCGGAGTTCCCGGCGTTGCCCGGTATAGTTGGCGTAGATTTACCCTACCATATTTTTATTCCTGCAATGAACAAGATTTGTATAAAGTTTCATAAAATTTGTGGCAACTTTTTTCGGAATTAAAGCAAACCTAGATTCACCCACCCCCTACCAAGAAACTGGTGGGTTGAAGTTTATTTGCACGTACACTATTTTCGTTCGTCCGAAAAGTTTCACCTTCATCAATCTTCGTTAATTTGATTAAGAAATTGCATTACTACATTACTGAACAACGCTAGATTATGTTAGAAACTTACATTTGATTCAATTGCGAAGTGAATGGATATACTTTTTTGCTCGAAACGCTAGTTCCTCTAACTCTGCACATTCAGCATTTCATACAAATATCATAAGTGAATCCGGAATAATATTATTGTAAACAGAAGACTAATGCTGAAGGCCAGAGATATTGTCCAGAGATCGTGCTTAAAGAAAATCTCTGTTGTTTTTACGGTTATATATGGCGTTTAAAAATTGATATCCCGAATTAAAGGAAAGAATATTTCTAGTTACTGCTATCTATGGCGTTTAAAAATTGAATATACCGAATTAAAGGAAAGAATACTTCAAGTTTTGTTTACTGTGCAAAATAGTTATTATTGTAAAGTTATCTTATTGCTTTCATTAAAGGCTATGACCAGGGAAATTTTGTTGTGTATTTAGTGCGAAGTATGCAACATCTAATCCTACCATCTTTGGGATTTGTCATCTTACGTTCAGAATTTTATTTAATGCTCCTGCGTTATTTAACATTGAAACATAAGACATACCAAACAACTGAATTGAGATTCTAAGTTTTAAAACGGTGAAAACCCCATCGAAATCTGCTCCGTAGTTTCCGAGTTTTTATACGACCAATATATCCGGTTTTCGTTTTATAGATATAGATAAGCTCCGTCGATAACTTAATGCAGTCTGAAAAATGAAAACTTTCTCACTCCTTTATACCTAAAATCAGGTGTTAATTTATTGCCATGGACCTCTCTGTCCTACCTATTTCTCCTAATTCTTCGTTCAATATCCATATCCACTTTTTACTCACATCCTGATTTCCTGTGAAAACCTAGCTCTATTATCATATCAATCTAGTCGGTCGCTGTTTCAACGGTAATTTGGACAAACTAAACTACCAGCCCTCAATTAAACCACTTCAAATTTGAGTATTTGTTACCTATAATGTGGGTACTTCATTTCTCTCTCCACGACACATTCAGGCCTCACTAATGTTTCGTGTACGACTGGCCTTATTAACAAATGATATGCGTAAATACTTTTTTCAGAGTTTGATGTGAATATCCTTCTCCTCAACCCACGTTCCTAGTTTACAAATCATTTTCTCTCCACTCAGTAATCCCAGGTTAGGCATGAAGCCGTTCGTCAACTTACCTACCAGAAAGGTCAAATTTATCGACCTGTAATTCTCAACCAGTCTTATGAACCGGTCTTACTACGGCACTTTTCCTCAGCTATACAAGATGTCCCAAACAACCTGACTGTGAATATTATTTAAGACCAACGTGTATGATGAGGAACGAAGTGGACTCCCGTCTTGGAGACAGGTGATTTGCTGGGTTAATTGAATGCAAAAATTCTGGAAAACGAGAGATTAGCAATGTCTGAATTCCACGAACAAATTCCAATAATGTCATTATCTCTATTACAAGAAACAGTATTGGAGCACCTTCGCTGTAAAAAGCTTTGTGTCAAATAGGTGGCCAAGCAGTTGACGTTTAACCACAAACTGTAACGCATAGGCGCTGTCTTGATGTTTCTTGATCGTTATCAGCAAGAAGGTAATGGTTTTTAATGTACTGTGTATCAGTGAGGCTGGTGCATGTAAAGGGGCACAGGCGTGCCAGGAAAAGGAATACTAATGAGAAGGGCTTCTGGATAGCGACGAACCCGTGCTTCCAGGCTTTTAAGGGAACAACAGTTGTCTCCCCCCCCCCCCCGTGAAGTGTCGGGTATTATGAATTTATTTATTGAATGGTTACCGCGTCGGCAAGTCGCCCCTATGTTGATAAGTTTATTTGGTCTATTCTTGGTCACTGGAGTAGTCGGAAAGAGAAAGGGAGGCTCAGGGGTGTCGCAGCATTTGACAACAACGTTATTAACATTTGTGGAAATTTGTTTCTGTTGAGCCAATGGCAAGGCGTTATGCTGGCGCCAAGGTTTTGATTGGTAGACTGCTTAGAAGCTAACTCTACGACGGAGAGGACCGAATTTACTACAAGCTGTAAGACTTATCGAGAAGCAATCTGTGATGATCCCTCTGTAAGTACGCTACATCTTCAAGATTTCCTCTCATTAGCTGAAAATGAGAACAGAGAGAGGGTTTCTTGAGAATCGCCAGCTGACTTCCTGACATTATCAGTTGAATTCCGCTAGCTGACAACACAACAGGTCAATTACAGGTGGATTTTTTCGCACATGGCGCAGGGTGAATTAACTCTGCGGTAAAAACTATTTTATAATGAGAGACTTTTGCAAAAAAAGTTAGACCCAACAACGAATCCTCGAGGTAATCTAATAGGCTTTACCTGTGTTTCACCCTGTACACCCTGAACTTGCTGCTGAAGGTAATGTTGCCCTGGTCCCACCCCTCACCTCACCTCACCGCTCTCTCCCGTTCCTACCTCACCGATCTGACCGCTGTGATCAGTAGGTATTAGTGGCAAATTTGTCAGTGGGCGCTCTTTACCGTTCTCGTGTAGGATTAAGGGCAGTGGAGTCGGGATACAGCTGAAGCCGCCTCTGGAAACTTTTACATCCACTATGATCTTTATTTTCCAGTGAAAATATGTAAAAAAAAAAACAACAACTTCTTGTTTTCTTCGTGACGAGCTGTAAACATATTCTTTACGTCACAAACGGGAGTAGGCCTATAAAATAAATATTTTTTTCTACGACATTTATTCCTCGGAAAAGTCTACGAAATACATTTTCGAAATTTTAAAGCCAATATTCAGTTTTGGATTAACGAAACACACTGCGCAAATTCGAATTCTCCAACTTATTCCTTTGAAAGTGCTAGAGGCCTGTGGCAGCGGAGCGTATTAGGGGACGTTTATTACTTACGTGGGGTGTTTTTTTCTTAAATTTTGACACTCCCTCCCCCGTTGCAACGCGTTGGTGAGATCTCACGTGAGATTTACCATGTAATATTAATTTTTAAATAATTAAATTTAATTATTATGGTCATGTATTTTGCTTAATGCTTCTAAATCCCTAAGCATTAATTCTGATGTCTTCTATGTGATACATTTTTTTCTGTTAAATAAGATGAGAAAAATGATATAAATGCTGACGTGAGATTTTTATTGACACCTTCCCTTCTAATGATATTTGGCGATATTTTGCTGGACCTCCTCCCCCTATTTTAACCCACATAATTAATGGACTCTCGCAATCAGTAGGTCTCCGTTTCTTGTTGGGTACGCAACCCTAACAAAGGCCTGACTAAGGTTTTGTAGCCCACTCTCCTCGCTCTTTCTTCAATACGCCTCTGTTGTGGCTATCCCAATGTAACTATAACTCTACTGGGTAAAGGTGACCTACAGCTATACGCGAAGTCTGAAAAAAGAAGCGTCCTGGCTTACTTCATTTGAACCAAGCAAAACTCTGACAGAGTGAAAGTCACTTTTAAGGGCCCGTATAAATTTCGGCCAACGGACGGTCCATAAACTACGTGGCTCGGTCTAGGGAGGAGGGAAGGTTTGGGTAGAAATCTACGCTAGGCTACATGGGAGGGGGGGGGGGTGAGTTTCCGGAGCCAAGCCACGTAGCTTTTCATTGATATAAATAGTCACAGTTAAAAGAAGACATAGAACGGAAAACAGCCTGTGAATATTTGTTTTCGTCATCTCCGCATGTAATTTACAATTGGATGTCAAGAGAAAACAGTACAAAATGTCTTCTGGAATCAATAGGGATTAAAGCTACATGCCACGCGGGGAGGGGATAGAGGCAAAAACTACGTCAGGCTACGAGGAGGGAGGGGCGGACTAAGGGTTCAGAGGAGGCCAAAATGGAGCTACTTAGTTTATGGACGATCTCCAAGGCCGTGATCTGAGAAGTGCAGAATTCAGGTCACAGTCAAGAGCCTTAACCAATGAGGCACCAGACAGCTCTAATAAAGGACATGGCCGAATTCCTACCCGTTCCTTGCCCCTCCCTCCCATCTTCTCTTTGCTCTAATGACGTCAACGTGCCATAAAACCAGAAAAATCTAATAACTGTTTAGTTTATCGTCAAGGTTCTCTCTTCCCTTCCGTATAATACTTACAATGACTACAAAGTCAACTCCTTTATCATAAAAGTAAGACCATGTCCTACGGTAATTTACACAGATAAATCTGCTCTCCACTGCACTCGGTCAAAGTCCTTTATCTGGCATCATTAACGTGGGTTCCAAATAGAGTACTGAAACGATGGCTTGACAAAGGTCCTAAATCCCACTTTAATCGTACACGAGTCAAAAGAATAGCCAGTAAAATACACAAAATACTTTGCTAATAGATTCTACCGTGACGCTCAGTTCGGCATTGCGATTCCGACATAGTGGAGTCACTGGTATGGCTCAAAGTATCGATAGATATCACATGGCGTTGTGAAGGTGAGAATGATACTATAGGACTGATGCTTCCGAACGTCCTGAATCGTTGTCCACCATTCAGGAGATTAGTCTGCGGTTCAAAGAATGAGTCAGCGATTTTCTCAAGAATGTTGGAGGCGTCTTGCCCAGCTGCGAAACTCGTCGTTCGTTACCGAACGTCCCGATTCCATCCTTTGATGGGCAACTTTAAAGCTAAAGTAAACACGTGTGCCATTACTGGCCGGAATGTCCCAGATTAGTTCGACTGAGCATTCGGCTCTTGCAGTGACTGTCATAACCTACCCCGTAACCCTACCTGGTAAACGAGGACTAACCGATTTATGTGGAACCCGAACCACGGAGTACAGCTTTGTCAGAGGTGAAGGGCAGGTGAAGGGCCCGTAAAAATTCCGGCCGAGATCGTATTCGAACCGTGGAATTTCCTTTCCCAGTCAGATGCCTTAACCAACGTAGCCACCAGAAGGCTTCTTACTAACATGATTCTCCACGTACTGTCTGGGTTGTGACACGCTCGGCCCGTCGCCACGGTGACAGAGCAGGCAGTTCATTACACCCACTGCGGTACAATACGCAAACAATAACTACGCCAGCACAGAGTAAGGCCGGTACTATACTGTAAAAGTTCTTAAAAGATCTTTGACAAAAGATATTTTATAAAACATTTTACAGTGTAATGGGAAATATTTTATAAAAGATTTCTTTTGTAATATGTAAGACGTTGCCATTACATTTTATAAAAGATTTGAAAGTAAACAAAGAAAATGGTGCAAGCAAAGTTACCGAAGTTTGTAAGGACTGCCGAATCCATGAAAAACTTGATTTCTGAGTATAACCAGAAGAAAATGTTGTAGAATCAGAAATATTTAGACTGTAAGAATGGTAAGAACTGCAGAGGTAAACAGAGATTAGAATATATGAAGCAGATAATTGAAGACGTGGGTTGTAAGGGATATGTAGACATGAAGAGGTTAGCACAGGATAGGAAGGGATGGAGGATTGCATCAAACCAGTCTAAAGACTGACGACAGCAAAAATAAAAATAAAAAGAATGGGAATAAAAAGGCGGACACTTACGCAAATATTGCGAAGTTAACTCTCGTAGTTCTATGAAAGAAGGCTGTGCTGTTAATGACGTGAAAAAGAAAATTTATGGATTAAGAAGCTAGTACTTAACAGGTTTCTGGAATAATAGCTGTGCAATACAAGTGGCATATTGCAGGATGGTGTAGATCCACCACCAGCATTTGAGTACAATCGTTTGCACATAAAATAGGCACCCAATAGTATACAGGGTGTTACAAAAAGGTACGGCCAAAATTTCAGGAAACATTCCTCACACACAAACAAAGAAAATATGTTATGTGGACATGTGTCCGGAAACGCTTACTTTCCATGTTAGAGCTCATTTTATTACTTCTCTTCAAATCACATTAAACATGGAATGGAAACACACAGCAACAGAACGTACCAGCCTGACTTCAAACACTTTGTTACAGGAAATGTTCAAAATGTCCTCCGTTAGCGAGGATACATGCATTCACCCTCCGTCGCATGGAATCTCTGATGCGCTGATGCAGCCCTGGAGAATGGCGTATTGTATCACTAAAATGAGCTCTAACATGGAAAGTAAGCGTTTCCGGACACATGTCCACATAACATATTTTCTTTGTTTGTGTGTGAGGAATGTTTCCTGAAAGTTTGGCCGTACCTTTTTGTAACACCCTGTATATCGTTAAGTTCGGCGGTAATAATTCCCATATAGAAATTTTTGAAAATATTGTAGTAAGAATTTATTGGACCTAAGATGCAGCTTCGACCATAATTTTTATAATACATCACGTCTTCACATTGCAGCTCTTACACTAAACTTCGATGAATTCGTTTCATATCAAGTCTTGAAACCCACGATCTAACTAAAACATGTTACTTCTTTTTCTTCAATAAAACGCATATTGTGACAGCTCCACTTTCTGCGGCTGCACAAGCATACAAGTTTACTTCATTCATTTCTGAGAACTATGATGAAAAATTTTATGTAATGCAATGGGCCTGATAAGATATTATAAAATATCTTTTATAAAATAAATATGATAAAATCTTTTATAAAAGATCTTTGACAAAGATCTTTTATAGTGTAATGATGGCCTAAGGTCCATAACAGCACATAGCTGCCAATCTTTTGCGGAAAACAGTACAGTTACATCATAGCATTTCTGAAGCACCAAGAAGCGTTAAAATAAGAAATTTCCACAAGTGTCTAAGCTTAAAATTGGCCGCTGTGATGTGAAGATGAAACGCATCTGCTGTTTGATTACCCTGGACCAGTCTTAGAGGTTGGGACAGGCAAGCAGCTGGGTCATTGTAATGACAGGCTTCGTCCCTCTTCTATGCATATGGTCTTCACACTTGCCCACTCATGTGCCTAGCCAGTTTAGAGAGCTCCAGGAGGACGGCTTCTCCTGTTGCTTTCCTGGAAGCAACGTTGCTTATCTTGTCGCACTGGCAATAATAAAACGCCTCAAATCAAAACCCGTCTTTCTCAGGGTCATATTCCTTATAGAATAAGAGTAAATTTAATGGAGTACCACGGAGGCAGTCGAAGGACAATGATTCGCTATGGAATCCCCCTGCAGCTGTCTTGTTTTGTTGCTGACAGGCCAAACAGCTGTTCTATCGCCAGCGTGGCGGGTACATTTCCGCGATTTTCGGCGCGTAAAATCGGATCACCACAACCCACACCCCCGGGATTTTCCTTAACCCGACCTTCACCTCTGTCACAGCTTGCTGTGTAATGTTAAGTACGCCAGAACGCTTCTGTGGTTTGGATTCCACGTTGAGCAGTAGTTCCCCTCTGGAGCTAACAATCCTAGTTGTGAGACGGATGTGTACACATCCACAGCAAATTCAAGACAAATGAAGGCTTGACCTGAGCCTGGTTGGCCAGAACGAACACATATATATGAATTAGGATTGGCGCCATACCATAGTACATATCGTACCAATATATAGTACCAATATCGCAAACACATTTCCATAAAATGGGTGCACGAATTGAAGTGTTTTTCAGAGAAATATCATAGACGTGTGGGAAGGCCTAAAAAGAAATAGATAGGCCAAATCAAGGATGATCTGAAAGACATAGGTCTGGACAGGAGGATTACTCATGAACGTCAGCTATTCATGAACAGGAGGAAAAGGACAGTGCTCATGACCAACACCCGGGAGATGAAGCTGGAGAATGATGATGATGAAAATATCATACTGAATTTAGAATCTTTGCGTTTAAAAGTGCCATGGCTTAACCATCTCAATGATGTGTAAATGGGAAGTATTTACCACATCTATAAATCGGCGATCACAAAGGAATCTATCAGCGGAACACTGGTACTAAACCGTTTACGAGTTTCACAGGGGAAGGTCGCAGTGCACGAGTATCTCCGTGAGTAGACAAGATCGCTCTCGGGATGATAAAAACGGTAAAAATTTGGTGAGCTCCTGAAGATGTCTTCTGGCCCTAGCGACGCGTGGTTCGAGTCTTGCGGGATATAAGATGTGTCTTGAACGTATGTATATGACACCAAAACCTGTGGTAGGCTGCATACAGCAAACTGCCCTATCTTTTAACAAATTGAGAAGGGGTGGCGTGGTGCAGTCGCCAGAGATGAACCTCGTTGGAATATGGCGGCGACAGTGTCTGACTGCACATCGCAGAAGTGCTGGAAACGGTGTCTCGGACCTTGACCAGTAGAAGACCCTCTCGGTTCTTCTCGGACCACCGAGAGGCGGATGGCTCCAGCGACGTTCCTTGCTGCATCCTCGGCGGACCCAGGGAAATCTTAAACGCAGTTGGAGAAAATTTACCTCAAACACACGGGCGGCAAAATGTCCCACGATTGGCCTCCCATCAAAACACACAGACGCGCGCACTTCCAGACAATTCTCACAAGAGGAGTTGTTTTGTGCGGCAACGTTCTGATGTCCGATGCGATGCGGGCGGAAATGAGTCCCGCTCGACCGTTACTAAAAGCGTCCATTTTATCTAACTACTCCGTGAACCAGTGAGAACAGGAAAACACTAAGCCATCCGAACCGATATTGGCGCACATGTTCGACCTATCGAACTATTATTCAACAGCCGATTTCCACTGTTCATAAATGTGCCCGACACCTACTCAGCATGATATTAAAAAGTAATAACCAAAAGAAAACTTTTATATACAAAACGCTTTCAATGACGGAAAAAGTTATGAATGAATATATACACTTAACAATCCAAACCTCGTTCAGGATTCTTAAAGAAATATAAATTTTAAAAAAACGAGAAACACAGGCACTCAAATATACCGTCACAATTCAGAAGATAACCAATACCAAAGCAATTAAACAAAATAATAGTTTGGCAACAAATATTTTTGGTAAACGCGCAAACGAAAATAGTTCGAAAGTGACTAGAAAAATTGGAAACCTTTATGATTTTGTTCACCTATCCAAAAATGATACTAATATCTTGAAATTTGTATTAACTGCTTTGGTATGCTGTCTTCATGATCTCCACTCACATTTTACGTAAAATTTCACCACAAATTAAATATTAAAAATTGTATGTAGTTAATAATGTAATTCAACATAATCCATTTTACAAAACAGAAATTATATACAATTATTATATTGTTATATATTATATTATATCACTGAATACATAATGTTACCTAGGGCACTAAGGATGTATTCAGTAAATATTAAACATGTACGCCAGAATAAAGGATTTCGGTTAGTTGAAAGATGGAGGACCCGTAACAAAAAGAACAGCTATCACAGCAACTAAGGAAGATGTTCAAAAAAACAATAACATGCTAGGGATAGTCCTTAATGCCAGCTGAATATTAGTCGTTTCTCCGATAGTAACAAAAATAATAATAATTCCGTGCGGTGTTAATGGCCTAATGACGGGGATTCTACTGGCTACGCCTTCCGCCCCTGTCATAACTGCCTTAACCTAACCCGGCAATCCTACCGGGAACCTGCACTTTAAGATGGAATCCAAACCACGGAAGCGTTCTAGCGTACTTCACATTACACAGCAAGCTGTGCTATAGGTGAAAAGAGAGAGAGAGAGAGAGAGAGAGAGAGAGAGAGAGAGAGTTTGCATCAAATCGTAAGGGGTATCCACGTCGAGAGTCCAAGCGGAACTGTTCATTTCAGGCGTATTGCAGAGTTGCGACAACGCATGGTGTAACTTAAATTACGTCTCGTCACTGACACACCACTCCTCTACAACTTGTCGGCTGTCTGGTCTCTGTTTTCTAACTTAATGGTTATCAGTTAACTTCTCACGTTTTCTGGGTCACGGGTTAAGACGCGGTATCGAATCCTTCAATATTAATAATGATCCTAATTGAGACTGATTGTGAAATACTTTCGTCTACCATGAAACTTTATTTACTTATGGCTTTACGCCTCGTCGACGTCGAGGTCATTAGAAGCGGGAAAGGATGGGAGAGTAAGGAACGGGAAGGAATTCGGTCATGGCTTTTTGAAGGAAGCATCCCGGCGTTCGCCTGAAGTGATTTGGGAAACCATGGAAAACCAGAACCTGGATGCCTGGACGGGGATTCGAGCCTGCGTCCTCCCGAATGCGAGACCAGAAGGTTAACCGTTCAGCTGCCACGCTCGGTACCATGAAACAAACTGTTAATTTACCTCAAATTAAATTTTTATTACAATTAGAGCCCAATAGTCAAGTGGATGACTAGTTTGATACACTAAAAAGATACAGAGAAGGAAATCCCGAATTAATAGACCCATTTTCGCGACTCCTGTTCGAATAGGGGGACTATATTAACGTTTTAAGGATAAAGTACATGTTTCACATAGCCGCCGTGTATTTAATATGACAAATACGTTTCAGGTCGGTACTATCGGATGGCAATAAATACAGTGTACCCGTCAGTGTGGCAGCGCGGGTTAAAAGCGGCTACAGATGACAATTTCTGTCCCAATCTGCAGGGGCAATTCGGCAGGGTCTCTGCTGATTGCCGTGTTAGTAGGCAAATTGGGTATGTTGCTCCCGATATCGAGAGATCGGCAGAGCCCGACAAATAATTCACAGATTGTCCCTGCAGAGAGGGATCAAATTGGTTACAGCGATTGAGACAATGTCGGCTGAGTCGGCTTGGAGCAGGGAGCGAGTGCGTTTAGTGCCATTAGTCGTGTGTGTCGTTAAAAATGCCTAAAGAGAAAGAGGTGTAGACGAATAATTTCTAAATTTATAAGAGTATACCCCAATTGCGGGACAAACACAACCTACATAAACCACAAAATGCGAAAGAACTATTTCAAGTTTTGCTCGAAATTTACATATATATATATATATAAATTAAAGGGGTAGTAACCGGAGTATTTCTGCAAAAATTTCAGAATTTACTCTCCGAAAATTTCTAAAATGTTCATGTGAGATAACGTTTTTTCCTAATAAAATCCATGTCTTCAACCAGTATCTTCTTTTTCTCTAAGTACAAACTGTAGTACAGGTTATTGTTAAAACGATGTCTACTTTTTGTTGCTTTGACATAAAAGGAGCCACTGTTAAGCGCTTGCAACTAGCAGCCATGCGGCCACAATGTAAACTAAACTTGGGAGCGAAATCGTGATGTATGGAGTGAAGTCCCATATGATTGTCCTGCTGATTGCCCCTGAAATTGGGACTGAAATTGGCTCCTCTGTAGCACTGGGCCGGGGAGGTACAACGGGACCAGGTCCGAGTACCGGTTTTCATGCGGTTCCTCCCAGTCACCTAGGCGAATACTGGAACGCTCCCTAACCTCTGCCTCACAAACAAATAAAACACACTCATCACACAGAACCTAAATTACCCCTTTCGCATTCAGGTGTCAACACACCCTAGCTAAGGCGGGGGATTCCAGCCTCCCCTTTCTTTTACCATCATTTACACTATGTTGCCTCAGTGTTCACATGATCCCAAGAGGTTTTAGCGAGAGAGATTCTGCATCTATTGACTCTCTTGCAACCACGCGACTGCGAATTGTGTCCCATGGGCATGTGTATGTTGTGCTGCGGGAGCTGGATGCCACCAGGGGAAAGGGGTTGTCGGAGGAGGAACGACGTGCTTACGTCATCGGACGGATACTTCAGCAAAGTTAAATCTTTGCTCTAGCTAGAAACGCCAAAGCAGGCTGGGTCGTAAGATGACGTCAAGGAAAGTTAGGGCAACAAGCTGGAACTTATTTCGTGACGCATGAGTTTTCGAGCATGCGATATATCCGGTCTCTACCTTCACTACAAATTCACGTCAAAGCGAGGTAAAACTGGTTAATATATACATAAGAGTTGAAGTATGATACTAATGCAAGTCAGTGGTCCTGCTCCGAAGTAGACGAGCAGAGATAATCCCCGCAGTGAATTATAAATGTGTTCTGTACTATAGGCACTTACTCAGTGGACCAGTTAGGGGGCATCCATAAATTACGTGAGGTGTTTTTCCGGATTTCCCCCCCCTTCCCCCTTCTGGTGAGACCTCGTGAGATCTGGTACGACCCCCCCCCCCCCTCTGTTGAGATCTGGTTTGTGAAACCCCCGCCCCCTAGAAATCGTCCTCTCAACTTTTTTTTTAGGTCTCACCCTTCCAAAGCCGGTTACACCCCCACTTTTCTACGAAATCGTCATTTGTAGACTTTTTTTAATGTGTACACTCCAACAAGAATTTCGAAAACTTCACGTGAGGTGAGAGTTCTGTCCCCCCCCTCCCCTTGTTTAGATTTCGCCGGACCCCCCCCCAACCCTATTTCACCTCACGTAATTAATGGATGCCCCCTTAGGTATTTTACTACAAAATGAAACTGCATCAGCCCAGTGTAACAATCTATCTATATAAAACGCTATTCTTGGCCACAATGTAGCGATGTCTGTCACAGTCTGACGTCACACTTCCCGCCTCCGCTGCTCAACCAACAAGGGAGCGTCCATAAACCACGTAGCTCAATTTTGGCCTTCTGTGAACCCCACAGTGCTTTTGTCTCTATCCCCCCTCCCCCACATTGCACGTAGCTTTTTTCCACATTTATTCCAGAAGACATTTTGTACTGTTTTCTCTTGTCAGACTATCGTAAATTACATACGGGGATAATTAAATGACGCAAATAAATATTTACATGCTGCTGTGTGTTCTGTATCTAATTTTAACTGTGACAAATAATATGAAAGAAAAGCTACGTGGCCTGGTTCGTTCACCCCCCCTCCCCCGGTAGCCTAGCGCAGCTTTCCATCCTACCCCCCTCCCCCCCTAGACCGAGCCACGTAGTTTATGCACAATCCCCACAGATACTCGGAGGTTATACGCGTTATTTAATAACGTGTTCTATGTTTCTGAGCATCCACGAGTAAATGAGCTGGCAGCACACTAAAAGAAAAGTATGTAGCCTATTTAATTAAAATCGACATGTTAATTATTAGTTGCTTTTTCTTAATCAAAATTCGTTCGATGTAGGATTTTCTTATACGCTCTGCACAGCGATACCATTGTTACAGTAAGCTAAGAAATATCTAATTTACATACATTTTGAAGATTATTAGCGTTACTTCATGAAAATTATACTCAACTATCGAAGAAACGAATTGCCAAAATACTACGTTCGACATTTCATTTTTGATGGTCATACAAAATATTTATATTCTATGTAGATATTTTAAGTCACTGTTGTAATATATTCGAAGAAATTATTTTCTGAAACACTGAAATAAAAGTATTTACTGCGTTTAAATGAATACATTAATTATTAGTTGCTTTTATTACTGATGTCACTATATCAGACACATCTAGATATTTCCAGTGGGTCATATTTAGATCGCGATTACGGATTGCAATCCAGCAAAGCGGGATCCCGCAATCCCGCGGGATCCCGCAATATTAGACGGTCTGGCGGATCCGCAATCCGCAAAATCCGGCGGAAACGCGTGTCAGTCTGCGTGACTCGCTGCCCCACTCGGTCTCTATCGGATGTTTTGCACTGTACCCTTCCAGTTGGCATTTGACTCGTGTGAACAAGCGTTTGTTTTTGTCAACCTCTTCATTCGTAAGTAAATAAATACACTTTTACGTATTCATCAAAACTTACGTTTGTTTCGAGTACACATTTCTGTAATTTGAGTTATGGTGCGTATTTAGTACGATTTTCTAACTATATAATTATTTTTTAAGTGTCGCACACGTTATCTGAACTACCCGGTTACAGCTTTTTATTCACGATTTCATTATTCCCATTTTCTGTATTTGCAGATAAAGTAATTGTGACAATTTCCTAATTTGCGGCTGAAAATTTGATTATTCGTTGATATGAAACTAATGTGATCGTAATTTTAACGATCGCGTACCAATTTATTTAACATCTATCAAAAGGAAATTGTATATTCTTTGACTTATTGTTGTTTTGGCCGCCGCCTCTATGCGTTTCTTTGAAGAAAGCCACCTGCTTACATGTGCCGCTCAGGCTTTCGATTAATCCCTCTTCTCCTTGTTATTATTTCGACTAAAGGTAAAAAATGTTATAATGAAATTTTGGTGGATGTATCGACGAATTGACAGTTTACGTGTTGGTGAGTAGTTTCTTTTAATAACATTGAATCAACTATAATATCAATCAAGGAATCAGGAGATATAATAATGAATCACGCAAAAAAAAGGCCAAGTCTCGTGCTTGTGCAGTGACAAAAAGTTGTGAGATCTTGTTCTGAGCCAAGACTACATTTTACAGAGTATATTCACTATGTGAAATGGAATGCTTTTCTCTGTGTTATGGAACGTTTATATATATTTAAAAAAAAAAAAAAAAAAAAAAAAAAAAAAAAAAAAAAAAAAAAACCCTGGTAACTTGGCCATTAAGCAAACCATATTTTAAACTTATGTGATGTATTGTAAGGCACATAATATGACCATAGACTCAATATTTTCCATTTTTGTTATTTATTTAAAAATTGGTTTGATTAAAAAACAAAAATGTAAAACCTCGAAATACACTTAAGACTCCCTAAAACGTTTTAATGTCATTTTGCCAATCAAAATATTGTTAACTGTTAATTTTTATCGTTTTACATTAAAAATTATTTATTAATTTAATTATTATTTACTTTATTAACGTTTTAAGTAACTATGTTTTAAATATATGCGTTAAAAAACTGTTTGTACCAATCCCGCACGGATCCCGCGGGATTGGCGCAAATCTCGCGCGGATCCCGCGGGATTGAAAACACTGCGGGATTGCAATCCTTAAACAGGACACGGCGAATGTATTCTTACACGGGTAGTAGAAGCTATGAATTTTGAACAGCAATAGTAGAAGAAGTTGTGGTTTTGTCGAAATTCAGACAGACAGCTTATACAACTTTTTACGGAATAATTCGCAATGAATTTCATAAATAATTTAAGTTGTTTTCATAAGCGCCCCGTTACTGAAGTTATTATTTCTTACAGATGGAAGTAGTTCGGCATTTATCGTGCTGAACGAGACCTGGACCAGGAATAAAACCAATATCGCGCGCTATAGCATAAGGTTTTGGAATTCCTAATTTATTTTTAATTTCATGGTTCCCCGATTCTGACATCATTAATTCAGTAGAAGCTGTGTAGTTGGTATATCATCTCTAGTGTTTCACGCAATACGTTCAGATTTTCACTTACTGCTCCGACGTTATGTTACGTTGAAACATAATACATACCAAACAGTTCAATTGAGATTCTGATCTTTAAAACGGTGAAAACCCCTTCGAAACCTGTGCAGTAGTTTTTAATTTTTCTAGTACCAATATACCCAGTTTTCGTTTTAAAGATATAGATAATGCTCAGAAGCTTTCAACCCGTCATTATTGATGTCCGTTTTAGCAGCTTTTGTAAGCCGAGTTCATTGAGCAAAAGAATTTTGTTCACTGCACATCTGTATCGTTTTTCGTCCTCTGAGTACATAGTACCTTATTCCTCTTGTCGAGTGTTGAGCTGAGGTTTTTTATTTAACTGCGCCAACGTATCGCCCGAAGCCTCCGGGCATCTTCTAATGCATATTTCGGTTTAGTCGTGACTAAATATTCTGGTTGTCAACGAAAACAACCCAGCCGTATTCCAGTAATATTACGGATTGAGTCCCGACCATGGATATTATTCTTCTTTGATTGCGTTTGCATTAAAAGTTGTTTCCTAGCGCATGGTGTTTGCTATATGATTCCGATTTGTTTTTGTGCACACTACTTTTTGTACATGCATTTCAGAGATAACCTATATATTAGCGATTCCATAGCTTACCGTAATGAAACACCTGAATTACACAGGTAGCAATTTTACTTGGACTAGTCCTCAAGCTTAAAGATCTAATGACGTATTCACTGACTTGGACCACCCGCCTGTGTGGTCGTGCATTGAATTGCCAACACACAGAATCGGTAGGCACATCTGGTCCAGGTTCCAATCTCGGGCACGGCGTTCCGGCTTTGCTGATCGGTTTTTAGATTCCCAACAACAGGCAACGCGAATTCTGGGCAGTCCACAATCTCAGATTCATACAAACAAAAATATAGTTATCAGAACACACATTACACGTTTGGCAGACAACGATGGAGTCGGTACACGCGACGATCGAAAACTCAGTCATTCAAGGCGTGCTAAACAACATGCATTGATTTCCCCGCACTAAGAGACATACAGCTTTGCAATTACAGGTTTTTATGTGCTTTGCTCCGCCTAGTGCAACTTAAATTATTTATTCGATTATCTTCGGTTGCCTAAAATGAAGGCATGAACTTATTTTCACAGATGAATTATTAATTTTTTTGTAAATATTTTATTAGATGTTAACTACGACTTCTTATTTGCTTACTATAAACTAGTAGGTAAATGTTCCATATAAACTTTCTGTTCAACTTGCTTTTTGTGTTTCACACACGCACTGTGTTTGGTATATTCTTGATCTTTGCTACTATCTTACCGGCTTGCTACGTTTGTTCAAATACAGCTTACAAACACGCATTTGTTTGTTTTGTACCAATTTTTCTGTATTGCCAACTATTATAAGAATGAGGATTACCATCCTTTTCTTTCGTAATGTTTCTTTGGATTTTTGCTGAACTTATATGATGTCGGTGTGTTTAAGTGATTTTTTTCCTTTACTCCTCGTGACGGCTAAGGTAATTAGAGGCGGGATGGGACTGGGGACAAGGAATGGGAAGGAATTCGGCCATGGCCTTTTTGAAGGAAGCATCCCGGCATTCACCTGGAGTGATTTGGGGAAACCATGGTAAACCCAAATCTGGATGCCCGGACGGGGATTCGAACCCGCGTCCTCCCGAATGCGAGGCCAGAACGCTATCCGTTCATCCACCACGCTCGGTGTGTCTAAGTGAAACTTTTAATGCTTTAAATAATGCATGGCTCGTGAGATGACAATTACATTTTCACTGTAATTTAAAGATTTTTGTATAGGAAATTTTCTTGTGTTGTCAGCATTTTTATTTTTTTACTGTGAATGTTAATTTCCAGCTTTTTCATATGCTTTTCTATTTCAGTCTGTATTCAAGGAGATGTTTGGAAAAGGTGGAATGGTCCTCCTTAATATCCTCAGATGCTCTTTGCATCTGGTTTCAAATTTTCTCGCTGATTTTCCTATGTATATCGCATTTATTTTTTCTTATTGCTTTACGCCTCGGCGACTGCAATTTCATTAGAGGCGGGAAAAGATTGGGGGCTAGGAACGGCAAGGAAGAATCCGGGCATTCTCCTGAATGATTTCAACCGAAACCTGGATGGCCGGACGTGGTTTGTTTCTGCGTTCTCCCAAAAATAAGGTCCGAGCCTTACCAGGCCAAATGGCAATACGCTGCCGACAAGTCAATGTACATATTTTTGACGAGTGATACTAATTTTCAAGTGTATTGGAAATAAAACTGATTTTAGATAGTCTTATCAGTTACGAAAGCTATAATTACTGAAGCTACGTGTATTTGAGATTCTGCATGCTACACACTTGTTTGAAAATACTTTAGCTATACAGTAGATGAGAAGTTCTGTGCAGGAGTTTTAATGGAACTTAACCTAGGATTACCGGGTTAGATCAGTTGCGAGGGAGATGGAGTGCGGGTCATTCAGAAACATTGTAACCAAGTCCTAAGATCACAGAATTAGTACAAAAAAATCTTAGATAGGGAAAATTATGATATCTGATAATGTATTAAAATGAACTAAAAACCCAGATCACTGGAACAGATGGTAGAATTCTTGGATAATCTTTTGTCCATGATGGATTGGTGGAAATCAGCGACTGTGATATCAAATTTGGGATGATATTGAAAGCAGCAACCAGTCACAATTGTTGTTGTTATGTTTATTTAACCATTACCAGTTTCGAGCAAAATGCTCATCATCAGATGGTTTGCATTTTTAATGTATTTAAGTATGCAGATGCAAAATGCGAGCGTGTGTCCTATAACAACAGAAAAGTAGCATTTATTGAATGAGAGTAATATAATTTTGGGTTGATGAAGGTTAATCTCAATTACATTACTTACGTTAGATATTTGAATATTTTTGAAAACGAACTCTTGTTAGTGGCGAAAGGATATGATGGGTTTGGTGGAGGCTTATTCATGGGCGTATCCAGCGAGGGGCAGAGGGGGGCTGCTGCCCCCCTAGAAGAAAAGTTAAGTTGACTTCAGTACGCTTCGACGAGTCAAGAACTAGTTCAGGGGCACTTTGGGAGAGAAAGATTGACTGGATTATGTCTGATGTGTGTGCATCGAAATTTCGTGAAAGAACACCATGAGATATTGACAAACAAAATTATTGAAATTGAAAATCCGAGACAATTAATGTTTACATAAAAACTAACTGACTTACGATCTTAATTAACTACATAGTAGGTCCTTAGATTAAATAGTTGGGTAACTATATTAATCAATGTTAAAAATAGTTTCCTGAATAGGTTTGAGTTTGATTTTGTAATGTCATGTTTCAGTCCCCCACCCCACTTCCCCGAAACCAAAATGAGTTGCCCCCCCTAGTTCAAATCCTGCCCCCCTCTAGTTCTGATCCTGGATACGCCCTTGGGCTCTTTATTAAACAAACACACGGCAATAACACTCATGATAACATTACTATTATGAGACTCGGAATAGAACTTACGAGCACGCATCCACGAAACGCATCATATCCTTTCGCCACTAACAAGAGTTCGTTTACAAAAATTTTCAGATATCTAACGTAAGTTATGTAATTGAGATTAACCTTCCTCAACCCAAAATTATATTAGACTCTAATCCAATAAATGCTAATTTTCTGTTGTGATATGACGCTCGCTCGCATTTTGCATCTGCATACTTAAATACATTAAAAATGCAAACCATCTGATGATGAGCATCTTGCTCGAAACCGGTAATTGTTAAATAAACATAATAACAACAAATTGTAACTAGTTGCTGCTTTCAATATCAACCCAAATTAGAATTCTCGAAGTTGAAAAACGGGCTTTAGTGAAATAAGATAAACGGAGAAAGGAACATTAGAGACGTAAAGGTGGGTAATAAAGGAAGTTTTCTTCCGCCCGCCTCTCCTGATTGTGAACCCTCGCACGTTCACACCTTATCCCATTGTTCGCTACCTGCTGTACAGTTCGACTCTTAACAACAGAAGTGGAAACAACACACTCGGCTCGATTCACGTCACGTGCTACTGATAACAGGCCGTATCGTGCTGCCGATGATCACAATCAGGCTTCCAATGAGGTCGTAACAACATCACAGGTGTCACGCTGCCAGGAATAGTCGAGAACGACCAATGATGCAGTTATAAGAGAGTAAAACTGTTCGCTGAGCTGGAAAGTGGCAGTGATAGCTTATCACAGGCAGAGATGACTGTCACATTGTTGCGCCATACGGCCAACTCGCGAGAAGCATTAAGTGGCCGCGAAAGGCATATTTGTTGTTCTGTTCGGGTTTTTGAGAGCGTCAGCAACTTGCTATAAAATACGTCAAAGTAACTTTAAAAAACCTTTGCCTGTTTTGATCGCAACATAGAAGTTATATTAAAAGTAAGTTCCTACATAATAGTGATGAGATAGATCTGCTTATAGGGATTGTCTTAAACTGCTAGCTATGAAGGCAGCTCATGTCTCTGGTTTCCAGTCAAAAAAATTGAAAAATATCGTACTAGAAGAGGTCTTTAGTGTGGAAATCGCGATCGTAGAACGGACAAGTCTGATAAATAGTAGAGGAGAATAGGGTAAAATGGAATACCATTTATGTTTTGTTGTACAAAATAGTAATGAAAATAATTTAACACCTGAAACTAAAACCAATACAACCTTCAACTTCTTGTGATAACATATATCTAATAAAAAAATGTCAAAACACATTTTTTTAATTAGTAAAATTTAGTTTTAAAAAATTGGCATTTGGAGGATAATATGGAATAGGTGGGTAATATGGAATAGAAGGTTTCAAATAACAAACTATCTGGAATTGAGAAAAACGGATTTAATGATACTTTTTAGTCAACATCATCATCCTTGTCGGATTCTATAGCTTTCGCTTCTTTGTTTTTCGGCTATTCATAAAACAAAACATAATTAATAAACTAATTCAGAAATATTTACTTTCCCAATTGTTAGTTTATTATTTTCAATCAATATTCAAAAAAATCGTATTACTCTCACTTATATTTTATTAAAAATGTATTTCAACTCGGTAGTTATTTTTCGGGTTGTATCGAATACCACAGTTTTATGTCTGGTTTTGTAGAATACTAAGTATGTCATATTACCCGAATCACAATCTTGGACAAAATAGGCTTGATGATATTATAAAAAAATATTCCAGCCAGAAAAGAGACCTGTACAACAAACCATCACTTTTTTAGTACACATTACACTAAGACTAGCGATCAACAAAATAAATCTAATATTTTATATATATTTTAGAAAAATTATCTGCAAAAATTCTCGAAAGTGGAAAGACAAACTTTGTTGGATAGCAAACACAGTTCAGCTCCCAAATGACCGACCTTCATCACAAAGCGTCATAGGAGTTTTGAGCATCAGTTGATGGTACTTCCACTACACAGCAGCATTTGGCAGAGGAGAACCCTCCGTATTCCATATTACCCGACTATTCCATATTACCCGATTCTCCTCTACGTCACTTCTGCTTTCTCGCCCTAAAGCAGTTCTGGTCAGTGGACCTCCTTTTAAGAGAAGACGGGGGTTACAAAGTGTAACAATTGAGTTTAAATGAATTATATTTGTACGAAAGAGCATTTGTTTATAAAGTCGGTTTAGGATGCGGGGGTCCAAAGTTCGATCCCACGACTCGCGAATTTTTTTTTTTTCTATTTGTATTTTTTATTGCTATTTGATCTTGTAACAATACAAATTTGTTTTGAAACAAATTCTCCAAATTAATTATTTTCCTTTGAGAAATACGCAAATGTTTGGAGGGTATAAATCATAATATAAACATTTGAAACAAAAATTATTTGCACAACAGGAACATTTTATAAATGTCCACAGACACATACAGTATTTATTATTGATGTAGAAAAGCAGATTTCATTAACATTTGTAAATTCCTAATTTCAATTCAAAACTTGTTAATAATACTCATCAAATTGGATGTGCCTATGAATGTGTTTATATTCGCACTCTGGAATTCAAAGGCTCGAAGACTGTAATCGTGCGAAAGTAAAGGCAGAAATGAGTCATTCATACACGGCGCACTATGGTTTTACACTATCTGGAGAATTGCTACCACATGTATCCCTTTGTACTCAGGAACCAGGCAATCAGTTTGGTCCAAGGATACGTGAAGGTCCAAGGATACGTGAAGAAATTCAGCGGTGGAGCTGGGGCATGGAAACATTGTTGTGACCAGTTCAAAATCGGGAAAACTGACGAAAGAATTGTATAAAACTGTTTTGGAGTTGGTCATTAAACCATACGTTACAAATAAAAAAAATTTGTTGGTTGATCTGTGGAGTGGACACATTAATACGACGGTTTATGATCAAGTCTTCTCAAATGAAAATGGAAATATTACTTACAAATTCTAACGAAATCTGCTTTCCTACATCAATAAAAATATTGTATGTGGTTGTGGAATGGTATCCTTCATAAAATGTTCCTGGTGTGCACGTAATTTTTGTTTCAAATATTGATTTATATCATCCAAACATTTGCGTATTTCTCAAAGGAAAATAAATAATTTGGAGAATTTGTTTCAAAACAAATTCTTAATGCTACAAGATCGAACAGCAATAAAAAAACTTTTCGCGGGTCGTGGGATCGAACTTTGGACCCCCACATACGAACACACCGTCCTATCGCGCACAGCTAAACCGACGTTACAAACAAATGATCTCCCGTACAGGAATAAATCATTTAGACACTTTTTAACCCCCGATTTCTCTCAAACGGAGGCCCAATAGGCAGAACTCGAGAAACCAGAGGTGCTGTACTATTTATCAGACTTGTTCGTTCTACGATCGCGATTTCCACACTGAAGACCCCTCCTAGTTGGTCCTCTACACGACACCTCTAAACAACTATAATACACATGCAGGGACTGGATGAAAAAAAAAATGGACAGCCTTTATTCCTTGGAACTTCGCCTCCAAAATACAATTTTACAAATTTTAAATACAATAGGCGATTTTAGATCAACGAAACAAGTAAAACGTCAAAATTGAAGTCTGCAACCTATTCCGTTTAAGAGTTATTCTACAGTAGTGATAGCGGAGCGACAGCAATAGGTTTTTTTTTTTTTTACTTATGGTTTTACACCTCGTCGACGGTTAAGGTCATTAGAGGCGGAATGGTACAAGGAACGTGAAGGAATTCGGCCATGGCATTTTTTGAAGGAAGCATGGCGGCATTCGTCTGGTGTGATTTGGGGAAACCATGGAAAACCCCAATCTGGATGCCCGGACGGGGATTCGAACCCGCGTCCTCCCGAATACGAGGCCAAAACGTTAACCGTTCACCCACCAAGCTCGGCCGACAGCAATAGGGTTCCGTTTCGCTTTATGTACAGTACAGACCGCTAATGACTGCAAACTCTCAGAAATAAAACTACTGGGTAATATTTGCTGAAAATGGTGTTTTAAAACCTTACAACAGCCGCTAAGTACGTATAAAGTGGCTGGCCAAGTTTCATCAAGATTAAGTCCATTTTGCCAATATCTCATGAATGAGCCAGACCATACACGAGTGGTCTGGTGGCTCATTGGTTAAGGGGTCTGTCTAGAGACCGAAAGGTCCCCGGTTCGAATCCCTGTCTCGGCGGGGATTTTCGTAGGCCTTTAACCCAAACTTCACCTTTGACACAGTTCGTTGTGTAATGTGAAGTACGCGAGAAAGCTTCCTTGGTTCGGATTCCACGTTAAACTGCAGGTAGTATTACCGGGTTAGGTTAAGTAAGGAGGAAAGGCAGTGGGCATTCTACCTCCAATACGAGGCTAAGAATGCCTCCTCCTACGGAGAGTCCAATCTTCATCCGACCTGAATATCAAGCTTAGGTTTTTAGATCACACAAGCTCATTGTTTAAAGTGAGTCATTTCATCAGCTATCAGAGTTCTTTTGTAAACACAATTACTTAATATGTTGTAACGCAACAGTGACTGATCACTTTCCAGTGGGTTCTCTAGTGTTGTGTGGTGTCCCAGTAGCAGAAGACAAAGGCGAATGAGAAAAACAGTAGTGTCAAAAGAACAATTGTTCTATAGTTTTTTGATAGACATATACAGCGCCAATTGACGAACAACAAAATATGGGATATTCATTATCCTGTTTCCTGATGTTTACGACGGTTTTAATGCTCGCATCCGCGATGCAAAAAATTAATAATATCCATGCCTCCAGGGAGGAAGGCCACTTCCATTGCCGCCCCAGTTTATCAAGGCCCATTTTACCCGACGAAAGACTTTTATTCTTGGAACTAGCAAATTAAAAAGATATAATATAAGCAGTATTATAACCAAGAGAAGACGATAAAGGTTTCATTTCGCCGCTGAAACGCTTTTTATATGGAAACTATCTACAAAGTCGCAATTAACAAGAGACTCTAGAGATTAGGGGCTTAACAACTCATCGATCGCAGAGTCACTGGAGCCGGTTATTTAGAATTACTGATAAAGTACGAGAATAAATTTGGCCAAGAACGATAAGGACCGTCAGCAAAGAGCGATGGACCTGCAGTGAGGAGAATTTGTTTGTTTGTTAGTACGGTGGAAACGTGCTGTATATCAGACACTTGTGAGCTATGAATGCCAGACCCGTTGATGAAATACACCATGTATCCACGTCAGTTTTTATAAATTTATTTATTAGCACACTCAGAGTTACATTTAGATGATTCACTACTGCCGGTGAAAACTGCAACACCCAGAAAGATGGGCTGAATCACTCCAAACTCAGAGTACATGTAGAGCAGATCTACATCTACATCCGTACTCTGCGAATCACAAACATTGTGGGTGGCAGAGGGTGCTAAGCACCAAATCCTAAACCCTTGCTTTCCAATGCCGAATAGCACGAGGAAAGAAGGGATACATAAAAGCATCAGTACGGCATCTTATTTCCCGAATCTTATCCCTCCGGTCATTGCGACCTAAATAGGTTGGCGGAAGAAGTATTTCATTGCACTCGTAATTTAAAGATTTTCGCATATTCTCCAAAAAATACTACGTCGTCTGTCTTCCAAACTATCCCAGCCCAATCTATGTATCAATTCTGTGACACTTTCATAAGGGCTGTAGCAACCAGTCACGAATCGAGAGGCCCTCCTCTGCACCCTCTCAACTGAGTCGATCAGGCCCTTTTAGGAAACGAAAAAAATATACGAAGAGACTTATTAATTAAGCGGACAGGAACATTAAATGTAGATAGTTTAAGGTTGGTATCTCGTTATTGTAGTACGGTTATCCATTTCAACATGTAGCATGTCTGTGTGATGGTTCGGTTTGTCCTACTGTGATTTGCAATTCGCTTTTTGCAAGTTAAAGGCATATGCTACATGCGTGCCCGGCCGGTAATGTTAAGTCAGATGTTTCTGTCCCCTTCCGCTGCCCTGAAAGGGAAGGAGAGCACGTTGTCAAAGCAGTGTATTTTTTTTTTTTTTTTTTTTTCACTGCTTTACGTCTCTCAACAGCGAGGTCTTTAGAGATGGGAAAGGATGGGGGGCAAGGATGGGGGCAAGGAATGGGAAGGAATTCGGCCATGGTCTTTTGAAGCAAGCATCCAGGCATTTGCCTGGAGTGATTTGGAAAGTGTATTTTGAGGCATGCACCCTTCGGTTATAGTGACTTGCTTCCTACAACCTTATACAGATGCATTAAAGGCACATAGCATCATTTTAGAATGTGCTACTCATATTTTTTTTCCTTTTTCGAAAGTTTTACCATTAGTAATAATAATTGTTTCATGTGGTCTGTTAGGTCCTGGCTGACAAAGTTCCTACCATCTGCGCAATTCGTCTCCATCGTAGCCTCCTATCCTAATCCGGTAATCCTACCGGGTATAGAGGACCTATAGTTTAACGTAGAATACGAACTACAAAAGTGTTCTGTTATACTTCACATGCACAAAGAAAGTTTTTTTCAGAGGTGAAGGTCGGATTAAGATCCTTTGGAAATCGCAGCCGAGATCGGGGCTTGACTAGGGGACCTTTCGATCTCTAGTCAGACACATTAACCACCGAGTCGCCAGGCCGCTCAGTTTCACCATTCGCTACAGGAGAATATTTTAGGACAGCAGTTCTAATTCTCGGCTTGAATGACATCTATCACGCCAGTGTCTTGTATTTAATTCACACGAACATCTTGCTTTAAATGAAGAATAAAGAACCTGAGGCATCTTATCTTTTGCCATTTTTAATTACTGGAATTATTTGCAAACATCATACCGCTTACAGTTAGTATTAATTCGGTGGCAGTTATTACGAATGAGGGCACAGAAAAATGTAATCACATCTCCAAATGTGGAAATACAAGTTTCAAAGTAAATCGCACATTCAGAAACAGAAAAACTCGACTCGGGAGAACTGGAACGACTGTAGTGTTTACTGGAGTCTGGGCCAGCGACAGCTTGACTAAATTTAGCGGCACCAGCGCCATCGCTAAACATAGCGGCGACTCAGTCAACTTATATCGGTCGCCCTAGATGCGCCACGAAATGCAAGCTTCATTCAAGCAGTAGGCCTACCTGTCGGCACGTGCGGGGTTCAAATCCCGGCCGCACCGCCCATGCCGAGCGTGGTGGCTGAGCGGTTAACCGTCTGGCCTCGCATTCTGGAGGACGCAGGTTCGAATCCCCGTCCAGGCATTCAGATTTGGTTTTCCATGGTTTCCCCAAATCACTCCAGACGAATGCCGCGATGCGTCCTTCAAAAAGATCATGGCCGAATTCATTTCCCGTTCCTTGTGCCCAGTCCCATCCCGCATCTGATAACCCCGGCGTCAACGAGGCGTAATGCCATAAGTAAAAAAAAAAAAAAAAAAAAACGCACCGCCCACAAGTCATGCACAGTGTATTCGCAGCGTGCCTTCTCGTGCAGACGCTCATACCATGAAGTAAGCATGTTTACAGTGCTTGTCACGCCGCAAAAACTAGCAACACATACACACTCTCTTCTGCGCTATTCTTCGCAAGATAAAGGGAGCAAGTGTGTCGTTAAAAACGACGACGTGTTATGAGCCACCCGTATTGAAGTGAAACTGTTTACATCTGTAGGTGAACGGTACGGTCGCTCAATGTTAAGGCCAATTCTTTGACTTCTTTTCCAATTGATTTACGCCTCGTCGACGTCGAGGTAATTAGAGGCGGAAAAGGACTGGGAGCCACGAACAGGAAGGAATTTAAGCACGGCCTGTAAGATGACAACCATAGAGCTAGTGAATTGTAAACTGTTTTATTTAAACAATACTAAAATAACATGATGAGACGGCTTTCAGCAAAATATGAAATAAGTGAATCAATAAATTAGGTTGGCTAACATGTGAGAAACACCGCAATTAAAATATTATCGCTGAAATTAGTAAATTAATGTATATATTCTTTGTTACGGAAAAATAATGATAAGTCGAGTCCGAGGACTGAAGATTTCTTTTTAAATTAATAAAAAAATTGTAAATGATTAAGTGATGATGTCATTAAAAAAATGAAAAATGTGTGATTTGGTTAATATGATGCAGATAAGTTATGAGAGCAAGGAAGCTAACCTAAGTCATTTCGGTGGCGAGTCCAAATGTATTATCGGCATCATCTAGCAAAACATTTAACCTTGACAAATTTGGCGAAGTCGTGAAAGAATAAAGGCTGCAGGAAATAAAAGTATCAACTTGCAGGCCTTTTCAAAGAATCATCCTGGCATTCGCCTGGAGTGATTTCGGGAAAACCACGGAAAACCGAAATCTGGATGTTCGGACAGAGATTCAAACGCAGGACCGAGGATAACTCAGGATTAGCCCTGGAACCTTGCTGACTTTAGGCTATAAGGCTATACACCGAGCTCGATATTTGTAATCTGTAGGTATTTGTTGGAGTACTCTACGTATTTTGGATTCTGTATGGTGTGAACGTCAGAAAATGAACACAATACTTAATCCAAACCACCTTGGACCCGAAACGACGAGCCCTGCAACGAATTGCTAGCTCGCCGTTACCTACGCCGGGGTCAGCTTTTAGTGCCACTTAACATGACCTTCACCTCTGCCTTATGTGTGTGAGGTATCCACGTTAAGCTGTAGGTCCCTCTGACGACTTGGGTCTTCCAGCATACTTTCATTGTTAGGTGAAAACATGACGATTAACTCCACTGTGCATCACAAGCTTCTGACGTTATCCTAACACCATCTATCTATTCTTCTGCGTAAGCATCGAGCATTGTGTCTTAACAAGGTAGATGCCTGGTATTCCGGAGGATGCGGGTTCGAAACCAAGTCAGGCCATCCAGATTTCGGTTTTCCTTGATCTCCCGAAATCACTCCATGCAAAGGCGGAGATGGTAGCTCCAAAAGACCATAGCCGAATTTCTTAGTTTTTTGTTCCCGTCCTCTCCCGCCTCTAATAATCTCCACGTCGACGAGGCGTAATGTAAAAAAAAAATTAAAAAAAATAGATGCAGTTGCCGACTGAATGAAGCGAAGTTGCCCAACGATCTAATAACATGAGATTAATATGCAGAAAAATTATAACAATGATGAGAAAGTGGAGCAAACAAAATAATAAATTAAGGAAACCCTTGCTGTTAAAGTACAGTGCGCAAAGATGCCTTTGATCTAGGGTTGTAAAGAAGGTTATCTTTGCGGAAGCGGATGCGGAGGTGGAAAAATAAATGTATAATTATTCAGATATTAATATTTTATCAAAAATAAATTTAAAATGAAAATAGGTATATATTTTACGCTAAATTTTCTCTTTTTTCGCTATTTCCATATAATACTGCCATATTGATTTATTTTTTTGCCTTATCTTTTAACAACAAAAAACGTGTTATGAGTTCACAAATGAATTAAATTAGATAACTACGCACGGATCTAAAAACCAATCTTTCTCATATGAACTTTGTGGAGTTCGTGGTGAGACTAAGTCAAGGGTCAAACAAGGCCACGCCACCGCACATCTCCGTGCTCGCTTTTTATTTTTTCTTGTGGCTATACGCCTTGTCGACGTCGAGGTCATTACAGGCGGGAAAGGAAGGGGGCTAGGAACGGGAAGGAATCTGGCCATGGCCTTTTGAAGGAAGCATTCACCTGGAGTGATTTGGGAAGACCATGGAAAACCCAAATCTGGATGCCGTGACGGGGATTCGAACCCGGGTCCTCCCGCATGCGTTACCGCTCACCCACCACGCTCGGTTCCGTCCCGCTTTAGTAGCACATTCACAGTACCAACTTGTAGGGCCTACAATGATGGGCCGTGAAAGGGGTTACAGGACCAAATGTAGAACGTGTCGGATGTTGTTGGACTCCTAGGCAACGAAAACAGGTCCTTGCTGTCCAACAAGCTATGGATACTGAAGGAAACATTCTACGAGTGTGTGATAAGGACACATGGTGTGCCGCGAGAAAGTATGAGTGGAAAGGATTGCTTGGAACATTTTGTTGGACCCCTTCTATCAGCGTGAATGGGTGAGCGCATCCTACGGTAGTTCTAGGTGGATGTCCTATAATTTGGACCGTGAATAGGCCGGTTTACTTAAGTTCAAACTTATAAATTCGTCGCTCGGATAATACACACTTCAGTTCGGTGTTACTTTTATTGAAAGATCGTCAGAAAAAAAAAAAAAACTACTTTGTTGTCAACTAAGCGACGGTGGACACAATCTCGAATAGAGAAACAAAGAGTAATATATATATTCCAATGTAAACAAAACATCCGCATTAAAATTTGCTGATGCGGATGTAGGATTTCACGCGTAAGTTTCGCACCTGCGGATGCGGATATCCGTTACATCCCTACTTTGATCGCACTGTTAATTTCATCAGTTTAATGATCTTAAATCTGATCTGCTATCGGATGTTTACACAGTTACAGTAGCTATTTCAATACATAATTGATTCTACTGTCCACAAAAAAAAGGTATCATGAGGTATATTAAAATAAGATCTCTAATATTATTTTATTTTTACGATTATAATCATGTAAATGCTATCCTATAATTCATCCTACAATCTATACTCTATACAAATTCTTCAAACATACTGACAAAATGTACACTCAGCAACATTAAACAAAAGAAATCTCACTTCGAATGTCTCGCTACCTCGTAATATCACACTTAGCAACTTAAAAGCCAGAAATAGAGTTGGGCAAAGTTGCTCACTAAAAAGAGCGATATTCATTTGATCACTCTACGAAAGGAAATAGTTCTTTTGAATTTTTTTTTTTTTTTTGACTCAACAGTCCACAAAGCCCACGTGAAAAAGCTCTTCTTGATCTTCAGAATTAGCCGACTTATGACCGACTCACCTAGAAGAACTACCGTTCACTTTTTAGTGAGCGACTGCTCACTCGCTCTTTTAAAAGAATTGCTCTAAAGAACTGATTCACTCGCAATAACGTGAAAGGTGAAATGCGGGAGGCGGGGAGTTCGACACAAACCTCACGTCATCTTTTTAATTCCTCGAAGTACAGTAGAGCTAAAAAAAGGTCTCCAAAACTTACGAGGCCGTCAGCAGTCTCAATACCTCATCTCAGCATACGTGGAGGGGGGGTGGGGGGGAGGTCCCACCAGACTCCGCCCGGGGGAGGGGGTCAGATTTCAGAAAAAAACACCTCACGTAATTAATGGACGCCGCCTAACAATGTGGCCAGTAAGAGCTATGAGTTCCTATAGGACTGTAACAGTCTTCTCTAAGCGGAACGGTCTTACTCATCTACTGGCTAGCTTCAGAGACGCTCCGCATGTATTTATAAAGGCTCATTCTAACGGCGCGTGGTGTGGCAGTACGCGCCTTTCATCTTTTACCGCCTGGCGGTGGGTCGAGGCGCACCATCCCTGCTAGCTATGCGGCAAAGATGAATGGCGTCCCCTACCACGCGCCGAGGGACGCGCCGTGGGAACGCACCTTAGCGTACGTCTGGTGGTCTCTCTCTTGGAGCCCAACACCAACAGTCTCTATTACCTTGTCTCCGAGTCTGAACGACTGCTATTTCTATGTAGTTATTTTCATCGAGATGTCTTTAACGTTTCTGATTGATTCGATAGAAGCAGTGGCGGATCTAGGAATTTTCGGAGGCGGGGCAAAGACTGTGAGATTGCTGCTTTCGTTGTCACCGCCCCTATTACCGCTCAATAGAGCGGTCTGGTGGCTCAGTGGTTCAGGTGTCTGACTAGTGATCGAAAGGTCCCCGGTTCGAATCCCTGTCTCGGTGGGTATTTTTCAAAGGCTCTAACCCGACCTTCACCTCTGGCACAGCTTGCTGTGTAATGTGAAGTAAACCAAAACGCTTCCGTGGTTCGGATTCCACGTTAAACTGTAGGTCCCGCGTACCCGATAGGATTGCCGGTTTTTTTTTAACTTATGGCTTTACGCCTCATCAACGTCGCGGTCATTAGAGGTGGGATGGGACTGGGGACAAGGAACGGGTTGGAGTTCTGCCATGGCCTTTTTAAAGGAAGCAACCTGGCATTCGCCTGGAGTAATTTGGGGAAACCATGGGAAACCCAAATCTGGATGCCCGGACGGGGATTGCCGGGTTAGGTTAAGGCGGCTACGACAGGGGCGGAATGCGCAGCCCATTGAAACCCTGTCACCAGGTCATTACGACCACACGGAATTATTATATATCGCTCATTATCGCCAGGAGTGCAGCTGAAAAAAGTCGCCATTACAAATTTATCGTCCTTTAAAAATTTGTCTTTTTTTGTCTATCTAGTACAATCTACCTTTATGTAGGGTGTTTAGGAATTTCTTTTGTTAAATCATTCAGTGTCCAAGACTCGCAGATGCATGTCAGCAAGGGGAAAATGCACTGGTCGTAAATTGTTTCCTTCAAATTTGCGGGCATATTTGATCGAATCTTGGAACCTTCTTGTAAGTTCGCCATCCCAGCCTCAAGCGACGGACAAGCTCTACCCTTACATCTCCCTTCATACTTAGAAGTGGTCCAAGACAGATGTAATCACTACAATTTTCTTCAAGTATGTTATTTATTTCTCCGTATATTACTGTGGCCCATCTATCCGAAATGAAGGTATCGGGAGAAATAACTAAATGTCTCTTTTTAAAACACCGTCTCGGCGAACCCATATGTTCAACGATACTGCATCTTTTACAATCAAAATTAATCACTTTACTTTGAGGATTCGGAAAATTATAAACATTGCGTTAATTCACTGAATCGATTAGACCACCGCTGAATCTTTCAGAAAATTTTTGTTATTGGACATCTGTTAGCTTGTCACTCGACAACCAGCTAGGCCGAACGCTTCTTATCGTTTTCGGAGAACAAGTCACCAGTTCAACATTCTGTGCAGTAGATAACACTAAGGAATGCAACACATTCCTGGAACAACATAAACCTCACTGCATGGCTCGCTCACAACCACGGCACAAAGCATTTTTAAACTACGTCCCAGCACTAGTGTTGTAAAAAAACGTTTTTTTTCCTGGCTTGAAAAAAAAAAACATGAGAAAAAACTTCGAAAAAAAAAGAAACATTTTTTTTTCTGGAACACGTTTTTTTCCACAACTATTAAATCTCAAATTTGTAAGGCAGTTATCGTTTAAAATGACTGTTTTAGAGTTTATTCTAAGTACTTATCTTAGTTTAAAATCTACTATATTTTTCTGGTTCAGTAGGAAAAAAAAAATACGAAAATATTGGCAAAATTGACTGAAATTTTCTTTATGAACGGGGATTTCCCGAAGAGACTAGGTTGCGCCAGAAGGAATCCCCATTCCCCATTGTTTGGATTGATATTTGCTATTTGAAATAGTGCTGCCAGCCCTACAAAATTACCTACAGATCTTTTTAAAAAATTAGGAATTTAAAATTTATCCACGGTTTTTTGCCTCTTTTTATTACTTATTGGGCTTTCCTTATATTCGTATACTTGTTAACTCTCAGAGTATAGTGGTACTGACTCATTAAATTGTCAGTAAGGGAGTGTGCATAAACCACATAGCTCCATTTTGGCCTCCTGTGAACCCCCTCTCCTCCCCCACGTAGCCCTACGTGGCTTTTGCCTCCCCCCCCCCCCCCCCCGTAGCACGTAGCTTTCTTCCGTTTTGATTCCAGAAGACATTTTGTACTGTTTTCTCTTGTCAGATTATTGTAAATTACATACGGATATAATTAACTGAGGGAAATAAATACTCACATGCTGTTGTGAGTTCAGTTCCTCATTTTAACTGTGAAAAATGTTACGAAAGGAAAATTACGTGGCTTGGCTCGGAACCCCCCCCCCCCCGCCTCTCCCACGTAGCCCAGCGTTGCCTTCCAGCTAACCCCTCCTCCCTCTGGACCGAGCCACGTAGTTTGTGCACGGTCCCTAATTATGAATCGTTTCCTTGCAACCGTTGGTGTAAACAAACGATTGAAAAGAAGTAAAGCTCCTATTTTGTATGATAACAGATTTTAATTCAAACTTAAAAGACCGTAATACAGAACTATCGGCGCAGTCTTTATGCACAGTGTGTACTTTGCTCACAATTTAAAATTGCAATCTCAAAATCTTTTGCGTACAATACAAGAACAACCAGTAAAAGAAAATTTAACTATTTCTGAAGTTATGGAAAATACCGACACTGATCGAACAAGTGTTGGTAGTGCTGATACTAGTGAATGTGGTACTGACATAGAGGATGAATAAAATTATATTACCTATATAGATACACTTATGAATCATTATGTGAGATATTATATGATTCAGTAAGACTTAAAACACATTTGTAAAATGGAAGTTCCTTAAATAAAACTATAATTTATCAAATATATTTTTTTCTGAAAAAAAAAAAAATTTAGAAAAAAAACACGGGTGCTATGGTTTTTTTTCATGTTTTTTTTTTCACAAAGCTGAAAAAAAACATTGTGTGTTTTTTTTCAGTTTGCAACACTACCCAGCACACAAGCGCAAGACGGCAGTTTTCGATGGATGTGTCTTATACATCAGAAAGCGAGGAGGAAATAAGAAAGATATTGAAACGTTGTAGAAGCGTAATCCCTTTCATCAAAAAGAAATTCCCAAACTCCCCCCCCCCCCCCGCAGCCACAATTTTATTATTAATAAGGTAAATGCCTACTAATAATGACATCTCAGAGGAAAATCACTGAGTGAGTGATGCTAGAATAACGATTTTCAACTCTTATGAAGCGGCGAAGAAGGCATAGTACTTGAGACGGCGTGTGGGAAGGGTCTAGTGTCCCTACCTCTTACCCCGCCTCTCCCTCACCTTCAGTGACATGTCATCACGCCCTCCAGTTTGTGAGCCCCTACACTAAGGCGACCGACAGCCGTATCTGCGATATAATTTCCTAAGCTCGTTTGCTCGCTCACTCACTCACTAACCTCGGTAGCTACTGGCTGGAGAACGGTGACGTCAAGTGACAGCCTTCGCTCGCAAAGAGATCGTCCATAAAACAACTAGGCTCGGTCTAGGAGGGGGGGGGGGGGGGTAGAAAGGTACGTAAGGCTACGAGGAGGGAGGGGGGAGGGGTTCCAAGCCAAGCCTCGTAGCTTTTCTTTCATGTTAATTGTCACAATTAAAATAAGGTACAGAAGACACAACAGCATGTGAATATTTATTTCCGTCATTTAACTATCCCCGTATGTAATTTACGATAGTCTGACAAGAGAAAACAGTACAAAATGTCTTTTGGAATCAATAAATAGGGAAAAAGCTACATGCCATGCGGGGAGGAGGGGGGGGGGCATATACAGGCAAAAGCAACGTGAGGCTACGTAGGGGGAGGTGGCGTTCACAGAAGGTCAAAATGGAGCTACTGTAGTATAACAGGCTACCATAATAATTACTCTGTGAAATGGGTAGCTAAGGAAACGTTTAGATAAACAGATGAGGATAGTTCAAGACTAGACAAGCTTGGTGAAGGCCGTGTCGTGTTCGCTTTGAATTTTAAAGTTACTGTGGAAAAGAACCTGTACATATTCCGATGATTAAGAATGTTATAATATTATAATAAAAAAAGGAATTAATTCACATTAGATTATTATTTATTTGGCGAAGCTGGATGATGGAGAACGGAAATTGTGTTTCTTATTTTCTCATAGCTAAGGAAATAAAGCTTTAGAAGAAACTACAATAAATAATTAAGCAGATAATTTCACTACGACTACAAGGTAAAATAAATAAAAATACGAAACTTTCTAAGAAGATGTCCATAGAAAGACGACATCAGTGATTAGAAATACGAGAACAGTAAATAGAAATACGAATAGAAATACGTGACTAAGTGATTTATGGACGTTCCCAAATTAACAGCGAAGAGAGATATCATTAGAAGAAATTCGAGGTTATACCCACAATCTAACAGCTAAGCAACTGCTACCAAATTAGTTGCCATAATACGTTCATTAAGTTTGATTTTCGTAGCATTTCATAGTAAAAAAAAATCTATAAACTTTACGGCTGAAAGAACGTGGAACTGCTTTTCAGTAACATGTTGCTGCTGAAAGCTACATAAAAAACTTAAATTACTCATGGTATCTGCTGTAACTACGAATGTCAATTGTCATTCAAGTCTAGGCTAAATTTCAATTTAATTACGATTTATTTACTTTTTACATATTTTACTGACTACTTTCGTTAATGGTCTTTGTTCATGTTCGCTGTACGTGAGTTATTAGGTTGTTCAAAGTGGACATCAGACCAAATATGTTAGCGAATCAACTATTCTGGCAATTCGTTTCTTCAGAGTTGCTCAACTGTTTTATAATCTGGAATCTATAAGTTCTCTGGCCGTTACAGACACTATGACCAAGGATTACACTATGAAAACCCAACCTGAATAAAAAAACAACGTGTTGTTTCCGAAGCAAACGGGAATTCTTCAAATTTTGCAGAACTTTAATACAAGTCAAGTTTGTACTTCTACGACCTTTGAACAGGGGCGGCGTTTCGAACCTCGTACAAACAATGTTCAACCATGACTAACTGCCACTGTTATCAAAAAGTAAATGTTTCGTTTATCCATCAAAATTGCTTTGCTTGTCGCCGTTAGACAAAGTTTTACCTCTCGAGCTTACCGGTTAGGCACCAATGGCCAGCTATAGAATCGTTACTCCAGTAATCAACGTGCTAGTGACGTTTTTGAGATGGTAAAGCAATTGCCACGTCGTCTGTGCTACGATTTATCGTTTAATATGTCCAGCAAACGATATCTCATCCCACCTACTTAGTGACGTGTGAGCGTCATGGTGTTCACAGATGTCGACGTATTGACTGCTGGAGCGTCGCACGCGTTTTATTATAAATTAGTTGTAAACGAGAAAGAATGTTGCGGGCGAGTCATCTGACGAAGAGCGAGGTGATTATGTTGACCGGGCGTGGCGAGCGAGCGGTAACGCTCTGACCTCGCATTCTGGAGGACGCGAGTTTCAATCCCTGTCCGGGCATCCAGATTTGTATTTACCATAGTTTCCAAGAGTCACTCTAGATGAATGCGTGGATGGTTCCCTCAAAAGGCCATAGCCAAATTCCTACCAGCTCCTTGTCCACAGTCCTTTTCCCCCCGTCTCTAATGTGTTCGACGTGTCGACTAGGTGTAAAGGCACGAGAAAGTAAGAAAGATCGAAATGTCATTTAGTTCACGATTTACCCATCTTGAATCGCGAGTTTTGTTGAGAATTGGTACCACGAAACACTCCATACATATGGTATGAAATATGTTAGCGTCCCTAGAAAAATCGATTATTTTGTGTATGACAGTGTAACCTCAAGAACGACAGAGACGATGATTGCGTAGATTTACGCAGTCGTCTATATTATCTTGGTTCTCTAGGTGGAGCCGCGTCTTGAACTTATAACAAACGCTAGGCTTCAATGAATCGACACTGCTCCACCGGGACTACTACTACTACTACTACTACTACTACTACTACTACTACTACTACTACAACAACAACAACAACAACATTAAGGGGACGTCCATTAATTACGCGAGTTGAAATGGTGGGAGGTCCTGCGAAATCTCACCAAGGTTGGGGGAGGGGAGGTCGACAGAACATCATGTCATCTTGTAACCGTAGGCTTCCGCGGCCAGAGTCAGTTGATTCTTGGCTGTCCGTGTGGCGCCGCGTCATGTTCCTTGTAGCCGACGTTTCGACCCTCATTCTGGGGTCTTCTTCCAGGGCAGAGTTGCGTCTTCGATCAGTGAGTTGTCTTATTTTATAGGCGAGGCCCGCGCCCGTCTAGATGGTTCTATTTGCCCGGCCAATCAAAAGGTCCGAGCCCTCGCGTGTTTCGTTGGCCTGGTGGGGCGCGGCGCGGTCTGGTGGGAGGTGACACGTGACATGCTCTGTCCGCACCAGCGAGAGCCAGGCGTCATGTAATTTCAGCCCGTTGTGTTCATTAACATTGTTTGGGCGTTTAGCAATTTCTAAGCCCTCCTTTACCCTCCTTGGCCACCATTTATCCTCGCGCACTATAAGGGTGGTGTTTCGAAGTCTATGGCGTGATTAGTTTCGGCTGCATGCCGTGCAATAGCGGATTTATCAATGTTATTAGATTTATAATTGCGGATGTGCCATTGCACGGCATGCAGCCGACCCTTTTCTCTCTCTCTCTCTCTCCTGTTTGTATGAGGGCGGCAATCTGGAATAATGAGATTTCTGTCGGCACCCCTTCCTCGCCCGAGTCAAGCCCCCCCCCCCCCAAACCAAAATTCTAGATCCGCCACTGCTGGTGCGGACAGAGCATGTCACGTCTTACCTCCCACCAGACCGCGCCGCGCCCCACCAGGCCAACGAAACACGTGAGGGCTCGGACCTTTTGATTGGCCGGGCAAATCGAACGATCTAGACCAGTGTTTCCCAACGTGGGGCCCACGCCTCACAGGGGGGCAATTTGGTTTTTTTAGGGGGGCAATTTAGAAATTGACTTGATACGACTTTACCGCTTTCTCTTCGGGTTATTTAAATTCAATGCTACATATAGGTACAAAAAATAGCAAAAAAGCAAATTCTTAAAAGAATCACACTAAATTGCTATAATAAATCTTTAGAATTTGAATTTTAGTATTTCATTATATGTTTTTTAATTTTACTTACTGTGTTTTATGATAATATTAAAGTGTTTTCTTTCAAAGACCATCCTATATCAGTTTCTTTAATAACAAATAATTTTTTTTATTAGAAATTATGTATGGGGGGCAAAACAAAAAATGTTAAAAGTGGGACATGACCTAAAAAAGGTTGGGAAACACTGATCTAGACGGACGCGGGCCTCGCCTATAAAACAAGACCACTAACTGATCGAAGACGCAGTTCTTCCCTGGAAAAAGACCCCAAAATGAGGGTCGAAACGTCGGCTACAAGGAACATGACGCGGCGCCACACGGACAGCCAAGAATCAATCACGTAATTTTTTTAATTCCTTGAAAAATAGTAGTGCTAAAAAAATAAAAAAGGCCTATAAACGACATCACCACAGGAGGGGGGGGGCAGAGATCCCCACCAGATTCTACCAAATCTTACCACGATTGGGGGGGGGGGAGGGCTCCAGATTTCCAAAAAACACCTCGGGTAATTAATGTACGCTCCCTAAAATGACTGACCCAATGGTTGTCGTTCACGTTCCAAACGCAAGAGATTTCTCATACGGCTTTAAAATGAATTGTTCTTCTACACAGCGGCAACCAAAATGCAACGCCGGTGAACAAAATCTACGACAATCATACTGAAGAGTTATTCTTATGGCAAATATAGTATAGCATCGACCTCCTCCACTTCATACATGATGGTAACAAAGATTATTTTGTGCACCGATAGACGCCCTATTACAAGATGGTAAACAACGAAAGAATCCGTCCAATGCAATAAAAATATCCAAACATTCAAATAGGTACTCAGCAGGGAATACAGACAAATAACTCGTGCCACATTTCCGTGCTAATGAAAGAGTAAAATGCAGTTGAACTATATGACAACTGTAGTGTAACATTATGAGGATGGAAGAGAGTTGCTAATCTTGGATACTGGATGAATGAGGCCGTCATCACCACGATAACGACAAGTGAAGTGGAGCAGCCTGAGTGACATTAAGCGAAACCAAGTCTCAACTTCAAAAGTAGCTATATTAAGCTCATTCACACCGAAAAGTCAAATGCAGCGAAATGTAAACCACCGTCAGCTCAACACTAAGCTAAAGTCAAAGACAAAAAACGACGTAGAACAAGGCGTGTTTCATTTCTGAAAAATATACATCAGCTAAGATACTTAGATCAGGCAGCGATAAAGTACTTTGTAGCAATAATTTTGTAAATAAATCCGTCGAAAACAACTGGTTTGGTGAATTTTGTTTTTTATTTAATTCCCCAAATGCGTTTCGCCCTTGTGGTGTAGGGCATCTTCAGTAGCTGTAAAGTGTTTTTACATGTGTTGTTACAATAATTATCTACAATATAACTCTTAATAAATATGTATATACATATGTACACACTGTACTCACAGATATAATTGTATTCCTTTACATGTCGGTCTGGAACAGCACTTCACACACTTTCACATAACTGATAATTATAGTTTTCTTAAACTATTGTTACACTAGTTGTTTTTTTCTGTTATTGTAGATAATTATTGTAACAACACATGTAAAAACACTTTACAGCTACTGAAGATGCCCTACACCACAAGGGCGAAACGCGTCTGGGGAATTAAATAAAAAACAGAATTCACCAAACCAGTTGTTTTCGACGGATTTATTTACAAAATTATTGTTCAACAACTGCGGGAAGATGGCCTATCACCATATTAATATTACTTTGTAGCAATATTAACGCCGACATTTACTGAAGACAGCGTATATGAAGAAGCGACATGTCAACAGTAAGAACCGGAAAAAAGGATTAAGATCATCGCAGACTGTTCTTTCTTTTTTCATAGACGTTGAGGTCATCACAGACGTGAGAGACTAGGGATAAGGAATTCGGTCATTCAGCTAGAGTGATTTCACGAAACCACCTAAAACTGAAATCTGGATGATCCGACGGAGATTCGAGCCCGCGTCCTCCCGAATGCGAGGCCAGAGCGTTACCGCTCACCCACCACAATTACCATCAGAGACTGTGTACGAGTCTGGTCGTACCAGATAGAAATGTAAGCCATAAATGAAACACGACACAATAGAAACTGAAGAACATCTTTTGGGGAGAGGGGATCACGACTTTAGACGCCGAGATCGGTAGGTAGTTCCGATGATAGTTAACAAATTCACTGACTTCATTTCAACATGGTGCGATAAATGGAACTTTGTGAAACACGAAATAATACGGCAGTTCTTTCATTGCCGTGGCGCCACAATCTGATAATGAATTCTTGTAGAACGCGACGAAACAAATCGAAAATAAAGAATAATTTTTTTTGATATCTCGCTTGGTTTTCAGGATATAGTATGTTAAAAATCAGCTATAGGTATAGTTTCCTGTGCTTTTGGTGACGTTTCTTCCGCGTCAGGCCAAATTCAACCTAACAGCCACTAGGAAGGAAATAAAACTCCTATAGCTCATTTCCACCGTGTACCTAAAATATAGTGGCTTTGGTGATTCTTTTTTCTGGTTCAGACCGGATCTCACTCTAACCAATATCTCTAGAACTAAGCGAGATATCCAAAAAATGTATTATTTATTTTCGATTTGTCTCGTCGAGTTACATACGAATTCATCATCAAATTTGACTGAAGAAATTATTTTTCTGGTCCAGGACGCATTTCAACCTAACCACGTCAATTTGGAGATACACATTTCCGTTTTCCTCCTGTTTGACGTATTATACCTTTTTAGTATAATTGATTATTCGCTTTATAACAGTTTGATTCTTTATTACCAAGCGTGGTGATGTAACGGCTAGCGTTCTGGCCTCGCATTCGGGAGGACGGCGGTTCGAATCCCCGTCCGAGCATCCAGATTTGGGTTTTCCATGGTTTCCCAAATTACTCCAGGCAAATGCCGGGATGCTTCCTTCAAAAGGCTATGACCGAATTCCTTCCCATTCCTTGCCCCCAATCCTTTCCCGTCTCTAAAGACCTCAATGTTAGAAAGACGTTAAGCAGATAAAAAATTGATTCTTTATACAGATTATCAATAACCATTTAATCACAAAATTTTCACTCTTTATATATCTTTACTTCGCTTACATGATGGACGGGGCGCTTCGTCCTGCAAGTCTCGAGAACTAAGCGAGATATCAAAAATTTTATACTTTACTTTCAATCTGTCTCGTCGAGTTCCATAAGAAACCATCATTAGTATGCGGCGCCACTGTTATCGTAGAATCCCCAATAATACGTATAACGAACAAAGAGAAACTGGTTGCTGATCAGTATTGTTTTCTGTATTCTGTTTGTGGTGTTGATTTACTAAAAATTTTCATAAAATACCGCGATCGCCAGGAAATATTACTGTAGATCAGTTATCCTCACTTCTATCATATAGTTTTCCCAAACTATAAAAGAAAACAAAGTTTCTTCAATATTTGAGTAGCAAAACAATTTCAATATTGTTCTTTGTACCGACACCAAACTACAGAATTGGATTCGTACTAGTAAGTTGCAAGTTCTATTGTAGGCGTAATAGATTAAAATTTCTTTACGGGCATTGATTTGACTTATGTAGAAGTCCTCAGTGAATGTCATTTAATGGATCTCTTAAGTACCCAGCAAGTTAACTGTCGGTCAACCACAAACGCCTAGCTTGTTACTATAGAAACGCCAGAAAAACATTCTCCAAGAATAAACAACCTGGCTTTATGCCAAGGAAGTTTAAATTAATCTCGCTCGCTGCCAGAGAATAATAAGAACTAATAATAAATAATAATACGATCTGAAAACAAAATAATTTTAGGGAACCATGTCGATTATCCCACAAATAGTAGTTCGTTTTTGACCGATGGGATTATGTGGCACACAGACCACGTATTGGCAAACATTTGAACGACCGCCTTCATTTATAACTTCAAAGAAATACCTCTTCCACCAAAGTATTTAGGTGACGATCAAAGGAGTGAAGAAGATCATGAAAATAAGGTGCCGGATTGATTCTTATATCTATCTTGTCGGTCGCTGTTGCCGAGACATTATTGCGGTTTCTGGCAGTCGACTTGGGGTTAACTGATACGAGCCCCGATGGTGGGAGAAGTTTTCTTCATTCACAACTACCAAAATATGACGGAAGGGTTGGTGGTGCATGATTCCTAATCACTAGATTTTATACCAAACTGCTGGGTTAAATATCAAAATTCTCCATAATGCGCGTACAGTTAGGCATACGACGCTGTTGAAATTAATTCATCCAGCGGATAGGAACGCAAAATTTAGCGGCCCTCTTGACACCCTTCGGAGTGTTAGTCCTGCATCTGTCGGATCAAAATTTCAGCCTTTTCTTTCATTCATCTACATATACGTACAACACATTAAATTTCGACACTCATTACGATTACTAATAGACATGGTGGAAAAGGAAATGGCGATCAGTACGCCTCCTAACAACCTAAAAATATATTTTTTAATCCATCGTGTTCTTAGGGATGACAGGGGTTGTAAAACAACTGTTTTACGGGTTTGATAAATGCTAGTCATCACTATGCTATATTTCGACCAACCTAAATGGACGTATCGAGACTAAATTATTATACTTATATTAATGCAGTCGCCACTGATGGACGCTAAACGTAATTGCGTGCAATTTCACCCCTCTGTAAAGTTTAGTATCCACAATTTCACAGGGTATTGCCTTGTAAAGATGCACACACACTTAACGTATGCTGAAGTACACTTTTATTCTAGCAGTTTTTATTGAACATTAATACACCGATCACCGACCGAAACTAAATAGTATTTATCCGAAGATTGCAAGTTGTTCCGAGTGAGAAGTTTAATTTAGAGAAAGTCTGTTCAGTCTGCAGTACAGTTACTATCTGCTCAACAATCACCAATCCACTGTCACACATTAAATACTCTCCAAGGACGTATTTATACAGGTTTATATCACCTGGCTTATCCGACGTTGCGGACGCGACGCGACAGCCAATATTTCTCTCCCGACGCGGAGCGCGAATCACGTATCCAAATGGACCCGCGAAATCTTCATAGTACACCACTTAAACACAGAGCCACCATCACAAATCCCCGCGTTGCTTCCGCGAGTTCCAAAACGTGACTGTCGTACAGCGAGGCTAGTTTAACGATGCGCCTCTCGATCAGTCGACTATCGATACATACACACAGATACACTTTAATAGGAAGTCGCTAACCTATTGTAATGTCACAGGGATTAGTTTTGTGCACCTTCCGCCGCTCACAGTTTTATGAATTGCACACTACATACACCACCCCACTGATAAACATTTCGAAACAAGAACAATCTGGATTACAAATCGTACTCGTAAGCTCAACCTTTGTCCTGCGCGCCAATTCTGTCTACCCGTCGCGGTCGGGGATACAGATTTGGGTTTTCCATGTTTTCCCCAAATCACTCCAAACGAATGCCGTGATGTTTCCTTCAAAAAGGCCATGGCAGAATTCCTTTCGTTCCTTGTCCCCAGTCCCACCCCGCCTCTACGTCGACGAGGTGTAAAGTCCATAAGAAGAAAAATACTGTCTGTAACCTCTGCTGCAACCCACGGCGATGTCAAAGATGACATTTTTACAGCCTTTACGGATCATTCATATCAATAAACTAAGCTCTAAAATACAATACTGCACGGTATATAATGTTTTACAATAGAAAAACTTACAATATTTTACTGATTTTACAGTCTATCACACTTGGGCCGGGCATACGCGTCACGGTTTACCGGAGAGGTTTGCCTGTACAGGTCACCTGCACAGGCAAACCGTAGCGTGTGTCAGCCTCGGCAGACAAAACGACTTGCACAAATGGCCGGAGAATAATGAAAAAACATATTTACGAGCCTGCACAATTATGCTCGCCGGAGCATGTGTGTGTGGCTTATCGAATCGGTACCTGCATAGTTTTCAGTTCACTTTTATTGCAGAAAGCTTCTGTATTGTTTATGTTTTCCGATTTTATTTGGCGTTAATTTACTAGGCCTTTTATGCAGAACAGAAGCGTTTATGAAGTGACAGAAGAGTTTGTTGAAATATGTAAATCTGAACCTTATTTGCAGTGATTAAAATGCAAATAATATCATGATCACGAGAAGAGCTTATATAAAAATTGGTGATTAAGTATCTGGAGCCCGATTATACAAGGAAGTCGGTAACGAAAAAAAAAAAAAAAATAACAACAATTTGAGAAATATCCTAACGTCGGTAAAGGGAAGAAGAAACACGATGAGTCAAAAAAAAGTTTATCTTTCACGGGGAGAAATAGCAGCTCTGATTACTGTATTGTTGTTTTGTATTAAAGGAGCCGGCAGCAATTTTAGGTAGACTTCTTCGCTCATCCGCAAATAATTACGGTAATCCAATGCATATGAACTTAATTCTCGTAATAATTTTGTGTGGGTGTATTTATTCCTGTTCAAAAACCAGTATTTACATAAGGTTTTGCGTTTACTTCTTTGTTTTTTTATTACATTTCATCGCCATTAATAAACCGACCAAAGCGATTGCGTCGTCTTCTTGCTTGGTCGCCATCTCGTTGACTGAATTAAATGTCTCCGGTTTACCGTACCGTGTATGTGCTCTGTGTCTGTGCTGGTATATCCTTCCGGATAATCTGCGCAGGCCTACAGTACAGGTAAATCGCTACGTGTATGCCCGTCTATTAATAAGGGTGAAGAGTACGGTAATTTTGAAATTACGTTAAATAACGAACTACGAACAATTCTTGATACGAACGGCCACCTGGAAAGCAACTTAGTCATAAGTAGTAAAGTGTCTTTTACTTTCCTTATCGTTTTACGCCTTGTCAATATCGAGATCATTAGAGGCTGGAAAGGGTGGGAGCAAGGAACGAGAACGAAATCGCCTGGTGTGATTTGGGGAAAAGGAAACCACGAAAAAACTAAATCTGCATGGCAGAAGTGGGATTCGATCCCGCATCCTCTCGAATACGAGGCCAGAGCGTTACTGCTCACTCACCACGCTGGTGCATACCTAACCTCATCAAGTATCATCTGTCATAAGGGAAGGTGGAATGCGATTCGTGCAAGCTTTGTGTTTTCATATTATTCTCTTTGTAAAGCTTTTGAGACGGAGAATTTTCGTCGTCCTTGCATTCGCCTAGGTGGCTATGGAAAACGGGATAAAAACATTCATCCAGATGTTCAATCCGCCGGGACTGAGGTATAATTCCGGGGCTATCGGACATTCCCGTGGTGCTTTTAATGAGCTCGTCTAAAGTACCCGGCAAAAAGCCTGACACAGCAGCTGGTGGGTTTACGACTACAGGCTGGGGCGTATGGCGGCATAATTACATTTGGTGAATAACGTCTTCAATCCTAGCGGTTTCTGCGCATAAAGCTCACAGCGGGAAATGAGGAGAAGTGCTCACTGTAAGTCTCACTGCTTTGTTTGTACGAGTAGGCTGGAAATGCCATGCGTCATTGTGTTAAAACTGAAAGAAAAAATGATTCGCTTTCAATATTTTGGCAGTGGTTAAGCAATATGCCTCCTCCCTCACTCCATTATAACGCAGTAGATGTTTCAAGATGGTTCCGTGTAGCTACAGAAATCACGTGACTCGCTGGTGTGACTGCCATCACACAACATCGGGGATGCACAAAGGGACCAGGGAAAAGTACCGGCCATCCTGATTTCGGCTTTTAGGCGGTTTGCCGCAATGACCTAGAACAGCGGTTCCCAACCTTTATTGGTACCCCGCCCACTTTTAAGCAAAAGAATTTTCGAGACCCACCTAATATGAGAGTCTATCTAACATCAGAATGGGAACTGTTGTATGACCTAGATGCGCTATCGTCTATCCTATCCTACTAAAAGGGTAATTTTCGTACAAAGGCTATACTATCTACAAAAACAAGAATTGATAATACATAAAACAACAAACGTATAATAGACCGGGAGGCGGCTGCACAGACTATAATCTCATCAAGTTCACTGCTGAAATTCCACGATTAGAAGTAAATCGATCAGCATATTGAAATGCAACTAGCCATGCAAGGTGGTTTCCAGTGCCAATTCACTGGAAACCACCTTCAGACGCGATTTTAGTGGTTAATTGGTAGGTTTATCATTGTGTTTTACTGCACCCAGATGTATGAAAATATGGAAGACCGGGAGCAGGAAAACACAATGGTAAACTTACCAGTCAACCACTAAAATGGGATATGTACGAGTTTTCCACCAAGCTATGACTTGGCACATCAGTGGCTTTTTAATGTGCAAATAGAGGTTTAACTAATCCTGGAATTTCAGGCTTCAACTTGATGAGGTGATGCTTTGTGCAGCTGCCTCCCGCTTTATTTCAAACATAATGAAAAATACGTTTAAAATATTATAAAAGCACAACTTTACAATCAGTGAGATTTCTGGCACTGGTGTTTACTGACGAGGGCATCGATATCAGGGTTAAGACTGGTTAATTTTAACCTTAAGACACTTTCTACACATAGTTTATTTCTATATTTGTTTTTCAAAAACAATAAAGAAGACAAAGCTCGTTCACACAAGTATACCATGTAGAACGGCATCAAGAACTTCACAGTTAACTTAGAGATTTCTGGATACTCTGGTTGTACATTCATCCAGAAGGAAATTAAGGATTTTACCTTCAAAATTCTCTTTAAAGAAGAATCGCTAGTTAGTTCTATTAGCGAGTTTTCTTCAGCTGTTAAGAGTTTTGGGCCTTTCAAATGTACCTCTTCAAAAATAGATGAAATAAAAGATATATTTTTGTGGCAAAAACTTAGATTGTTCCGCGACCCACCAAAACACACGCCGCGACCCACCAGTGGGTCGCGTCCCATAGGTTGGGAACCACTGACCTAGAAAATAAGGGTTTATGTTGCTTCATTAATAATACTCGAGTGCCGAACTCAAGAACTGCATTTATTGCACAGTTTATTCAATCACAATACATAGAATGTCGGCACCAGACATGATCATTGTCGTATCGGACTATCCTGAATATTCAAGATTGCAGATTAGCACATAGAACTATAGTTTCTCCAGCACACATGTTTAACGTTCCTATTCAGTGTAGTCTAGAATATGGACGGCACATAATTGAACACTCCTGCTCGGCGAACATTTTCGCACAACCGCCTAAATCCCGAGCACATGTTCTACTCGACCCTTCACTAGTATATCCGCCGTCTCACGTCTCTCGGCCAATCACGGCACTCCCTTTCGACATGTGACTGTTCTGCCCAACCAGCGTCTTTCTCTCTACCTCGCCTTTCAGCGATATTCTCTTTTAGATGATGCACTCCTCATCTATTTGGGTGTGTAACGCTATTGTTACACTAGGCGAATGCTGGGCGGTCCCCAACCTCAGCCTCAACCTACGTACCTACAACTAAAAATACAAGTTTCATATAGAACACAAGCTACATATTTCGTGGACAGATGGCAGCACAAACCTTTAACATCTCTAACAAATCTGGTTCCCCCTCTTGATTCACTTTAGTTCCTTTGCAATAAGTACCTAGACGGTGTCTGCGTGGTTCATAGTAACGACAGACAAGAGGGAAGGAAAAAGTAGATATTGAAATGATTAAAATTAAATCATTTGATTAGCGTAGTATTTTTTTTAAAAAAAGAACAGAATTATATTTTGTAGCTGCGAATTTCATGTTGGGACAGAAGGCACATACGGGTCGTTGTTCCCGTGCGAACAGTGTTTGGACACTGCAGGGTGTTGAGACCTAGCGAAGGACAATCCCTGCGAGCGCATTGTGGATAGATTGATAAGTGAATGGAGCCTCAAGGTACCCCCTGAGGTTTTGTCTTTTCCTTTCTCTGAAACCAACGGGGCAGGGCCAAACTTCGGGAGAGAAGAGACATTCGGGCTGGAGCGGTCGACGAGGCGACTTGGCTGGCTGCAGGCCAGGAAGAAGTTTTTTGGTGCAACACAGGCAGTGCCAACCTGCACAAGTGTGTGTGACAGGTGGTCGTGGATGGTGAAGCCACCCTCCCGTGTTGTGTCGCTGGTGGAAGTATGTGCCGCGTGTGTTGAATGGCTGCAGACGACCGTAATTATCGTAACTCAAAAATGCATTCCAGTTCAGTTTTGGGTGAACCTGAAACGGCTCTGGCAGGGAGACCTGCGTCATAAACGAGGTTCACAATGTTCTAATATGTTGATGCTAGCTGGACAAATATATGGCACACTATAAATTCCAATCATCATTTATCATTTCTTAAGATTGTCTTCATTTGTGATAAAATAAATTATAATTTGTGAACTTTCAAATGTATTTTTTGTAAATGCAAAAAAAAAAAAAAAAAAAAATCTCTTCAAGGTAATTAATTATAATAATTTAACTATCAAAATTAATAATTGCTTCTCCGAAATGAGAGGAGGCTTCGCTGGAAAAAGCTTAATGAAGAAACTACTTACAAAATCCTGGCGGGATTTAACATTGAAAATATAAGCCCGAAGGCGGAAGACGAGTATGATAACAAAATTAGTGAATTGTAAAAGTTGTATTGGGTAATTAATTGTCGTTTGTAAACGGAATAGAAAAAGATAAGTGGATGGTATTTGTTTCTTATTGAAATTGTAATAAAGAAATTGAATTGATATTTAAAGGATATTTGATATGATTTTAATAGTGATTTGATTTCAGCGGTGGTATCAAAAAACCAATGACAGATATAGAGAACTAAATAAAAATCCTATTGAGCTGATATGACACTTGAAATATAAGGAATATTATGGCAGCGGTTCCTAATTTCCTTTTGGCCACGGAACCCTAACTGATCATACATTTTTTGTACGGATCCCCATTTTTATAAGCGGTAAATCGTCACAAACGGATGCAGAACCATGATAGCCTTCTCGCAGCGCGGTTATGACTCTTTTCAACGAACATTTTATTTAATTCTCGGACGGAACACGGAACCCCTGTGACCCTTCCACGGAACCCCAGGGCTCCGCCGACCACCATTTGGGAACCACTTTATTATGGTATTTAATTTATAAAAGTAAAAATAAGTAGTAAAGGTAAGGTTTTAAAGAATATACATAAAAAAAAAAAAAAAAAAAAAAAAAAAAAAAAAAAAAAAAAAAAAAAAACTTTACAAACCTATATATATGAGCCCCTTAAAGCCCAAGTGGTGTAACTCACATGAATCAAGTTTCGAGAAAATTAATGTTTTACTGCAGTTTTAATAAAAAAAATTCGTTTTATATATTTTGAAGTTTTTTTCTCAACAATGTATCATTAAAGAGTTATTCTAACGTATGCTGGCAGTTTTAAAAACTTTTAAAATGTTTTCTTTTATGGGGGGGCTTTGTTTGGAGTTACACCACTTGTGATATAAACAGGGAACAGATTCTCTTTAAAGAAGGGGGAAAGAATACAGTATTTTACTGCAACATCTATTTTTTATTCTACTGTTTATACTCTGCATCTAGTGGCCCAATGTCTGCAGCATCATCTTGAGTCGATAGACTATAAAAGTAAGGATGACAGATGGGTGGAATGAATGGTAACATGTCTTGCATATCCTTTTTCTTCTCTTGTGTTACAGATCTTTGATTTCTGTACAGTTATTCTTGAGATACATTAGTAAGATTAACAGGTCTGCCTCTTTTAGGTCCAGGTTTGAAGTTTAGTTCTGAAAAGGTCATTTCTTAGGAAAGAGTTTCTATGAAAAAAATTGAAAATGTTTCTTCCTTTCGATACTGGATCCACTGCATTTGTAGCAATGATAAAGGATGTTTTTCCGTATCAACCTTTCTTTGGTGATATGTTGTAAAAGATTTCCAACAGACAAAAAGTCACCATGAGTCATCACTGTTATGTAAAAAGGATTTTTCTTCCTAGATTTTGCAATGACAGTATACCTGTACCAATCATTGTGATGATATATCTGCTAAATACTGCTGTAGTTTGCTATTGAGGCAAAATCACAGTCGCTGGGAAAATAAGAATAACCACTTCTCATAAACTTCTGGTCAATAACTTCAATGTTATTATCTTCACTCAGAACCAGTTTCATCGCCATGGCAACATTCCAGTTTCTATTTTGCTTGGCACAGGTGTCACTATACATAAAACATTTTTCGCAGCTGAAGCACTGTTTTCAATGTGCTTGACCAAACTGCACTAATTTCTTGGGAACTTTGTGATCCATTTATCTCATTACAACAATACATAAATCCTAATTTTGAGGAAAGCTCATGGCATCCCAAATTATAAACAATATTGCATTTGTAATAGGGCACTTGACATGATAGTTTAGAAAAAGTAAGAGACTTTTCCAAATCATAGGAAAATGTATAGTAAGAGCTATTATTAATGGACTGTTGAGTGCCCTCATTCATAGCATTATGAGCTTTTTCTGCTTGGTGAAGATGAATTCAGAATCTGCTGGAATACATTCATCACTTACTCCAATATCTGCCAAAATGCTTGGCTCACTAACACTGCTCTCATCACTGCTCATAATGACACATCAAAAACTTAAATCTTTTACATCTAGGTTATTAAAATGTTTTTTAGTTTACCTGGCTACAACATTTCTAGATGAGCAAAAAGTGGTTGAACTACAAACAGTTACAGGCACAGTGGTGTATCTCCAATATACACCACTTTAGCTTTTACCCAACAGATGACTGCATTGACTGCATAAACTAGTGCTGCTAACTATAAGGTTGTTAAGGGAACTAGAATTTACACCACTTGTGCTTTAAACAGAATGCAACTTGCTGAACACTTCTGGAACATTAACTCCAAAAAAAAACAAAAATTGGACTTACACCACTTGGGCTTTAAGGGGCTCATATATAAAGATGTATGTTTGTTTGTTCTTCATACAAATCCACAGTTTTCATCCGATCTCGATGAAACTATGCACACCTATCCTTTGAAACAAGGAGAAAAATACTGTCTACATTTGGTTGAAAATTTATCTGCATAAATAATACATGTTGTCTTATAATTTCGAAAAATTACTGAACAGAGATAGATAGACGCGTTGAATGTCTATGTCTCTGTATTGCCTTTCGATACAGCGGTCGGGTAGTTCAGTGGTTAAAGCGCTTGCTTACTGATGTTTGGATCGTGGTCTCCGGTTCGAATCTCCGTGGAGGCAAAGATTTTTAAAAATTGTTTTTGATCGTAAGTGTCACGCCTGGACCGTCGGTTATTCGGATTGAATTTTAAACTGTACATATCACAAATTTAGGGGTGCAATGCGAGGCAAATCGTAGATAGTCTTGCAATGCTGTAGGTGTACACTTTTTTAAGTTATATTGATCCCTCAGGGGTGATTCGCAGTCAGTGTGTGTGTGATCTGCAGTAATAATACTATAAATGCGGAAGTAAATCCCTATCTTTTGACGACTAAATGCCTCTACCGATATTGACGGAATTTGACAAGAAAATCTGTAGGGAGGGCAGAGAACATTTTTTTTTTTTTTTCGGTATGATTAACTGTTGTAGTCACGAAATTTTGAGAACTTATCGAATGGCGACAGAGAGGCGGATGTATGTGTTAATCTGTAATGTTACGTCGGTTGCTCAAGGTGTACTTCTTGCGCATTATGTTAGTGTATAATTTGTTAATAAATTACGTTTAGAGAAAAAACGTATTATTTAGTGTAGATGTAGATATTCTCTGTCCTATTACTTTGTGTCTGCTTAAATGTTTCTGTCACCACTCACCAGTTTATTTTGCCTTCTTTTTTGACATGCCTTGCGGGCGTAAACTGGCCTAAGTTGCAACTCTAGCAGAGCATGAGCAGCTAAGGTTATAGGAACCCAAGAATCGGATGCTCATGCTGAAGAAAGAAGAAAAGACCAAGCTGAAATAAATGTTCCCCCCCACAACCCCTCACCTTCGTTTGTTTTTCTGTTTTTAAATATATTGGAAATTGATTCTTTTCAAGAGACAGGTTCGACGGTAGAATGATATAGTGATGGCTTTCCTGTCATCTTATGCCGACTCGGTGTTGTTTGGGACCAATCCTTTTTTACAACTTTCTATAATCAATTCTAGCAAAGAAATTCTTAATCCACGCGTACGAAGTGGCGGGTATCAGCTAGTGGATTATAAAATTTTAAAACCGGTTTGAGTAAAGGTAGCAAATTGTGTAAATTTGAAGACTGACTTTTTCCGTTAATTTGCTAGAGTCCAGTGACAGAAGTAAAACAGCGGGCACTGAATGTATCTAAAACTAAAATCGTAGGAAGTTAATACTTGTAGTGAAAGGTTTAGGTATCAGAAACTGCGTGATGCGGTGATTGCACGAGACCCCTTTCAGTGTTGCACACCTCACCAATTGGTGTGTTCCTGCTTGTGGGGCCTTCCCCGTACAAATACCGCAAACGTAAAGCTAACTTGAACAGTTTGGTATCACGAGTATAACCATCAGTCAATTCATGCCAGGACTGTAAGTAAATAGAAGGACTCTGAAGATGCCAGAAATATACTTTGAGATCCTAATTTCCAGGAGGAAATAAATTTAATTTTTAAAGCTAGACAAGCAATAAGCAAGTTAAACTCGGTATTATAAGCAGATGAAATTGAAAAAAGAAATTGTAACGAGGATGATAAAGCAGTAACTAAAAGCACACTTATCAGAAACATGAAAAATGGCAAGGAGACACGAACAGAGATTGACAACTATAGAATTAGACTGACGAGGAAGAGCTGCAGGGTGTCAACTCACTCACTGAAGAAATCGAAAAAGACTGTCGAAATGGTACGCTCGTACCCATAGAATGAAAGAGAAATTTCAGCTTAAGAGTACCTTCTATTATAAAAGAAAGAGAAGCGGACCATACAAGGAACCGAGGAGCAGATAGTTAGAGGTACGAATCAAGAGGGGACGAAATAAATAACGATAGAGAGAGAGACTCGACAGAAAAGATGGTAAAAAGGGCCTAGCGTGCTGTAGAAGACTTTCATGGGAGTATATAGCGATCTAGTAACTCGTTAAGTTACCAGCTTGGAATTTGGGTTGTAACGGAGGTCATCTTAGCGCATGCGGATGTTTTGCGGAAGCGGATACGGATATGGAAAGATAAATTTATAATTATTTAGATTTTAATATTTTCTCAAAAATAAACTTAAAATCAAAACAAGTAGGCTATATTTTATCACAAATTCTACATTTTGCATAAGCAAAATCTATTTCCATCTAATACTGTAATGTTATTTTTTGCCTCATCTTTTATCAACAAAAAAACGTTGGGTGATTTATCGAGTGAATTAAATTATTTACATAACTACGCACGCGTCAACAACACCATCTTTGTCATATGAACTTTGCGGCTCGACTAATTGAAGCGTCAAGCACAAGACGGTCAAGACCACGTCACCGCACATCTCCGTGACCGCTACCCGCCTGACCACTTCTCTAGCGGCCCATTCTCAGCCCAATTTGTAGGACGTACAATGATCCGATTTTGCGATGTAGGACTCTTGTTGGACCGGGTGAAAGGGGTTGCAGTATTACATGTCCTCCTGATGGATGTGGTCCGAACAACCAACATGAGCCCTTGCCTTCCAACATGCTATGGCGTTGGATCTTGACTGGAGGAAACACTCTACCAGTGTGCGATAAGGACACTGGTGAGCCGCTAGAAAGTACCAGTGGAAAGGACTGCTTGGACCCCTTCTAGTAACGTGAGTTGGTAACCACATCCTATGGTAGTTCTACACGAAGGTCCTACAAGTTGGACCGTGAATGGGCCGCTTTACTTTTAGTTCAAACTTGTAAATTCGTGCGTACGTAATAACAACGTTCAGTTTGTAATGTCCCTTAGTGACGGGAAATTTATGCGTGTGAATTCCACGTTTATTTGGCATCGGCGAGAACCAGGTGACTCATACCTGCGCTGAAAGGCCGAACGATTTATGGCAGGCCGTAAAGTTAAAAGCTTTACGCATTCAATGAAATTCAAAGGACAGTATAGGGACTGTGCCGAAATGAGGATTTCCTGGTACAGTAGAAAGTTGAAACTAGAGAAACGATACTTCGGAGAAAAAGTCAGGTTGGAGGATACCTCTGTTGGGAACCAGCGAATCAAACACTGTGTTACGAACTTTTAGAAACCATAAGTTTTTTATGTTGAGTGAGGAGCGCCAACGGAGATCGTGGACGACCCGCCAAACGCTGCGACTCGCTGAAATTTCCCGCGTCTGCTAAAACTCCGGAGCCTGCAAGTTTTCAACGGAGCGAACAAGCGGGAGAGAAGACATTCTGTTTCTGGCCAGCAAACAATCCGCACCGGCGCACCCCGGGAGATCGCCGGACAGGTCACTACCTGCGGGGAACCAACTCGCCAAGTGGACGTTACCAATGACCTTGCGCCCAACTGATCAACAGGGGCCGTCTGATTTCTCCGCAACGCATCTGCTACGGTAAATAACGCCGCCGATGTATAGACACTCTTGCGTCATTCAACCCAAGGCAACGCTCTGAGATGAGATCATGCTCTAAATTGTTCAAAAGAAACTTTCAATATTCAGTTCTGTTCAATAAACCAATCAATTTTATATTCAAAGAAAATAATAGGTGTTGTTAACCCTGCTTTCAATAACTTCCTTTCCAATCAATCAGTATATCATTTGAATAGATGAAGATTTGTTTTTTTAATGGTATTTTAAAAGTACAATTGCTTTGATTAAAAGTATTTCAGAAATGGAATGTCGCTTCTCTCGGATAGAGAACACTTCCATTCTTGGCGCCTACCCGGGATTAATTTTGCAAATTGACATATTAATTAATGCATCTCATTATTTTATTATAATTTTAATAATGTCACAAACCAGACGTTACAAGTTAATTGTTACTTTTATTACAGTATCGTAAGAAATGAAACAAGCACTTTTTTAATATCTATGCGACGATAGGGCGATTCTCGTACATAGAGAAAAAAATTTGCAATGCAGACAAAACATCCGCTACACTTCCGCATTAATAGTTGTGGATACGAAAGCGGAGGTAGAATTTCATGCAGAAGTTTTGCACTAGCGGCTGCAGAGCTCCGTTACTTCACTACTTTGAATCGAGTCTGTCTGGAATTTTGACGGACAGTTTCCAGGATCCCCGTCTCAGCTATGTGTAAGTGAATTTGATTCGCTCTGAACGCTAAGTGAATAGGAATCCACGTTAACGCAGAGTTTCAAGTAAACGATATTTTTAGTACTTTCCTTTTAAATTTATACAAAGGGTCGCAGAAATGTCAATATTAGTTCTTTTTTGTTGTTGAATGTATAGTATTCAATCAACATACACAGGTTGTGCCCACCAGTGCGGCCATGCGTGTTAAATCGCCGTTACACTAAACTCGGGAGGTACGACAGTCTCAGGTTCAAATTCCAGTCCCGGCTTACCGTCCGTCCTGAACGCGGTTTCCCCAGTCACCTAGGCGAACGTTGCGACGGTCACCGCATCGTACATTACACACTCCACACACATTTATCACTCTGAACAATCATAGGTTACATGTATCACAAACAATTGGCGACACTAGTGTTCTGCTCGCGGAAGACGCGGGCACTAGGGAGCGTCCATAAACTACGTGGCTCGGTCTAGGAAAGGGGGGGGAGAGGGGTTGGCTGGAAAGTTACGCTGGGCTAAGTGGGGGGAGGGGGGCTTCCGAGCCAGGCCGCGTTGCTTTTCGTTCATATTATTAGTCACAGTTAAAATGAGATACAGCAGCATGTAAATATTTATTTCCTTCATTTAACTATGTAATTTACGATAGTCCAACAAGAGAAAAAGTACAAAATTCCTTCTGGAATCAATACGGAAAAAAAGCTAAGTGTTACGCGGAGGGGGTTAGAGGCAAAAGCCAAGACGAACAACGTGGGGGGAGGAGGAAGAGGGGGGAGGTTCACAAGAGGCCAAAATGGAGCTAAGTAGGTTATGAACGCTCCCTTAGTACTCTGCCACCACGTAACTGTACAGTCACCCTGGGGATCTTTCGGTTCTTTATTTACTTATGACCACTGCACACTTTTTTTTTTTTTTTTCCTCTTATGCCTCTACGACTCGTTCATATCGAGGTCATCAGAAGCAGTAAAGGATTGGGTACTAGGAACGGGAAAAAAATTCAGCCATGGCCTTTTGAAGGAACCATCCCCGGGATTCACCTGGAGTGATTTGGGGAAACCATGGAAAACCCAAATCTAGATGGCTGAACGGGGGTTCTAACCCGCGTCATCTCGAATGCAAGGCCAGAGCGTAACCGCTCAGCCGGTGCATGTGGGGAAGATTATAACAATCATATACATTTAACAAAAGGGCGCGGGGTATAAGAGATAACGTAGTAGCCAGGTAGTCATGAAAATGAAAAACTTTTCCTATTAAACATTTCGTCTACAATATAAACTGAACTTTTATCTTATTTAATGTATGTTTACAAAGTCATTTCGAGTGCTTATTTACAAGGTTTTTTTTTTTTTTTTTTGTTTGTTTGTATGAATCCTCTACATGTTTGCAACAAAATTAATGTTGTTCAGATATTACCACCACGAAACGTAATCAGTAATTAGAATGTATTGTTGCGCGTTCGTATGAAGCTAGGACATTAACGGACCCGCAAGGTAAACGTACGTGCACAATACGCACTTGGCTGGTCATTAACAGTGACTCAGTATCCTCCTGGTATTTTGATTATATTTATATTCTTACAAATGAACTTTTTTTCACGCAGCCCTGATGTGTGGAACCGAGGCGGACTCCAGCGGTCCTGGAGGCGGTAATAATAGTCGCGCCAGATTCCAGAACCGCCACAGCAACGGAGTACGGCTCCAAACCTACAGTCGCCACTTGCAGAGGTAACCACACGGACTCATTCACACGTCCTAATAAAGTCCTCCGCTTCGTACTTCCAGTCTCCTTAAAGTATCAGTTAATAGGCCTCAAAGACGGGAGATACGAAAAAATAGCAACGTAATATAAATAACTTAGCATTATCCGGGCATGTGGATTGTAGTCTAACGCCACCATATTTTGCGTGGAAACTATGTGACTCAAATTTCATGTCTGTCGGTTCATTTGTTATATATATTTAAATAATTTAGCTTACGCAGTAAAGTTTTGGGTTGGGTTTGATTCAACCCTACGGTAATTCCAGTCGATCAATAAGAAACATGTGTGCCAAGTTTCATCAAAATGGCTCCAGCCGGTCGGAAGTGATTCTTGAATAAACAAATACACACATTGGTTTTTACTTTATAGATCATTAGCATCTACCCGCTGCTTCGTTCACGGGAACCTTGGTATGTGTAGTAATTGTTTTCTTCTAATAGCAAAACAAACATTTGTATCGTAGCTACGCAGTAAGCTATACACTAAATTAAATTCCACAATTTCATTACGCTATTTGGAGTGTCAATCTTTCGTGTAGTGGTTTCACTAATGTTTTCAGTGTATTCTAACGTTCTATATTTCAGCAAATTGGAGAATTAAATAACCAACATTACTTAGTGAAAAAACAGTATTAACAGCAGCCAAAGAGTTAAGTGTTTATCTGTATTGCAGCGTGATCCAGAGGTGGCTTACGTAATTTGCACAGGTAGTGACAACACTGAAATTTTTCGACGGATTACTTATTTTCATTGGTGGAGTGAAAGGTGCCTGGAAGAAGAGCGCAGAGTCGACTAAGAATCTCGCAACATAAAAATTTGCAACGTGTGAAAGTTATTACCTGCATGTACTGCCGGATTAAAGAAATGATTTTGAAATTAATCACTGATAAATGCATTAAAATTGACCAGAAGGTAAAAACCGATGATTTCACCTACAGCCAGTGCCAGATTACCCGATAGGCACGACTAGGCACCAGCCTGCCCGATCTTTAAAGGCCACCTGGGAGTTAACTTTCTTTCTTTAAATAAAAATAATAAAAAACAAAATCATAAAAATAGAACAATGAAAGTAATATGAAAAGTATGAACATAAAATTTTTTGTTACAATGTAGTGTATAATAATGTGTATCGTAAATTACAAAGTTCGTGTGTTTAATTGAATAAAAAATATGATCAAATCAATTTGTCATCTACGAAACCTTTTCTTTGTACTTATAAAACACAGATAATTAAAAAAAAAAACAGGGCCTGAAACATTTTGAGCGCCTAGGCCCCCATTCTTTCTTAATCCGGCACTGCCTGTAACATGGAAAGGGGGGGGGCGGGGGTCCAGCGAAATTTCACCAGAGGAGGGGGAGGAAGGTTCGGAGGGAATCTGACGTCATCTTTTTTAATTTCTTGAAGAACAATAGAGCTAAAAAAATCTACAAACGACGCCGATACCGACTTTAGGGTGGGTGTAACAGCTCTAGAAAGCAGCAGAGCAATAAGAAAATAAAAAAGTCTAAACAAGGTTCGAGGTCGGTCAGCCGGAGGGGGGGGGGAGGCCACTCTCAAGATCTCTCGTCATCATAAGGGAGGGGGGGGATCCGGAAAAACACCTACCGTAATTAATGGACGCCTCTTACGTTCATTCATAAACTTGTGTAATTCTTCAAAGGAAATAAGAAACAGAAACAATGTTGCCTCCTACCATTGACAAACTTCTAGGCCAGCGTTTATCAACCTTTTTCAATCCGAGGAACAGTAAATTATCAAAAATAATGCTGCGAACCACTAACTTACATTGGCTTAATTTTTTTATCTATATGTATATTATTAACATCTGAAGTGCCATTTGAATATAACAAACCTAAAACCATGTATTGAATTTATACGAAAACAGCTTTTAAACTGGAAGTGAACTATTGAAAATTAATTACATGTTGGCCAGACTCTTAATACTTACCAAACAAAATAACAGTATTACAATAGGCTGGACGCTACACTATACCACAAAATAAAAGATGCTAGACTGTAAACCTTTTATTTTTGTTTAGTTCATCATTCTTATGTTACCTACCGCGGTCCCTCACATCTGTTTAAGAACCTCAGAAAACAATTATCTACTTAATCCCTAGGCGAACGGCGCACTTTTTGATGCCATCTGGAAAAGAATAGGCCACTGTAAAAACACTGCTCTTCTATCTTCATCATGGAAATACCAGATTTTTGCCTGGTCATTGAAATATTGAATGCTTTTAAAAAGCTGGGCTTATAACCTTAGGGGGCATCTACAAATTACGTGAGGTGTTTTTCCGGATTTCTGGCCCCCCCCCCCTCCGCCTGGTGAGATTTCGTGAGATCTGGCCGGACACCCCCCCCCCTGTGGTGAGACCTGGTCCGTGAGAAACCCCCCCCCCTAGAAATCGCCCTGGAAACTTCTGTATAGCTTATTTATTAGGTCACAGCCTCTGCTGTCCAAAAAATAAATCTCACATGAGATTTCCGTAGACCCCCTCTCCCCCTTGGTGAGATCTGGTGAGATTTCGCCGGACCCCCCCCCCCTATTTCACCTCACGTAATTAATGGATGTCCCCTTACACAGGACGAATACGGTATCAAAATGTATAATATTCTGCCTGCGGGCCTCCTTAACCAGGACGACGGTCGAGAAACACTGTTTTGGGGGATGTAGTTGAATGTGGCAAAAATAGCAGCTGCTTCCACGCTCTACCGACAATGTTACTAACTTTTTCAAGTTCCATAATGTTCCAGAGCCCGCGTGAGACAGAACAAAGTTGTCACCAGTCACCACTAGCAAAGCGGCCCGCTTCCTTGTACATTCCCGCGGAAACGCCAGAGCGCATGCGTGATTTGTGACAACTGGCAGCCGACTCCACGACGGAGAAATATTCATTGATGTGGCCAACAGATGGTGTCCAGTATTTTTCCTAGCTGTCACAAGTTACCACATATTACAGAATGCCGCATTTATGTTTATTTTTCTTTCACAACATTTATTTTTTAATTTATTTATTCTTGATCAGAAGATGGTGAAATGTCACAGTGTCACTATGTCTACGAAGGCGGTCTGGAAAATTCTAAGCCTAAAAATATAAAACCAATTTGATATTTACCAAATCATTTTTATTTCTCAATATAGTCTCCCCGAACACTGTTACACTTAGTTCAACGATGTCCCAAGTTCATTATACCATCCCTGAAGTGGCTTTCTGGAAGGCCTGAAAAATATCCATCTACAGCTGCAATCATTTCTTCATTTGAAGAAAACCCTGACCAGCAAGAAAGTTTTTGAGTTTTGGGAATAGATAGAAGTCGGAGGGAGCCAAATCTGGGGAATAAGGTGGATGCTCCAACACGTCGTAGTGCAGATCTCTTAATTTTCTCACTGCAAAAAGACTCTTGTAGGCAGGTGCATTGTCCTGATGAAAGATGATTTTCTTCTTCCTTAAACTGGGCCTTTTCTCAAGAATTTTTTCATCCAGTGTGTCTAAAAGATCGGAATAGTATTGTCCAGTTATTTTTTACCCTTTTCAAGGTAATCAATGAACAAAACACCTTTAGCATCCCAGAAAACTGATGCCATCACCTTCCCTGCTGATGGAACCGACTTGGCCTTCTCTGGACCTGAACAACCAGCTTCTGTCCACTGCTTTGAATGCAGTTTTGATTCTGCCGTGTAGTGGTGAACCCATGTTTCATCCATAGTTATGAATCGACGCACAAAATCAGTTTTATCTTTGCTGAAATGCTCCAAACACTGCCCAGAAAGTCTCATGCAGATGCGCTTTTGATCAACAGTGAGCAAATGCGGCACCCATCTTGCACAAAACTTCTTCATATGCAATACTTCATGCAAAATGTATCCCACACGTTCTTTTGATATCCCTACGGTCTCTGCAATCTCACGCACTTTTATTCGTCGATCGTCCAAAACCATATCATTCACTTTCTGGATGATTTCTGGAATTGTTGCACCTTTCGGACGTCCTTCGCGTTCATCATCTTCGACACTGCTACGGCCACGTTTGAACTTAGCAGCCCATTTCTTAACTGTCGAATATGAAGGAGAAGAGTCCCCATACACTTTTAAAAATGTTCCGTGGATCTCGGATGGCGTTAAACCTTCTTTTACAAACACTTTTATAACTGCACGATACTCGATTTTTTCCATCTCTGGTACAACTCCTCACCACGCCTGCATCAAGCAACTGTACAGACCAAACTACAATGTAGAATGACTTGCAATTTCTTGCAGGCACTTCCAGCACATGCACCAACCATGGAGGAAGGAAATATATGGAGGAGAAATTACCTTAAATCGGTGACGCCGGGATCCTACTGCGCATGCGCGGCGGTTATAGCGGACCGAGCTCAAAACATTGCATTTTCACATTGTGCTCCATGTAGTAAAAATTTGATTTTGTAATAGTTCTAAGTTTTTTATAATGCCAGCTTGTGTTGCAAACGGGTGCACAAATAGGACAGATAGGAAAAAACCTGGAATATCATTTCATTTGTAAATTGCATTGTAATTATTGTTACTGAAATGTTCAATAGTTTTCAGTCAGACTAGCTACTACCATTAAAGATTTATTCATAACTCTCAAATGGATGACTTTGTTTTCAAATATTTGTTGGTGTAGTGCAGCCAATCGGCATACCTTACTATTTTGCACATCATAGACTACCATTACTTTATACGAGTGTTGTAAAGTCTAATTTAAGTGGGTCATGTTTACATCGTGATTGAGTTGTGCATTCTTTCGTTACGTTTGCAGTTTCTACTGAAAGTGTGGGATGAAATGAATTGTGATAAATTGTGCTGTGCGAAATAGGAATCGTGATGAAGGAAACAATGTCGTTATACGAAATGTGGTTCGCGATGCAAAATTATGAGTGTATCTACAAAGTTTGTTTTGTATATTGTGGTTAGGTTTAAATGCAGTTTATTTTCGATTTTTTTTCGTCATGTTACATTAGAATCCATCATCAAATTTGACTTTTGCGAAATTTTTCTTCTGCGTTTCATTCAAAAACACCTCACCTTTGAGACGGTATATCACGATAACTAAGCGAAATACCGAAAATTTGTATTCTTCGTTATCTTTTCTTCTCGTTGTGTTACGTAAGAATCCATCATCAAATTTGATTTTGGTCATTTTTTTTCTGAATTTTAACCAAGAACACCTCACCTTTGAGAAAGTATATCTCGAGAATTAAGCGAGATATCAAAAAAGATTATTCTTCATTTTTTATTTGTTTCGTCGACTTACATAATAATCCATCATCAAATTGTGGCTCCACGGTTATGGTAGAGTTCCCTGGATATATTTGGGCATGTTCCCGGTGATTCTTGGGTAGGGAAATATGGCGTCCCCCCCTCCCCACCTCTCTCGACCCGGCTTCACTTCAGTGCGTGGTAAAGGTTCCTTGCGTCGCCTCCATATATTCCTTCCTCCATGGCACCAACTTGCACGGAAAAAAATCACTTGGGTAGTGCTGCCATCTATGGTCGAGGCCGAGAACTTCTCAGACAGCCCTCGTATAGCCGCCACGGACGTGATTATTGTGGGTATCTCTCTCGTAAAGGAGTGTTCATCTGAACTGCAGTGTGATCTGTGACGCCTATCTGCCCCTTGGTACGAAGTAATTATTGTTTATTGCTTCGTCCCAGGTCACTCTGCAGATTTTAAGCTAGACTATTAGTTTCAAACTGTGAAAATCCCTTCCAAATTGGCTTCGGATGCCTGGACAAAGGGACATACAGACAAAGCCCGTTTACCGATTTATATTAGAAGAAGAGCCTAATCGACGCTGACTTTGGAGAACACATCGCTGACGAAGAAATTTTCGCCATGAGGTACCTTTGCTAACAGTGTTCCTAAAACTCTCCGCAGTACTTACGGAATGACACGATACGACCTGCTGGTGATTCGCCCGTCGTATACATGATGCTTGGCTGTTCCTTTATTGTCTTTTGATAGAGTACAGGTCTATACCAAAAGTAGTAGGACTGATTTTTTTTTTTAATTATTGAAGATATATTTACAATTCCTTAATCCTCTTTGAAACAGCACCCTTAGGCAGCTACACACCAAAAATTACGCTTCTGCCATTGGCCGTACGCCTTCTGGAAGTCAGTTTCGGGGACGCTGTTGAGAGCCCTCGTCGATGCTTCTTCAACGTCCTGGATTGAGTCAAACCGCTGTCCCTTCAGCTGCCTTTTCATCCATGGGAATAAAAAAAAAAGTCAGTTGCAGCCAGATTGGGACTGTAGGCGGGGTGCAGCAACGTGGCAACGCTGAATCGGGCCAACAGTTGCCTTCTTCATCCTCGCGTCCAATGAAGGCTCGCATGAGCAAATCAAAGATCAAGACAATGCTGATATTGTTTTTTTGACCATCGTGGAGTGATTCATAAGGAGTTCGTTTCCCCTGGGGAAACTGCCAATTCGAACTTTTACGTACAAGTGTCAGCCCGCCTGTGAGACCGAGTGAATCGCGTCCGACCAGTCATCTCCGCCAACTGGACTCTGCATCACGACACTGCGCCGTGCCAAGGCGCGCCGTCATGAGACAACTGTTAGGCGGAATTGACATTGCCGCGTTGCTGAACCCCGCCTACAGTCCTGATTTGGCTCCATCTAACTTTTCTTACTCACATGGATGAAAAAGCAGCTGAAGGAACAGCAGTTTGACTCAATCCAGGACGTTGAAGCAGCATCGACGAGGGCTCTCAACAGCGTCCCCGAAACTGACTTACAGAAGGCGTATGGCCAATGGCAGCAGCGTAATTTTTGGTGTGTAGCTGCCTAAGGGTGCTATTTCGTAGACGATTAAGGAATTGTAAAGATATCTTCAATAGTTTGTTTAAAAAAATCAGTCCTACTACTTTTGGTATATACCATGTAGATCTGAAGGAGTGACACCTGGTTCCACGCCACGCTAATTTCGTCCTCGTACACACCAATACGATCTACACATATTAGACAACGGAACTGCGGACTGACTGTAGATTGTTAAGTCCTCGGTTTGAATTCCGGATCTCGGCTAGGATTTACAAAGGTTCATAACCCGACCTTCACCTCTCCAACAGCTTACTACATGACGAAGTACGCCAGAACACTTCGATGGTTCGGATTCCACGTTAAACTGCAAGTCCCTTATACCCAGTAAGATTACCGGCGTAGGATAAAGCGTCTACGATACGGACGGATTGCGCAGCTAATATAAATTACGACCAGACAATTACAACGGAAACGTCTCAGCTAGTTGGTGGGCTTGTTATCCCGAAACACTTATCCCACTTGCACGCGGTAGTTTCTAATTTGTAGGCTAATCAATTCCCTTATATTTTAAAGCATATTTTATGTAGGCCTAGGTATTTAGCGGTTAACATAAAACTATCTATTGCCCGCAATATCATTTTCGTGGACTGTTAATGTCCGAATCTCTTAAACCGATTATGTTCAAGTTAACACATCGCGAGAGGGGAAAAAAACTTAATTCCTCCCAAAAATACGATACCACTCGTACGATATAAATTTCGACTACGAGAAATAACTAAACCCGAACCGGATGAATCAACGAAAAATTGATATTAATTTGGGGACTCGTTTATCCTAAATTTCTCAACTTTCCGACTTCACATCAAAATTAAACCTACCCTATTTTATCCGCGGAACCATGAGGAGTAAATTAATTGAAATTCCGTTAAAATCCAACCAGTAGTTTTACGCTAATCTGGCTCATTCCATTGTGAACAGTCAGCCAGACAGAAACAGACGCCAATGTATATTAAAATTTTTTAAAAAAGTTTATACTTTCTCTGTAATTTACTAATAGTGCCCCAACCTCTTTTTTATAAAATAAATAAATGTTCGGACTTTTTTTTCCCAGGTTACTGTTTTACTAATAGTTCTAGCTTCTAAGACCGTCAACAATTAAGTAATCACCGCAGCGTTTTTGCAATTCACTTCTTCGAACTTACTGTAACGGAGACAGAGAATATAGCGCAAACATCAACAACGAATAGAAATAGCTTCTAAAACCGTTAAAACAACGGACATGCTTGGTTTTGGCTTTACGCCTCACCGACGTCGTGGTCGTTAAGAGGCGGGAAAGGACGGAAGAACAAGGAACGGGAATGAATTCGGCCGTGGCCTTTTGAAGAAAGCATCCAGAAATTCGCTTCGAGTGATTTGGAGAAACCACTGAAAACCTAAATCTGGATGCCCGGACGGTGCTTCGAATCAGCGTCCTCTGGAATGCGAGGCCACCACGCGCGGTACGGGTTGGATGGAATGTTATGGCAGTTCATTTTCTCACAGCTAATTAGGAAACTTCCATAAACTACGTGGCCTGGTCTGGGGCAGGGGTGGCCAACCCAAATGATCTTGCGGGCCGCATTAGAAGTGCATCATAACTCCGCGGGTCGCATATAAAATTATATATCCCCATATTAGATTTAGACCCACTATAGACATTTTTTTTTTGGAGTTACAAGTTGAAACACAATGAGATATTATTTTTTTTACTATTATTCTTACATGTAAATATAGATAATATAATAATGATACTAAATGTACATTTTAAAGAAATATATAACACTAAAAATTATATATAAAATATATAAATATAAAAGAAAGAAATTTTGAAAATATGGATGCATAAATAATGTATTTTTTAATACTTTGGTTTTCACTACTTTGGCCATTATAAAATAAATATATTTTGCAAAAGTGTGATGAATTTCGCGGGCCGGAAAAATATTCCAGGCGGGCCGCGCGTTGGCCACCCCTGGTCTAAGGGAAAAAAGGGGGAAAAGGCTTGGTCTAGGGGGAACAGGTTCGGTAGAAAACTAGGTTCGAATGTTTGTGGAGGGGAGAGAGTTCCGAGCCAAGCCACGTAGCTTTTCATTCATATTATTTGTCACAATTAAAATAAGGTACAGAACACACAACAGCATGAGAATATTTATTTCCGTCATTTAATTATCTCCGTATGTAATTTATGATATTCTGACAAGAGAAAAAGTACAAAATATCTTCTGGAATCAGTAGGGGAAGAAAGCTACGTGCCACGAGGAGGGGGGGGGAGGAAGGGGGAGGTTCACAGGAGACCAAAACAATCTACGGCTACGTTGTTTATGGACGCTCCCTCAAATGATTACAACTGTTATTAAATAACTCTCATGACCTTAAAAATGGTCTAATGAGGTATACATATCCTTAGTTTACTTTAACAGCGATATTTTTGAGTATTAATCATCTACTGAATATTAACAAATATCTACTAATAATGAATAAGTTTATAAATGTTTCTCGGGAAACAAATTATACGACACAATCTCCGTCGCCATCTTCAGGTGCAGTTGTAAGCCTAGAAGATGGCGACGGAGGATAGTGTCACCGAAATATTGTGTATCAATCATGATATTACTCGGTTTGTTTCCCAAGAAACATTTATAAATAAACAATGCCGAGAAAAATTGCAATCATTTATAATGAATAAGTTAATTTAAACGCAACACATACTTTTCTTTAAGTGTGCTGGCAATTCATTTATCCAGGGTTATTTAACTAAATAGAATTGTAATTAAATAACAACCGTAACCTAACAACTCTGGCCGTAATTAGTCCGGGCGCGTGACGTCATCGTTACGCACACTATGACAGTGAGCCTTTTTAAACAGATATGTGTAAGGTTTTTCTGTACGAGTGCTAATACGCAAATAACTTGAGACTCAATGATCAAAAATTTTTTTTGGCTGTATGTTCACTATTAAGCAACGTTTTAAGGCATATTTTACTAAATAAGAAAAATTGGACACAGACTGTGTATTATTAGGTTCCTAAATCTAATTTTCATGCAGTTTCTGTTTAACTTGTAGGCTCTTTATCCGGTCAGAGTTAAGCCAACATTTTATTATGCTACATACGTTAGATATTAAATAATTTACATAATACTGATTCTAATATTTAAGACGATAAAAATCTACACAAAACTTTACTTAGCTAAAGCCACTTAAACTGTTAAGGATAAATCAATGCAATTCCGAGGATTTGATGAGCATAAAATCGTTCATAAATGTCTTTAGAGCACACATCTAATTTTATAGCCAATACTATATATATAAAAAAAACTATTTACCCTGCAGTTATGCTTCAGAGCGCTTGCAAATCTAAAACCAGTAGTCCACTTCACTGGAATTTTTTTTTTTTTTTTTTTTTTTGTAGGTCCTTTAAGAGAACCAAATCTTTTAGTTTAAAATATTGATCTAGGTCTTTTTAAAACTCTTTGTGTGGAGCACAGCACTTTATGGTAGCGAAGCATGGACTTTAGGAATACCAGAAAGAAAGAAAGAAAATTGAAGCATTTGAAATGTGGTGCTACAGAAGAATGCTAAAAATTAAGTGGACAGATAAATTACAAAATGAACGAGCTTTGAAAACGATAGGTGAGGAAGAGGACACAGAATGGTAGGTCATATTTTGAGAAATGCTGGATTGGTTTATTGTTAGTGGATGGAACAGTCGAAGGTAAGAACTATAGAGGTAGACAGATTAAAATATATGATGCAGATAATTGAGGATGTGGGTTGTAAGGGGTACGTAAAATGAAGATATCAGCACAAGATAGGTAGGGATGGAGGATTGCATCAAACCAGACGAAAGACTGATGACAGCAAAAAAAAAAAAGAAAAAAAAAAAAGTTTTTTAACCAGTATGATTTTGATGCATATTCTATTATGCTAGATAGAATGCCTCTTTAGCAGTGACAACATTAATTTAGCTGTAGCCACTGAAGAAATCCCACGAAGTGTTGATTAATATGGAGGCATCAAATTTCAATTTGGGAAAAAAAGAGGAAAGCAGATAAATGACCGAGGGAAAGTCAAGTGTGGCACTTTATGGGGCAGGGACACTGAAACGAAAGGATGAAAAAAGGATAGAAGCGTTTGATATGTGGAGGAGAATGAAGAGGATAATCTGGATGTAAAAAAAAAAAAATTGTTTTGTCTATGGCTTTACGCCTCGTCGACACCGAGGTCATTAGAGACGGGAAGGGACTGAAAGGAAGGAACGGGGAGGAATACGGCCATGGCATTTTGAAGGAACCATCCCGACATTTGCCTGGAGTAATTTGGGTAAATTTTGGAAAACCCAAATCTGGATGCCCAGACGAGGATTCAAACCCACGTCCTTCGAATACGAGGCCAGAGCGTTGCCGCTCACCCACCACGCTCGGTGTGGAAAAAGAGAGTATTGAAAAAGTAAGTAATGTGGAAGTCATGGAAGGGATTGGTGAGAGGAAACTACTGCAATTAATAAGAGAAAGGAAAAAGAACCGAGTGAGGCATTCGTTGCTTGTCTAAAGACGCCTTGGAAGGACTAGTTTGTGAAAGGAGATAAGCAGGTACAGGATCATAGACGAGATCATGGGAAACGGAAATTACGTAGACCTAAATAGGAGGGCAGAAGACAGGAGATCATGGAGAGAAGCCACGTGAAAACCTGTTTCACCTATGATAATTATTGGGAAATCCTTGCACAGCGTACATACCGAGACTAGCTCTTTACATAAAATCGGTAAGAATTTTGCCAAGAACTCCATTAAAATGATGTGATCCCTAGAGTTTGGAAGCCAGCCTATTATTATGTCGAGGTTTTTTCTTATAGCAGCAGGGGGAAGGGGGACTATACTTGGGATCTTTCCCGGCGTTTTTTCGCCAACACCCAACAACAATCGTGGGAAGTCGCGGGGAAAGCAGTCAATTTTCATAGCGGAAGTACATGCCAGTATTTTCATAAATCATCGGCTGATAATCAACATGCGAAGAGAATTGATAATTACAGCCGACGAATCGAACGAGAGGGTAACGCAAGATCAAAATTTATGCAGCATTAAATGCCAGTAAACTATTACCAAAGTAATAATCAGTACTGCAGTGCCAGATGGACAATCTAGAATCAACAGGAATAAGCTGTACTGCAGTGCCAGATGGACAATCTAAAATCAACAGGAATAAGCTGTACTACAGTGCCGGATGGACAATCTAAAATCAACAGGAATAAGCTGTACTACAGTGCCAGATGGACAATCTAAAATCAACAGGAATAAGCTGTACTGCAGTGCCAGATGGACAATCTAAAATCAACAGGAATAAGCTGTACTACAGTGCCAGATAGACAATCTAGAATCAACAGGAATAAGCTGTACTGCAGTGCCAGATGGACAATCTAGAGCCAACAGGAATAAGCTGTACTGCAGTGCCAGATGGACAATCTAAAATCAACAGGAATAAGCTGTACTACAGTGCCAGATGGACAATCTAAAATCAACAGGAATAAGCTGTACTACAGTGCCAGATGGACAATCTAAAATCAACAGGAATAAGCTGTACTGCAGTGCCAGATGGACAATCTAAAATCAACAGGAATAAGCTGTACTGCAGTGCCAGATGGACAATCTAAAATCAACAGGAATAAGCTGTACTGCAGTGCCAGATGGACAATCTAAAATCAACAGGAATAAGCTGTACTGCAGTGCCAGATGGACAATCTAAAATCAACAGGAATAAGCTGTACTACAGTGCCAGATAGACAATCTAGAATCAACAGGAATAAGCTGTACTGCAGTGCCAGATGGACAATCTAAAATCAACAGGAATAAGCTGTACTACAGTGCCAGATGGACAATCTAAAATCAACAGGAATAAGCTGTACTGCAGTGCCAGATGGACAATCTAAAATCAACAGGAATAAGCTGTACTGCAGTGCCAGATGGACAATCTAAAATCAACAGGAATAAGCTGTACTGCAGTGCCAGATGGACAATCTAGAATCAACAGGAATAAGCTGTACTGCAGTGCCAGATGGACAATCTAAAACCAACAGGAATAAGCTGTACTACAGTGCCAGATAGACAATCTAGAATCAACAGGAATAAGCTGTACTGCAGTGCCAGATGGACAATCTAGAGCCAACAGGAATAAGCTGTACTGCAGTGCCAGATGGACAATCTAAAATCAACAGGAATAAGCTGTACTACAGTGCCAGATAGACAATCTAGAATCAACAGGAATAAGCTGTACTGCAGTGCCAGATGGACAATCTAAAATCAACAGGAATAAGCTGTACTGCAGTGCCAGATAGACAATCTAAAATCAACAGGAATAAGCTGTACTACAGTGCCAGATAGACAATCTAGAATCAACAGGAATAAGCTGTACTGCAGTGCCAGATGGACAATCTAAAATCAACAGGAATAAGCTGTACTACAGTGCCAGATGGACAATCTAAAATCAACAGGAATAAGCTGTACTACAGTGCCAGATAGACAATCTAGAATCAACAGGAATAAGCTGTACTGCAGTGCCAGATGGACAATCTAGAGCCAACAGGAATAAGCTGTACTGCAGTGCCAGATGGACAATCTAAAATCAACAGGAATAAGCTGTACTACAGTGCCAGATAGACAATCTAGAATCAACAGGAATAAGCTGTACTGCAGTGCCAGATGGACAATCTAGAGCCAACAGGAATAAGCTGTACTGCAGTGCCAGATGGACAATCTAAAATCAACAGGAATAAGCTGTACTACAGTGCCAGATAGACAATCTAGAATCAACAGGAATAAGCTGTACTGCAGTGCCAGATGGACAATCTAAAATCAACAGGAATAAGCTGTACTGCAGTGCCAGATGGACAATCTAAAATCAACAGGAATAAGCTGTACTACAGTGCCAGATAGACAATCTAGAATCAACAGGAATAAGCTGTACTGCAGTGCCAGATGGACAATCTAAAATCAACAGGAATAAGCTGTACTACAGTGCCAGATAGACAATCTAGAATCAACAGGAATAAGCTGTACTGCAGTGCCAGATGGACAATCTAAAATCAACAGGAATAAGCTGTACTACAGTGCCAGATAGACAATCTAGAATCAACAGGAATAAGCTGTACTGCAGTGCCAGATGGACAATCTAAAATCAACAGGAATAAGCTGTACTGCAGTGCCAGATGGACAATCTAAAATCAACAGGAATAAGCTGTACTGCAGTGCCAGATGGACAATCTAAAATCAACAGGAATAAGCTGTACTACAGTGCCAGATGGACAATCTAAAATCAACAGGAATAAGCTGTACTGCAGTGCCAGATGGACAATCTAGAATCAACAGGAATAAGCTGTACTACAGTGCCAGATGGACAATCTAAAATCAACAGGAATAAGCTGTACTGCAGTGCCAGATGGACAATCTAAAATCAACAGGAATAAGCTGTACTGCAGTGCCAGATGGACAATCTAGAATCAACAGGAATAAGCTGTACTGCAGTGCCAGATAGACAATCTAAAATCAACAGGAATAAGCTGTACTGCAGTGCCAGATGGACAATCTAGAATCAACAGGAATAAGCTGTACTACAGTGCCAGATGGACAATCTAAAATCAACAGGAATAAGCTGTACTGCAGTGCCAGATGGACAATCTAAAATCAACAGGAATAAGCTGTACTACAGTGCCAGATGGACAATCTAAAATCAACAGGAATAAGCTGTACTGCAGTGCCAGATGGACAATCTAGAATCAACAGGAATAAGCTGTACTGCAGTGCCAGATAGACAATCTAAAATCAACAGGAATAAGCTGTACTACAGTGCCAGATAGACAATCTAGAAGCAACAGGAATAAGCTGTACTGCAGTGCCAGATGGACAATCTAGAGCCAACAGGAATAAGCTGTACTGCAGTGCCAGATGGACAATCTAAAATCAACAGGAATAAGCTGTACTACAGTGCCAGATGGACAATCTAAAATCAACAGGAATAAGCTGTACTGCAGTGCCAGATGGACAATCTAGAATCAACAGGAATAAGCTGTACTGCAGTGCCAGACAGACAATCTAAAATCAACAGGAATAAGCTGTACTGCAGTGCCAGATGGACAATCTAGAATCAACAGGAATAAGCTGTACTACAGTGCCAGATGGACAATCTAAAATCAACAGGAATAAGCTGTACTGCAGTGCCAGATGGACAATCTAAAATCAACAGGAATAAGCTGTACTACAGTGCCAGATAGACAATCTAGAATCAACAGGAATAAGCTGTACTGCAGTGCCAGATGGACAATCTAAAATCAACAGGAATAAGCTGTACTGCAGTGCCAGATGGACAATCTAAAATCAACAGGAATAAGCTGTACTACAGTGCCAGATAGACAATCTAGAATCAACAGGAATAAGCTGTACTACAGTGCCAGATGGACAATCTAAAATCAACAGGAATAAGCTGTACTGCAGTGCCAGATAGTCAATCTAGAATCAACAGGAATAAGCTGTACTGCAGTGCCAGATGGACAATCTAAAATCAACAGGAATAAGCTGTACTACAGTGCCAGATAGACAATCTAGAATCAACAGGAATAAGCTGTACTGCAGTGCCAGATAGACAATCTAGAATCAACAGGAATAAGCTGTACTGCAGTGCCAGATGGACAATCTAAAATCAACAGGAATAAGCTGTACTACAGTGCCAGATAGACAATCTAAAATCAACAGGAATAAGCTGTACTACAGTGCCAGATAGACAATCTAGAATCAACAGGAATAAGCTTGTACTGCAGTGCCAGATGGACAATCTAAAATCAACAGGAATAAGCTGTACTGCTAGTGCCAGATGGACAATCTAAAATCAACAGGAATAAGCTGTACTACAGTGCCAGATAGACAATCTAGAATCAACAGGAATAAGCTGTACTGCAGTGCCAGATGGACAATCTAAAATCAACAGGAATAAGCTGTACTGCAGTGCCAGATGGACAATCTAAAATCAACAGGAATAAGCTGTACTACAGTGCCAGATAGACAATCTAGAATCAA
>JARYHS010013631.1:176024233-176053159 GCA_031002005.1 Vandiemenella viatica
TTTTCACAATTAATCGCTGATTTCTTTGCCATTCATTGACGGTGACTCGGTGAGGCGTGCATAGATAGTAGGCCATGTTGAAGGGAATCAACACCGGATTAGCCACCTAGCAGGAGTTAGCAAATGCTACGTGCCCACGCTTACTGGGGTAGGGGGGGGGGGTCACGGCCTAGGATTATGAGCCCCCCCTGTCAGGCCAGATTGGTGACTTTTTATATTAAAAAAATGCTCTACTAATGCCCAGGATGGCGAAAAAATCAAGGGTCCTTCTTCACATTTGCTACAAGCCCCACGCTGCTTTATTCTGGCCCTGATGGGAATATATGACCCTGTCTATAAAGTAAAACTTCTTCTACCTATCCTGTTGGTCTTTTACTATCTCTATTCATTTTCTGGGTGTTTTCCTACTCCCTCCTGTCTCTGGAATGGTGTTTGAGGATTTTTTCGTGGGGTCTGGCTCGTCTATACTTGATTTCAAATATTAAGGAGTGGAAATATTTCCTATCGGAATGGGGGACTCGATTAAGATATTGAGGGAGTTGTCGAACAATACACATGTATACCTCAAGCGATGACACAGTTTTAAGTTAAATATGTGTAATCTTGAACTTTTTTCGTTGAGTCTTGAGCTCAATCTTAATATAGGGCAACAACCATTTTACTTGCACTATTATTTGTTGCGTCCTGTTGTGCAACAGAGCTGGAAAGACTCCAAACTGAAACTAGTGGGTATCGATTTTTACAATTCGGGAACTCGGGATAGGAAAGTTCAGGAGAAATAAATTCAAGAACACAAGAGGTTATGAGAACACACTTGTGACTCACGAAGCCGACAAACTCTCACTGAGAATACTCAGAAATTACAAGAGGGATATCCTATTCCCAGGAGTACTGAACCAACTAGCAGACGTTCTCTCTGCCAAAGTCCATAAAACTTGAAGAGCCTAACAGTACAACGGCGACTACAGTAGCGAAATACACGTTGTCTTCTCCGCTGCGCTGTTTGCTTGCTGGCTCACTCGCCGACTCTCGAAGACCTCTGGAGAAAGTGAGTCCCCTCCCGCTGCGGCGGGCTCTTTTTTATAGCGCCGCGTGACGCGCTCCGCTGCCCCGCGCGTCCTTCTAGAAGCTTACCCGTATCTCGTTACCCACGCGCTACGCAGCTCTCTTCTGATGCAACCACACGTTCACTGTTGGCTTTCCTTTGCTACCTATTGCACCATATTAACACTTGCGTTACTAACACTCAGGCGTTACTTTATTACTTCGTAACACCTCCCCCCCTTGGGGAAAATTTTGCAATCTCTCTTGAGAGTGCAAAATTTTTAAGTTCTATGTCGGCTATGTGAGTCTCCTTTTTATTACTTTCTCATCACAAACTACAATGGTTCACATTTTATTTGCATTACATATCCTTAACTTGTCTTTTATTATTTACCAAAATTTCTTTTACTTATAATACCCTGAAAGAGAAAACTTCAATTATAATACATCATTTTCTTTATAATAAGTATTTCTTCTACAACACATTATTTTTCTTAATCTTCTTTTTCAATGCTCTAATTATTTTCTTTTACATTACCTTGTTTGAGAATTTTTCTCTCAGCTTACTACTTTTTATTTCTTACAATATCTTTTTCTTCTTACTTCAATACTTTCTCATAGTATGTTATTTTTGTTAACTTTAAAAGTCTTTTTATCACTATTTTTTCTCCTTAAAACTTTTCTTTAGTACTACACTCTCTTATAAAGTGAAGCCTATTTTTAAAAATACATCATTCTTATAATTTTACAAATTCTTTTCATGTAACAGAATACAATCTTATATTTCTACAAACATAATCACTGTGACCATATCAGTTCATCTTAGCGCTTATCCGCTTTATAGTAAAACATTACTGGTGCACTTGGTTCATACTTAACACTCTTTTCCGGTGTTAGTATTCGCTCACTAAGCACCGCACCTTCTGCTTCAGTCACATACCTATTCCTTACAGGACCAAAAGTAATTTGTTCACTTTCATCACTGTTCATTCCAGCAGGATGATACCTAACTATACCAGTGTCAGGGTATCGGTTTACAATTTTATTCTTTACACATATTCTGGGGCAGCAGTCATCACCCATTGTTTTACGGAAGAATTTAAAAACAATCCTTACAACACTTACAATATCTGCATATACAACATACTATTATTATCATAACTATTCCTGCTCCAAATAACTCCATATGGGTATCGAATCTAATGAAAACATATTGAACACAGTCCCTTTGCTGGTACGCTATTGCGTCCTCTAGCTCATCTAACTTATGCCCCGCGGCTTTAAGGTCATCTAACTGACGAACCACTGGTTCGATTGGCAAATAAAGAGGGATTTCGGTTATATTTTTCTTTTCTTGTCTATTAGACAGCAATCTACCTCCATATTTAAGTTTGGGACTATATCATTAATCAGTGCCATCGATCTAATGATATGTTCGGATTGAATTAGTACTTGTGCACCGTAACCCTTGCATTTACTCAGAAACTTAAGTTTCCCTGTACCATTAATTACTACATCTGTGGGCTTACTGTCATTACATAATACTGTGAGCCCTTCTCCCTTTGGTGCTACAAATAACCATTCATTTCCTCTAATCTGTGTCCATACGCTTTCATTCAATACAATAAGCTTTTGGATGCAGTCATCGGGGATTTTAGTTACAGGTTGAAGCATTCTAGCTTCACAAACCTCGTGATCATAAGTCGAAAGCAGCACAAATGTTTGTTTACACACACTATGAATAGCCTCCAGCTTTTTACACTCCAATTGATCACCATTTATTTTAACATATCGCCTTTGGCGTCATCCATTAACAAAAATTCTTTTTCCGGAGCTATGTATGTAAACAATCGTTTTTGGTGGCTTACCTCAACTGGTAGAGGCCATAATTTATAAATATTATAAGTTTCACTGTCCATAGTGGAATATTCAGCACATAACTTAGGATGTTTCCGAAATAAAGACATCTAGGTCGACCACCTTCAGTACCGTCAGTTTTATTGCAATCTTTTGTCTTTAATCTCTTCCTTTATTAGCTCTAGGTATTTAACAACTTGTTTCTGGACTAACCAAATGAGGTTGAAGAATTCCTTTTTGTGCATTTACTATGGCAGTAATGATTACATCATATTCCTTCTCTAATTCACTGAAGATTGTTGTCAACTGTATTAACTGTTCATTCAACGTTACCCATATACCGAGTCTATTTATTCTCTTATCCGTACTAGTTTCATATTGATGTATGTGTTTCATTTAGTTTGAGTATTCCGGATGTAATTACCCGTTCATTTCTCTTCTATTGAATCGACAGTATGATTGAAAACTATCAACGTTTGCCCTTACAATTGTGACTTGTTCTTTGACAACTTCAATAATTCTTTCTGTTCCTGCTCTAATAGATTTATTTTTGATTTGAAATATGATGCATCATCTTCATCTAACGTCCCAAAACAAGACTTTACTTATTTCTCCAACAAAATTTAGGATTCCTCTCTTTCGTCTACTCTGCTCATGTTTAGCTAGCTGCCCAATTAGGCGTTGAGAGGTTTCTATCCTACTTATATAATAATCTACCGCCCGTTTCATAGTTTTACATTCTGCAACACTTGTGTTTATTTCTTTAAGCCTTTGCGACAATAGTCTACTGCTTTCAACGCTGCATCCTGCGTAGCTTCCAACTATGTTTTAAGTCATCTAAATTAAAATAACTCACTACTTTCCAAGTGACCGTATACAACTCACTGTTCCCTTATGATCGTAGTACAGACCTGGTGATGACCGAAACTTCGTTATTTCTAAATCCTGCTGTTCCATTGCCGATGTACCACCTATCATCAAGACGATCACTGCTATCATGCAAGCTGTTGCCATCTTTCTGCAATTCAGAAGAATTCTTTTAGCCTATTTGCATGTACTTTGTAAATTTATTTCTCTTTAATTGTATTACTACGTTTGGGCCCGTTAGCTTCCACTACCGTATAAGGGCCTCTCCATTGACTGTCCAACTTCTTTGAACGACCCCTTCGTACACTCTCATCATGCAATAATACTTTATCCCCTGGCTTAAAGACTACCGGTTTTTGCGTTCTGTCATAATTTTCTTTACTTTTCTCTTTTGCTTGTGCTGTCGCTTCTCGCGCACACTGATGCATAGCCCGTAACCTTTCCTTTAGTTCAGTTACATAGTCATCATAGTTATATACTACTTCCTCCGGTTTCTTTGTAATATTGCCGGTAAATTACATATTCGACCAAAGAATAATTCATGGCGGCGTATATCCTGTGGCACTATGCGGTGTTGTATTGAAAACAAATACTGCATACGGGATCCAGGTATCCCAGTTGGTTTGCTCCCTGTTTACGTAATGACGAAGCATTTCCGTTAGTGTACGGTGCGTTCGTTCCAAAGCCCCATTACTTTGTGGGTGATAACTAGTGGTATGGATTTTCTCTATTCGTAATAATTTGCATACTCTCTTCATAGTATCACTCATGAAGTTACTTCCAAGGTCACTTAACGAAACGGTGGGAATTCCAAATCTTAGGATTATTCGCTCAACCAATACTCTTGCTACCGTATTGGCATCCTGTTGCTCTATAGGCTCCACTACTAAGAACTTCGTTAAGGCGTCTTGGAATGTGAGCAAATATTTATTCCCGTTTTCGGTTTGCGGCATTGGACCTACAATATCAATATCACAACGCTCAAACACGTGTTCCGGAGTTTTCGTTATCTCCATTGGCATCTTCGTTTTATTTTGGGTAATTTATTCTTTTGACAGCTTTCGCAATGACGAATGTACTGCTCAATATCGGCTTTCATTCCTTCCCAAGTACAATATTTCTTTATTCGCGCATAGGTTCTACCTATACCCTGATGACAACCTATCGGCGATTCGTGATACTGCTTTAGGATCTTCATCTTCTCTTCCTGTGTAAGTCCTACCTCTTCTTCCTTATTGGCTGATACGCTCTCAGTTGTCTCTACATTATCATTTTCCTCCTCATTTTCGCAAACTGCATTCTCATCAGCCTCTCTAACATTTCGGATTCGTGAAAGCGCGTCCGCCACTTGATTCCTTTTGCCACTCTTGTACACGATTTCGTAATCGTACTCTTCAAGCTTCAAGCGGAACTTCATTAGTCTAGACGACGGATCCGATATACTATTTACCCACATCAACGGTTTATGTCAGTGCATACCGTAAATTTCCTACCAATAGATATGGTCAAAACTGCTTTATGGCCCAACAAATGGCCAACATTTCCCGCTCTATCGTACTATAATTCTTCTCTGCCTTATTCAAGGTTCTAGACACGTACGCTACAGGCAAATCCTTGCCAATTTCGCCTTGACTTAACACGGCGCCAATTGCGTCTTGACTTGCGTCTGAGGTTACAATAAATCGTTTTGTGAAGTCAGGATACTGTAGTACGGGAGGATTCAACAATTTTTCCTTCAATTGTTGAAACGCCTCTTCCTGCTTTGTTCCCCACGTATATGCGACTCCTTTCTTTAACAGCTCATACAATGGCTTAGCAATTTTACTGTAATTGCTTATGAATCGCCTATAGTACCCACTTAAGCCCAAGAATGCCTTCAATTGGGTAGTATTACTTGGTTGGGGGTAACGCTCTACGGCTTCTACCTTCTTCTGATCGGTTTCAACCCTTCATCCGTAAGTACATGTCCCAAAAATGTAACTTCCTTGCGCAAAAACTCACACTTCTCTACTTGTAGTTTGAGATTATATTTTCGCAGTCTTTCAAAGACATCCTCTAGTCTAGCATTATGCTCCTCAAGCGTTGGCCCAAAAATTATGACGTCATCTAAGTAAATGAATACTTTCTCACCCTGTAATCCTGTCAATACAGAATTCATCAATTTTGGAAGGTATTCGGTGCCGTCTTTAATCCCATTGGCATTCTTTGAATTCGTAGTGTCCATAGGGAGTGCTAAAAGCCGTCTTTTCCTGATCTTTCTCGTCTATCAGCACCTGATAATACCCCTTAGCTAGGTCGAGGGTTGTGAAGTACTTCGCTTTACCTAGTCCGTCTAGTATTTCATCGATCCTTGGTAACGGAAATACATTATTTACCGTCAGATCATTTAATCGCCTATAATCGATTACTAACGCGCCACTTTTGCTTGCCACTTGCATCCATTTTCTTTGGGATAATTAATACAGGCGAATTCCACGCACTATCACTTGGTATTACAATATCATCTTCTAATAATTTTTCTATTTCGGCTTGCAAAATTTCCTTCTGCGCCTCGGGTATCCGGTAGGGCCTCAACCGAACTATTTTTCCTTCCGCCTCGGGAAGAAGTTTGATTTCATGCTTGACAGCCTCAGTATAACCCAAGTGATCTCCTGGTAAATGAAATACATCGTTATACGCTGCGCATATTACCTAATAAAGCCTCTTTTTCCTCTTTGTTTAAATGTTCTACGCGGAGATTTTCTTTCAATTTACTTAACCGCGACTTTACCTCTGGTCGCTCTTTTATAATCCGTCTAACATATGCTTTTTCAAATTCGGGCACTTCTTCAGCTGTTATAAGGGGATTCTTTATTTTAACTTTCTTTTCTGTAGTATTAAGCATACTTGTAATACACATTCCATTTCTTACTGATACTAACGCTTCGGGCACATATATTCCTGGTTGTATCTCCTGCTTTGGAATGATCGCTTCTGATGCATTCCTTAAGGTAATCCTTACCTTTACAATCTTTTCTTCGCACAGGCCTACTGTTACCTCATAGTGTTGAGCACCCCTGGCTCCTCCACTATGGTTACCACCACGTTGCACCACTTCTGCGTAAGTGGGCTTCCCACGGCCTCTCGCAACCATATTTGGTTTGCTCGCCGTTAATTGCGCAACTCCCGTTGCCAACGAATCGATGCATCTCGCTTTCGATTCAACATACCGCCTTTCTACGGGGCTTACCGTCTTCGAAGCAGACTCTGCTGCTTTCGGATACCTTCCGTCTCGTCGCACAATTCCGTTAGTGGACGGACAATCTCGCCTTTTCACGGGGCCTACCGTCTTCGAGTCACCCAGTGCCCTCGGAATCCTTCCGTCTCGTCGCACAATTCCTTTAGTGGACGGACAAACTCGCCTTTTCACGGGGCCTACCGTCTTCGAGTCACCCAGTGCCCTCGGAATCCTTCCGTCGCGTCTCACAATTCCTTTAGTGGACGGACAAACACCATTTCGCGTCGTAATCCCTACGACATTTCTCGAGGCAGCGCCTACTGTCCTCGGGAAATTCCCGTTCCATCCTGCAGGTCCGTTAGCGGGCGGACACATACTACGCATCGCATTCTCTGCGATACGCTTCTTCCCATCCCGTCTCGCAGGTCCGTTAGCAAGCGGGCATACTTCACTTGATGTCGCAATTCCTACGACACCCTTCTTACCGCTTCGCTTCACAAGTCCGTTAGTGAACGAGCGACTTTCATCCGATGTCGCAATCCCTGCAACACCTTGCCTAACGCCACGCCTCACAGTTTCGTTAGTGAGCGTGCGTCTTTCATCCGATGTCGCAATCCCTGCAACACCTTGCCTAACGCCACGCCTCACAGTTTCGTTAGTGAGCGTGCGTCTTTCATCCGATGTCGCAATCTCTGCAACACCTTGCCTAACGCCACGCCTCACAGTTTCGTTAGTGAGCGTGCGTCTTTCATCCGATGTCGCAATCCCTGCAACACCTACTTTCTTAACACAAACGCGTCCCACGTTGCGTCATACACGGCCCTTCTTGCGCGGTATACAATCTAATTCGCCTCCCGCGAATGTTCATAACTCTTTTTCCGTAATCTATTACGGCCTTATTTTTCGTTAGAAAATCTCTTCCTAACAAACCCTCGAAAGGCAAATCTATGTTTGCCCCAATTATATGAAACTTCTGTTTCAATATCAAACCCTCCGCGGCTTTCAATTCCAGGAATACCGAAGCTTCAGTTTGTACTATACTATTACTTATCCCCTTAATTCTGATTTTTTCTCTATCATTACTTTTTACTGCCCAGTTTATACAATCTCTTTTTACCAGGCTTATCTGTGCCCCACTATCGGCCAGGAATCTCATCGGATTACACCTTGCTTTTTCACATTGCATAGTCACATATTCATTTTTATCTGTGCAGTCTACCTTATACACTTTGTGCGATATGGCGCAATGTGACCGCTCCATTACGCCACCTAACAGTTTACCGATTTTCTATCTTTTTCCTTCCCCGACCATGCATTTTCTCGGCAATCCCGCGCATAATGTCCTTTTCGGTTGCACTTATAGCACGTAATTTCACTTGCATACGGTACCTTTTTCTTAAAGGGTGCTGTTTGGGCCACTTGCCTAGCGCTACTTCTCGTTTCCCGCCGCGTTTCCATCATTCTGACGGCGTTTTCTTTCTCCATCTTATCTAACTTAGCAAGCACTGCATTTATCGCCTTTTTGTCCAGCTCATCCTCTTTATTAATTATTCTTACACGCCTTTGCGCCCGACAATCCTTGGCTGTATGCCCAGACTTTTGCAATTAAAACAAAATGGAACAGTTTTTCTTTCTTCTACCTTTGGATTCCTGAAGGAATACCGCGAAACCGGTTTTTCTTTCGCTGAAGCTATCGCACTTTCCTCTGTGGCTGCGATCTCTACAGCTTCAGAAAGGGTTATGGTTTCTCCCCTAGCTCGCACAATAGTTTTTATCCGGTCATCATACAACCCTTGAATAAATACGGCCCTTCCTAGCTTTAAAACTAGAGCTATGCTTCCCATCAGCTCCTCTTCCGTCATTACATTTTTTATGGCTTCTCTGAACTGATGTTGGAGAGCATCTATACGCGAACCCCATTGCGCAATACTCTCCCACGACTCTTGTCTGCTAGCAAACATTTTACATGCATAAAAATCAAGAGTCCTCTTACTGCCATAATTTTCTAACAAGATTGCACGACCTGCCGGCCAGGTGGTAGTCAGATCTCGGACAAGAAGTTTACTCCTAGGTGCCCCTACAATTTTAGCCTTCACAAACTTTAATAAAATTTCTTTTTGTTCCGGCACAATTAATTCGAATGCTGAATCTACATTATCCAACCACTCATTTAATCTCGTCTTTTCTCCGTCAAAAGAATCTGGGATCAATTTTATCACTTCATTCAAACTAATGTACTGCCTGTGGGTTGACGACTGCGCGCCCTGACTGCCTGACACTGCTTCGTTAGGCATGCTTACAATTTTGCTTTCTCACCTGCTGAAATCAACGTGCTGTGTAGCGATGAGATGTGGCGTTGCTCCCGACGTGACGTCGTTGGCGTGTTGACGCGCGCTGTCCGCTCGACTGCGAAGTTCTGCTGTGCTGGTATCGATCGGCTGTCGGCTACTGGCGACAGCTGCCCGGTGACGACAGCTACCTGTTGCTGCCCGCCGGTATTGATCCGCTACTCGCGACGGCTGCTCAGCTGCTGCTCGGCGGCGTTGGTATCGATCGGCGTCTCGCGTAGTGTCGCGTGTCGCGCCCCGGCTGTTCCTCGCAGACGACCAATGGATCCTCTTCTTTTCTTCCAATGTCGCCTCGTTGCGCAATCTTGCTAGTCGGCTTCGTGCTCAAAGCCGTCAGTCTTTTCCTGACTTCGGGCTGAGATTTCTCTAAAACCCTACTCCTATTCCTCAAATTGCGGCCTGTAATCGCTGCAACGTACTGACCTTTGGGCAACCTTGGCCAAAATTCTGTCAGTCGTCTCACTAGTTTTGTGGCTTTTCCGGCCAAACACTCGTAGCTTTCCCAGGCCTAACCCCACACCTGACACCAAGAAAATAAAGTCTCTGTTGCGTCCTGTTGTGCAACAGAGCTGGAAAGACTCCAAAACTGAAACTAGTGGGTATCGATTTTTACAATTCGGGAACTCGGGATAGGAAAAGTTCAGGAGAAATAAATTGAAGTACACAAGAGGTTATGAGAAACACACTTGTGACTCACGAAGCCGACAAACTCTTCACTGAGAATACTCAGAAATTACAAGAGGGATATCCTAATCCTCAGGAGTACTGAACCAACTAGCAGACGTTCTCTCTGCCAAAGGTCCATAAAACGTGAAGACCCTAACAGTACAACGGCGACTACAGTAGCGAAATACACGTTGTCATCTCCGCTGCGCTGTTTGCTTGTTGGCTCACTCGCCGACTCTCGAAGACCTCTGGAGAAGTAGTCCCCCTCCCGCTGCGGCGGGCTCTTTTTTATAGCCGCCCGTGACGCGCTCCGCTGCCCCGCGCGTCCTTCTGGAAGCTTACACCCGTATCTCGTTACCCACGCGCTACGCAGCTCTCTTTCTGATGCAACCACACGTTCACTGTTGGCTTTCCTTGCTACCAATTGCACCATATTAACACTTGCGCGTACTAACACTCAGGCGTTACTTTTATTACTTCGTAACATATTGCTAGTATATGTTTTTTCATATCGCCAGTGGTATTGTTCTCACTTTACTGTTAAAAAATTTTAGGCAGTCAGTCATTTTCTTTAAGGAAGTGGGTTATGGATTGAACAACATTGGAAGATCAAAAAAATACATATATTGGTGTGAAGCCTAAATGGCTTATTGGACGAAGTATTACGAATGGTATGAGAAACGAAAGGGAGGGCAATGACTACAAATAAGCACTTCATATACAAACTTTTTTGGGGTTTTAGGATCAAGGAGTCGAAAAAATCATCTATATTATTTCTATAAGATGTTTTTTTTCACAAGCCATTATCTCCATTCATACTTAACCGAAATCAATGAATGAGGTGTCATTTTAAAGCTAATGGTCTCCACTTTTGTCATATCATATTTTAAGAAAGGAATTATTCGGCATTCGACCCTTAAAGGACAAAATGTTCATTTTTTTTAAAAAATGCGTTTTTTTGTGTTACAAGTCATTTATCTCCCTGGACACCTATCTGAAATCGTTTAGTGAAGTATCATTTTAAATATTAAGATCTCCGCTTTGGTGACATCATATATTAAGATAGGAATTTTTCGAATTCGACCCTTAACGGGCAAACGTATCAATACTTCTGCAATGTGTTTTTGTGTCACGAGCCATTTATCTCCCTTCATATGTAATCGATATAGGTAAATGAGATATCATTTTAAAGATTAAGGTACCCGCCGTGGTCACATTATATTTTAAGAAAGCTATTTTTCGTAATTCCATCCTTAAAGGGCAAAATTAACATTATTTCCATTATTTTTTTTTTTTTGTCACGAGCTTTTTATCTCCCTTGATAGCTAACTGATACAGATAAATGAGGTATCAAATTTAAAGATAAGGTCTCCGCCGTTGTCACATTAATTTTTAAGAAAGGAATTTTTCGTAATTCAACCCTTACATGGTAAAAATGTCAATATTTCTAAAATGCATTCTTTGTGTCTCGAGCCACTTACGTCAATTGATATCTGACAGAAATCGCTAAATGAAATAGAATTATGAAGAGTAATGTTTTAGCTTTGGTGACATCATATATTAGGAAATAATTCTTTTGGAATTTAATCCTTAAGAGGAAAAAGTATCAATGGTTCTAAAACGCATTATTGTGTCACGAGCCATTTATCTCCATTAATATCAAACCGAAATAGATAAATGAGGTATCATTCTAAAGATTAAGGTCTCCATTGTGATAGAAACATATAAGAATGATTTTTTTTCTGAATTAAATCCTTAAATGACAAAATATCAGCATTTCTAAAATGCGTTTTTTTGTGTCCCCAGTCATTTATCTCACTTGATTATTAAACAAAATTGATAAATGAGGTATAATTTTAAAGACTGGGCTCATCGTAAAGTCTTCGGTTTCGTTACACCATATATTAAGAAAGGAATTTTTCAAAACTCAATCCTTAAAAGGCAAAAGTATTAATAATTCTACAACGCACTGTCACCAGCCATTTATCTCCCTTGATACCTAACCGAAATCGATAAATGAGGTATCATTTTAAGGTTCAAAGTATCCACTTTGATCACATTATATTTTAAGAAAAAACTTTATCCAAATTCAACACTTAAGGGGCAAAAATATAATCATTTCTAAAACTTTTTTACCGCGCGTGATTCCTAACCGAAATCGATACATGAGGTATCATTATAAAGACCAAGAAGTCCACTTTGGACACACCGTATTTTATAAAAGGAATCTTTTGAATTCGACCCTTAAAGGGCAAAAGTGCCAAAATTATTTCTACGTGTTTTTTTATTATTATTATTATTACGAGCCATTTATCTCCTTCGACACCTAACCGAATTCGATAAATGACATATCGTTTTAAAGATTAAGGCCTTCAATTAGGTAAAATCATAAATTAAGAATTTTTGGAATTTGAAGCTTAAAGGAGTCGTGCGTATGAGACAGTTCAAAGCCAAATTTCTAGATTGCAGCAGCAAATATAACAGAGATGTCAATACAGTTTTCTATACAATTAGTAGCTTTTCGGATTTTTTTTTCTTTTTTTTTTCTGTCACGAAAACATTTTTGTTTTGCTATACAACTCCAATGTAAACATTTTATTCGCACAGCAACACATCACAGAGATGTTCATATGCTGTGTGTATTTTGTTCAAGTTGGTTGTATTCTGTTAAGGTCAGTGACAGTTTGCCTACATACAGTGTTTTTTTAAATGTTTCTAACTGTTTCGCAATATGTTGTAAGTATTTGATACGTAACTATTACACTAAACAAATAAATATTTGCTACAAAAGTGCGGTTCTACTTTTCGTTATATTCCAAACATTCAACCATTTATTCGCGAAATTTTCGCAAGGGTCGTGTATTTAACAATATATCTCAAACAGTGGAAGAATCGGAAGTAAAAATGCGCATAAAACATAAGCTATACTCTTAGACAGTTGCTAAAGCACTTATTGAATATGTTCTTCGTTTTCAGTAGAAATGGAAACGCATATTTAGAACCGATAAAATCACGTGGTACTTGTTTTGAGATTATTATTTATATTATCTGCACTAAAATATTTAAATAGTGGTATTTGAGATTCTTTTTCACGTCAATTAATATTTTTTAAAAAATTAACATTTCGTCAACAAAACGCAGTTCTTTAAGGGTTGTGATGTGTTTACATTAGACCTATTCATTGAAGCAACAAGTTTTTACAGACAAGGCTCTGATTTCTTATCGTTTCACAGAATATGGAGTCACCTAATACGTCTAAATCGCCTGCAAATAAAACTATGAATAAACAACGATTGGCCTACGGCACTTTCTTGCCCTTATGAATGGAGTCCATGACTGAAAATTGATAAATCATAATCGTTGGAATAATCTCGCCCAGATATTTTTCAGATTACTGAAGTGAAATTATTGTTTTGTTCCTGAAATTATCAAACAGAAGCATGAATTACGACGAATAATTACAAAATGAAAAATGTGGATGTTCTATGAACGTCGTAGTGACAAATTAATAACTTGATGGGGATACAAGCTAAACTTGCACCAACTGAATGGATTCAAATCTGTATGATAACTTCGCGGTCAGGTGTTATATAATAGACAAAATACATTAGACAATTGAAAATTTAATAAAATATCTAAAGGCTAATTAAACTTTAATGATTAAGGGTCATTGGAATTGTGTATCAGAAAAAGGAAATTAGGGACCTGAGGTATGACAGACTGGAATGAAAAAGAAATATAGGTTGTCACTTTTTTTTTAAGATTAATATAACTGTGTAAAGGATGCACTGTACTTCGGTTAATCGAGCATTCGATAAACTGTTCTCCGATTAACCAAACTTTCATAAAACGAAGGTAGGACTCGGTAAGTTCTGACGGAAGTTCAGTGAACTAAAAAGCAATTGCACTGTATCCAGTGGACTGGAACGGTGATCTGATGTAAGAAAAGCTATACAGAACAAAGAACTGCAAGTAAACAAAGTTAGAAGAAACAGTAAAAACAGTTAAAGGAAAATAATAGAAGTGATTAGCTGTGTGAAACTCTGACCGTTCTGCAGTTTTTATCTCTTATCAGGGGTCTCGACACAACCTGCAGTTAGCCCATGACAAATAAAAGATCAAGTGTCAAGCCCAATCACACCTCCAGCCTGACGAGGCATCACACAGGTTGCACCATAACCTCAAATACAACGCTAAGATCACGCCCATTAATTATTATAAAATTAATTATAATTTGTTTTGTTATTCCATCGACGTCAAGAACGAGGTCTTTCATAATTTTGTCGGCACACTTATTAAATATCGGGATCTCCTCCACATTTTCTGTAATCTTTGTTAAAGATGACACTCAAAAATTCCGTTTTCTCTATGCTGGAATCCAATAATTCGCCGTTTTTCTTCATTAGAGATGGCACAAACTTACGAGAGCCTCTTGTTACTTTGATGTAATACCATAAATTTTTGGTTTAGTAATTAGATCTTGAGATAAAATACTGAATTGGAATTCTTTAAAAGCTTCACACATTGCCTTGTGCACTTCCGCTCGAAGCTGGACTAATTTATGAGTCCTCATATTTCTTTCCCGTAGTATATAAACGCCTTTGCTTCCTGAGTAAAGGTTTCACCTCTCAATTGATCCACCGAAAGCACTTACTAACCTTAATAAATTTCTTAGGAACAAATTTATTTATACCGGTAAATATTATTTCTTTCAAATTAAACCAATATTCCTCAACATTCATATTTAACGTGTATGTTTAAAAAAATTTCGCCAAGTGATCGACCATATACCCGCCTCATCCTCCTTATCGAAGCTATATACAAGCATATCTTCATCATGTTTCAACGTCAGACTAGATTTTAAAGTTACCACAACCGCCTTGTGATCGCTTATACCGTATTCTATACAAACTGTCTACAATACCCGGATTGCATGTAAGGAAAAGATCCAGAATGGACAAGGTATCTTTGTCACTTCTGCTGTAAATCAACATCAACAACGAAGAAATCGTGGCATCATCAGGTTAACACGTTCAACAATGATCTTGCGAACACTGTAATTGATCTGGAAGGCCGCATTGATACAGTACTGCGTTACATCTCTCGTGATCCGATACAAAAACTGATCGAAGAGCCTATTCCTAATGTTGTATAAGAGAAATAATATCACAAACACTGTTCATCAACGAACTATTTACTGCTAAAAATGTGAATCAATGCATTTTAAAATTTGCTAATGTTAAGTGTAAATTTATACAAAGTTTAGAAGTAATTGTAAAGTTGGATAGAATGAATGTGGCATCATCAAGACATGAAGTGGCTTTGTTAAAATTAGAAATTAGGTTTATGAATATACACCTATATAAATAAAAACCATTATATTTTATTCCTTTTATAATTTATTTTACCCAACATTGGGCAATTAAAGATAAACTTTCAGCTGCACATGTAGAATGCAGTGGATGGCATTTTAAATCTTTAGCGTTATTGCAGATTTTCTTTCAGGTAATATTCTGGAACCATATATATATATATATATATATATATATATATATATATATATATATTAACCAGCACGTGCCCGTGACGATATACAGGTACAATGTGTGCCCATAATGTTGAATGTATTGACATACACCGACTTTTTTAAAAAAACAAATACACCATTTCTAGTCTTGAATCGCTGTGCGTCGAAGAAGATGGTTGCTATTATGACGAGCGGTAATGATTAGTGATACATTGTTTTATGGTACCTTCCACATATTTTTAGTCGGCAGGGAAAGTCTCGCCACTTTTCATGAAAAATTAATTGATTCATTTGGCCATGAATAATCAACTACAATAAAAGATGCAGATACGATCATCACGATTTAGTAAAGGTGAAACACGTTGTCGCTCGTAGTAAAACGGCGCGAATCTTGGATACACATCGTACAAGGCTAACCTCCTTTTTTTCGGTAAAATATAGATACTTGTTCTCTTGAGGTAACAACATACCGGTATCGTTTATATGTACTTTAGCGTTTGGCGAGATTGTATTGGTTAAACACAAACGCACTACTTTCTTCGTTGTTTTCTTGGTTATTCAGGCGTTAGTTTTACTCTACGTTTCAGCCGTCTTTCTGTGACTTTCATCGGAAGATTGTCCTTCCTGTGACATAAATTGCTTCTGTAGCGCTCGCTAACCCCAATAACCTTGGCTAACCCTTTGGAATGCTATAACGGAAGTTCCTGCCACCAGCGCAGCTGATCCAACGGAAGCTATCATTACTTTATTACCCGAGGAAAAGTAATTACATTTGGTGAGCCTGTAGGTCACTGTCCTCATCAATGTTATCTGCTTTTTTAAAATTTATAATGCTTTTCGGACACGCCTGGGCCACCATTTGCTTCTCTGGACCAGAACACTAATATCATTGAATAAAATAGCTTGACAATTGTCTCCTGAATCTTGTACAACAGCTGATTTGCCGACGTCGTTATTTTTTGTCTCATACTTCCGTGTAGCCTTTCCCTGTCTTGCTGATATATACATGGTTACAGCTGCAGGTTATTTGATATACACCCTCTTTGTAGTTTCTCCCTCCTGTCTTTTGCCGTAACAAGTTCTTTAGATATCTTCCTAGGTGCCCTGCATGCCTGAAGGATATCTTTATTTTTTAGCAGTAGGTCAATCTTATCCGTCAACCCCTGGGCGTAGGGTAATATGGTCTTGGTCCTTGGTCTGCTAGTCTTTTCTGCCAGTGCTGGACAGTGTTTGAGGTTCAAGTACTGCGGGAGGCTATAGCCGTTGGCCGGAAATTCTCCTACAAATATTTTCTTTCTGCAACTATGCTTGCTTTTGTTTCACGATCATATCCATAATATGAAGTTGTTTGTAAATCTCAACTTCCATTAACTCGATTTTATTATGAGGACTGTTTAAATGCTGGGAAGAGATCTGAAGGAACTGTTCTCCACGAGGCCAGTTGACAAAAGTGTCTTCCACATATCTTAACCATAAAGAGGGTTTCAGGTTGAAGACCTCAGCCTCAGATGCTTCTATAAAGACATCAGACACATTTGTAGTTACTCTCCCATTCTTTGGTAGTAGTAGTTTTTATACTTGAAGATTGTTATTTTTAGGCTAAATTCAGTAACCGACGCCGAGCAAAGATCAATTTTCAGATCTTCCCCTTATTGTATTGGTGACTTCGTCATGGCTTTCTTTGTTGCTTTTATTGTCTGTTTGAAATCAACAAATCTCTAAGGTTTCTGAAACTGTATTGCGTTTAAAGACCAAGTGTGTTTACTTCTTAGAGGAAGCACTGGATATTCGAGTAGTTCCCAACTTCTCTAGCTGATATAAAGCCGCTTCGCACCAACAAAGTAATAAGCAATACGCGTTTTTCCCTGTCACCCACAATCACTGAGGCATTTTCCCTATGAGCATATTGACGATGAATTTGCTGTTTCGTGAATTTTGATCGGCTATGTTAAATGAATTTGTATCATCTGTAGCATGAATCAGCCTCTGTTTTACACTTATAAGTAGCCATTTGAGATCTTAAAATAATAATAATAATACACATACATATACGGGTATCAGAGTAGCCGTTTTTAAGATAACATTTGCACCATCCTCTTCATTTCTCATATTATACTGTCGTTTCTACAGGGCGTTCGCCGGAAAACGCTACCCTCCCAGTCTGTTGCCGTCGGCAACTTGCTCGGTCAGTGGACCCAGCAGTTTCCGCCAACCGGCACCGTGAATCACCGCACTGTTTAACACCTCCGCTGCCCCAACAGTGCAGTGCAGTGACCCTTACATTGTTAAGAACGGTTTCTTTGCATTGTAGATAGTTTGTGACTTCAGTCTCTTATTAATCAGTGTTGTGAATAAACGTTTCTTTGCGGTTTGGCTGGTTTGGGGCTTCATACTCTTATTAATCTGTACCGTGTTTGAGTGTGAGTAAAATTATGGTACGTTACAGTTTGCAACAAAGAATATTTCTCTACGATACATATGTGAAGAAGAAGTCGTTTAAAAAGTGTCGCAGTAAATTTCGTCGCGAATTTCCTGGCGCTTTACTGCCAGCTAAATCAACAATTCTGCGTCTGGTTAAAAAAGTAAGAGAAACGGGTTCATTTTTTAACAAAAAGAGACTGTCGGTCAACCGTATTCTCACAGAGGAGAAAATTAACGATATCGCTTTTCGACTATAACAGTCACCCAAAAAATCATTAAGTCAGTTAGGGCAGCGTGTGTCTCGAAATATGTTCAGAAGATGTTAAATGTGCATTACACAAGAGGGTCAACACTTCCAGCATCTTTTATAAGGTAAGCTAATGAATTACGTCACATTTAAATGCTTAGCACATACAAGTTTATGAAGCGTAATTATTATGAAATAGTCCGCGGCCGACGGTCGAACAATGCCGGAAACTGAGCGCTCGCTCGCCGGGAGCAGTTTCTTCCTTGTAGCTCTAACAGTGGGTTGCGTTTCCCGGCGAACGCCCTGTAGTACCCTATTTCAACTCCATTAAGTTCTTACTGAATTTCATCAAACACTAATGCAAATGCAAGCTGTGATGTGTGAAATTGTTTGCTTGTTCCATCTGACTTAAACTGTAGGGTTACCAGACGATGGTCTTCAAAAAAGAGAACATTTCTAGATTAATACTAAATTCTGCAAAAGTGTTGTGGGTTTCTCAACATTTACGGATGTTGCATTAAGATAAATTATAACTACACACTTAATAAATAAAAATATTTAAGATATGCATAATTCACTATACTTTTTGCAAATGAAACGTCTACAGTAGGTAGTATATTACTTCATTTTATTAAATCATGCAACGTTACAACAATTTGTGACACATTTTAATATAAACTACAAAAAATCATCATTAGTACATTTCTCATCTTCATCATTATTCCCTGAAGTACTCAGATATTTCTTTGATGAACCAATTTCTGAGAGTAATTTCTTATTTTCCAACAAATAATTATAAAACTGTACACAAGATAAATCCTTATAATTATATTGCACACTTATAATTCCCTTAACAGACTCAACACTGAGTCTATTTCTATCTTTGGTCCACTGACTGCTAATGAAAAAATCCTTTCTACACTAGCATTGTGGCTGGGAATAGCAAAGAAAAACTCCGCAATTTTTAGTAGTTCTGAGAAACAAGCACCATTCTTTGACTCTCGGAAATATTTACACCAGATATTATTTGATAACTGATCTGTATTAACGTTAGCCTGGTTTATAAAAAATTTCGAAAGTTGCAAAACTGATCAAAGCACTTTACATCTATTTTAATATTAAGTTTTTCATTTAGGTACAGAATTGTTTGTTCCACATCTCCCCAATTTGGAGAATTTTTCAGACCCATCCATTCAAATACCAAAAACTCTTGATACTGAACCAACCATTTCTTAAGATACGTAATTGTTGCATCATAAACATGTGCTATTTCTCCTTCTAGCATATCACATTTAGAACCATAACCTTCATCCCGTTTTTTTCTCAAAATTTCTTTTAGTTTTAAGGATTTGACATTCTGGATTTTTATTTCCTGAAGAGCATTCAACACACCCTCAAGAATATGTATCATTTCTACCAGTGAATTTTTCTCTTTTTCTAGGGCCAAAATATTATGTTGAAATAATGACATAAGAGAATGAACAAACCATAATCGTGCTTCACTAAGCTCATTTTGGAAAAACATTTTAATCAGAATTGTAATTTCACCCTGAGAACTGAAATATGATTTCAGTGCTGGATACATCTCAATTAGTCTCGTAACGCAAGGAAAAAGGGACAGCCACCTACTCTTAGAATGACACAATATTTCCCTATATTGTACATCTACAAAATCACAAAAGTCCTTAAGACTTTCAGTACGTACTGTGTACACAGAAAAATAATTAAATATTTTTAATAATATGGAATCAACATGTAATGTGAGTCCTGCATCAATAGGTACCATGTGAATGCAGTTATGTAAAACATGAGCAGGGCAGCCTAATCCTACTAATCTATCATTTAAATTGTTTTTCAGATGGGCGAAAACATTATTTCCTGACCTCTTACCAAGTCCACTAATCCCACCAAAATTTGTCCCCAGAAAAAGCAACACATTTATTGTTAATACCTCTACTTCTAAGAGTATCACATATGTAAGATGCAATCGTTTCAGATTTTTCATTTGGACTGCTTTTAAGTTCTATCACTTTTGTTTGAATTCCCCCAGATTTAAAGTAATAGTATTGAATTAGAATTGGAAACAGTTTCACAGAACCATGGTTACTGCCGTCTGTTGCAACACCAAAACATGAAATACACTCCAAAGCGTCAATAGAAGCATTAACAGAATGTGACAATACAGAATTAATAATGGCTTCTGTTTTCGTGCGAGCACATGACATTTGTTTCGCTATATTTGAGTCTGTAAATAACACTTTCTGCAGTTTTCCAGTACAGTCCATTGATTTAAAACTTTGATGATGCTTGACTGTGTGAAAAGATAGGGTGCCTTCAGCTGCATGGACCAGATCATTAATTTTGGAATCCTGTTTTGCAAAAAAAATCGTCAACTTTGGATGAAGATGCTGCAGTACGTATCCGCGTTTTGTGTTTTTCAGTGTTTTTGTGAGCTTCTAGGTCTAGCCCCCCTGAAAATTAATAATTGTGCGTGTTATACGTTACGGTATTCAGTGTAAGAAAATCTGAGCTATTACACGCAAATTTCCAGTGTCATACGATATTTACGTAAAATCGGTCCCATGGTTATAAATCTTACCTTTATTAGCAACTGAAACAAATGTTCCTGATGGGCAGATAAGACATTCTGCCTCTGAGCTAATTCTTCCCGAAGTCAGGAAATCGTTTTTGTAATTCGTCACTGAAGATACATTTGCGTTTTGGCATGATTTCACTTGAACAGTAAAACTGCTTCACTTCACAACAACCAAAACGCAACTAACAGTAAAGCAGTTGAAAACAATGATTCTAGAAGCCGAGCTGACTACCGAAGTACTTTGCATTGTTGCGTACATAATGTTCTTCACCGGCCACCCCGCAGCTCGTATTTCACGATAATTGCCTCGCCACCTATTGCTCAGAATCGTAACTATATCTTGACACAGTGCCGAGACAGAAAAAGGAAAAGTGTAGATAAAATATCACATTGTTGGCATAAAGGTTAAATTCTTTAGGGTTTACCATTTTGACAGATGGGAGAGTTTTATTCCCACACTTTCAAGTTCAGGCAGTAGTAAAACGGAACTAAAAAAAAGAGGACATTCCTTGATTTTTCTCAAAACCCGCCCGGACCATTTTTACGGTCCAAAAAAGAGGACATGTCCGGGTAAAAGAGGACATCTGGTAACCCTGACTTAAAGGAACCTACCTACCTTCCATGAGCAAAAATCTTTCACTTGGCAGCTATGGACAAGTACGCGGATCTTATCATTGTTATTAGAGGTATTTGATGCATAAAGCATCATTGTAGCAAGCACTAATGATGGCAGTTTCTTTACACAGTTTCACTGCAAACGCTTTGCCCCTGAAATCCATCATTTTCCATCTAGGTTGACAGCTTTAAATAGAACATTATTTAATGTTGACAGCATGATGGGATAGATGCATGACATTAGTGAGTACTTCTACAATCTTCTAGCTGGCAGTACTAGTAAAAAAAAAAAAAAAAAAAAAAAAAAAAAAAAAAAAAAAAAAAAAAAAAACAACCCCTTGTGTAGTGCATGGCCGAAGTTATTGTAGACATGAGTAGTACTGGGTTTTAATGCACAATTCTCAAAGCTGAGTAATGTCCCAATTGAGTTTGGTTTAGAGAACTAAATTTACAGCGATGTCTATCACTTCTCAGTGAATTTTCTGGGTTACTGAATGGTACTGTGGAGAAACACAGCCTATTCTGAAGCTCTGAAGTAGAACGAAGCCTAACGCAACTTATTTTAAATTTATATAGTTTGTTTTGTATTAGGGGATACATGGGTTAAAGTCAGACAGGTATTGGACACTTCCAAATAACCAGATAGTTAAAGCTGAACGTACTACATAAAAGGTACATGACTTCTAAAAATAAATACAAGCATTCTGAAATACGTTTTATACAGGGAGAAAATTATTTCAAAGAAGTAAATTTGTAAATTAAATGACAAAGGCAGACAAAACAGGTGTGGTTGTGACGCAACAGATGAGCCAAACAATGGAAATAATGATAGTGAATAGAATGGCCTTTATCTTAATTAATAATTAGAACATATTTATGAGTATGTAAATACCATATTAAAACTTCGTTTGTCTTTAATTTGCTTTGGATATGTAAACATCTGAGCTACAAATAGTTTCATTAGCCCTAGAGTTGACCTACAGTTTAATATGGAATCCAAATCATTGAAGCATTATGGCGCACTTCACATTAAACAGCAAGTTTGAAGGCAGGGTTAAGGGCTTATGAAAATCCCCACAGAGGCAGGAAATTACACATCCATGAACAATAGAACCTCACTGCTATCAGATTATAAATTTGCAGAAACAACCACACTCTATGTTATAAGACTGTCTCTCCCTTGTAAGATTTGAATTTGGTCTCAGAGGAATGACCAGCTTGATTCTTGTTCCCAACTGGTTACTTCCTCACCATAAAATGTGTAGAGAGTGTAACATCTAGGCATTCTTGAAATTCTCCTTTTAGGTGTAGGTGTCTCTTGACAATGATCTCAGCTAATTGTACGACAACCATGGCATTCATTTAGTTGTCCCCCCCCCCCCCACACACACACACTCACAAGAGCAATGCACATAAATGCAGTGTTTATAAAATCATTCACACTTTATTGCAAAATTCATCAGTAGAGTTATGCCTATCCATCAATACAGATTCTAAAGTCTATCAGCCTAAAGACACACTCAAGAACAAAATTACAAAAGCTAATGGCTAATTAAAGGAGAGATAAACTAGAATCCTATGAGAATGTAAACAGGAAGCCCGTGTTTGAAACTTGACACAGGTATGGAATTAGTCCAGTGGCATGTTCATAAAAGTCAATTACTCCCAGATAGACATTCAAAACAGCTACATCTCACACCAATAAACATTCCTTGACAGTAGGAACACAGTGCTTTTGCCATCTACACAAAGAGTGAAGAGGCTTAATATTTTCAGTGTTTTTTAAATCAATATTAAATATGCATGTTTAATGAGATTTGCCCTAGAATACTGAATTGCAACAAGATGTATAGAAATCTGGTAAGGCTCCATTCATCCAAAGATAGTGTTCATTATTTCATTTTATCTTAATTATTGGTCACATGGACTGAAAACATCTGTAAATGAGGTTTGATAACCTATTTGATAGAACACTGTGTTACCTCAGTGCTTGGTGTCAAAATGATGTCCAGTTTAAAATATTATTTGCACCAAGGATTTTAAGAAGTTCTGATTTATCATATGAGATAAGCCAGGAAAAACCATGGTTCAGATTTCACATGAAACTGGAGGTCCAATTATGACAGGTTGGAATACATGGAAAATCAAAACTTTGGCACCAGGTTGTAATTTGCTTTTAGCCATTTGATTTTGCACACACAAAATTTTGCTTTAAACTGTATTTGCTCAAGCAAAATGTATTAATTTAGTCGTACTTCTTGACACTTTTTGAAAACAATGAAATAATATGCCTAAGCAGATAAAATAAATTACAATTTAGGATAAGGAAATGAACCACCACTTATTAGGTTCAAATTGTTACCCCACTCCGTCCTCTTTTTTAATTTACCTGTTCCATGTTCCTGTTTAACAGTCACTCTGTGAGCCAGTCTTCCATAGCACCTACCCTCCACAGTGTTCTCTAGTTAGGCTAAGACCCGAAAATTTCTATATAATTTGTGTTTCTGTCTATTCTAATTTGTAATTTCTCAACACTAGTTATATGTACAATAATATGGTGATATGGATAATACCAAGCCTTGAAGGAAGATGTTAAAGATAGCATTTTGTATCATTTTCTTTTATTATAACTTTAATTCCCCTGTGCCAAAGTTTAATGATATTTCAGGAAACCAGCTAATGTTCTGCTCTTACAATTTGTGGAGCATTTGATTTCTATATGTACTGTACTTTTAGCATGTTGATGATTAACATGAGTTTTTCCCTGCATGTCCACATTTCAGTATTTCACAATACTGGATTCTTCATTTTACATCAAAATGTGCATATTTTTATTATTATTATTTGCAGTCCCATTATTTTATGAATTAACCATTATTATGAATTTTTCAGAAAAATAGTCTTACTTATAGTTGGCCTTGACAATGCGGGCAAGACAACAATTGCCAAAAGGCTCACTGGAGGTATGAAGATTACACGAAATAATGTAAATGCAAATCTAAACGGAGGAATATTGGAACTTGATTTCTTGCCTGATTCTGTTTCAGAACCTATTGATGATGTTGTACCTACAGTTGGTTTCTCTTCACTGTCTTTGAAATATAAAGGATATACTGTGATGATTTATGACTTGGGAGGTGGACAACAGATAAGAGGAATTTGGCCCCGATACTTTATGGATGTAAGTTTCGTATGTGATTGAGATGAATAATAAACTCTGAAAGGCATGTGGTTTCTCTATTCTTTATAATCAGCTGTAAGGAGCCTTTTATTTTCAATAATCTATATAAACATGTAAAGTAAACATTTGGATAGGAGAATAACTATCACTTACCACAGTTAAAGGCAGGACAGTGCAAAATATGGTCAGACTTGTACACACAGTAAGCATTGAAATTTTCAGGTCTATGGCCATTCATCAACAATACAAGTAGGAAAAGTTAGCTGTAAGGTGGAGTTTGGCTTAATTTAGCCACCAGTCTCCACCATGTGCAGTGCAGATCTAGGAATGTTCGGAGCTGCCTCCCCTTCGAACATTATTTTGTCACCCCCATTGTCACTACCCCATTGAACATGATTTTGCCACCCCTAAAGTTACTGTCCAGGGCAAGCTTCCGGTCTGCCACCCCTCCCCCCCCCCCCAGTCCAGCTCTGACCATGGGACACTAAATTTCTTGTGAATACAGTCTTTGACTAGAAGACAAAATGGATTCTTTGTTATCAATAACTGCCATACTACCTATATTTCGTTACATTCTGTTCCAATAGGGAAAAATTTCCAAAGGATATTGTATTTCTTTAAGATTAAATAAAATTCTACTAATCATGAGGACCTAGTTGCAAAGTTTCAGTTATGAGTTTTGATCTAATATAAACTTTCAATCTATTAATTCAGATTTTTGGATTTTAAATTCATAATAAACATGAACACACAAGGAGCACTTGACGTGAAACATGTTTTTAATTCCACATATTAGTGATATATTATTCATTACACAGAAATGAAGTGATGAGTAAAAGACAAAATAGACAGTGTTAGCTAACCAGATTCCTAAATATTGTCACACAAAAGGTAAACTTTTTGGTCAGTAAGGATGATAGAGCAGCCATATAGTTGATGGAAGGTGTTGAATGAAAATTTATTTTGGTTAAGTTGAACATATGACAATTAATTAACTTTGTATTCACATATTAACTACTGTTACTAAATGTTCTAGTGACAGATAACTAACTTGAAGCAAAAAAAAAATTAATCACTGCCCATAGCTGATGACATGAAGATATACTAACATATTAGACACAAATAAAAGGGATAAGAGAAAAAAAAAAAAAAACTTTGGACTTGCATTAGCTACAGAGCTAAAAATAGTATACAATTACTAGCTTTTCTACGTTGTTAATTGAATCTCATTTTCCATAAATTCCATGCATGCATCAAACACTAAATAAGATACTAGGATTCCAGAAGTTGTATTTGATTTAATGTTCACACTGACTTGTTACACGACTGTTCATTTTTTTCACCTGTTGTTTGTCTTCTCAACTGATTTTACACAACCCGACTATCTGCCTTGCCTCATCCCCTTTTTAAGTAGCCTAATGCTTGCCTCTCAACTTAGATAATAAAGTGTTCTACTAATTCAATACGCTCAATACTGGAGTGTCAACTAACAACAAGAAAAAAATATATATATCAGAATTTTAGATCTTATAAAACCTTTTTTACTCACTCACCAAAATTGAGTACAGTATTACATATTCTTTCTTCATTGAAATGATACTAATTTCCATAACAATTGCATATTTTTCTTCCTTAATGTATTCAATTAACCCTTCAATTCTGCCATAAATTTTCTGTTTTGAATTCTATTCTTGTGTGCTGCAAGTATATTTAAAAATGTGATTTTTACATACTATCATTATTAATATAATCATGTCACTTAACTGTTCACACTAACTGGTCTAGTTTCACTTTATTATTAATTTCACTCCATTAAGCCCATGATCAGCTAAGAAGTCTTTTTTTCCCCCCTTTTTCTTCAGTTAAGAAATCTCATGTATTCTTGTTCACTTGTTGACAATATCCAGAAATTAGTCTACTTCCCTGTTAAAATTCACTAACCCACTGTCTTTGCTCATATAATGTCATTGTCTCTTTTCTTTCTGATAACTTCTTCCTAAACATTCAATTTGACATAAGCTTTTCTCTGCAAGAGTGGAGGGAAAAGATATTCCATGAGATGATATTTGTATGGAAAGTAAAGATAAATTATACCTACCACTCATTAAAGATGAAGGGAGGAGGGCAGCAGAAACAAAAAAAAAAAAAAACACCCTGCAAACACAAAAGAAAACAATATATTCGTCAAGAAAATAGAACTGTGTGACCAAGCTCACGCAGGTACCCATAAGCAACACAGCCACATGAATGATAGTTTTGACTGTGACAATGGGACTGGAGGTGGCAGGGAAAAATGGCGGAGCACAACAACAGCATCAGAGGAAATGTTAATTGCAGAAATAAATTAATCAAATAAAAATAAAAATGGGGCATGTAAAAAGGCTAAAATTATTTAGAAAAAGGTAAAAAAGAAATAATAAAAAAAACTAAATTTAAAAATAAAATCCGTGACTGTAAATTAAATATTCTACCAAGTGATGGCTATACCACAGTGAGGAATGTGAATGTTTAATTTAATTAATATTATGAGAGATTGAGGCCTAGGGAATGTGGTTTCAGGCATTTGTCAGAAAGCTCTCACTGTGAAACAGTTATTGATGTCACAATAGTTGTGAGAGATGACATGGATGTATAGATTTTGGGAGTAAACCTGTCATTCATTCTGACAACTACATCAGGTTTTTTTGCTTTACGCCTCATTAATGTGGAGGTCTTTAAAGGTTGGAAGGGACTAAGGGCAAGGGACAGAAAATAATTCTGCAATGGCCTTTTGAAGTAACTATCTTGGCACTTGCCTGGAGTGATTTCAGGAAACCATACTCTGGATGGCCGAATGTGGATTTGAATCCATGTCTGAATGCAAGGCCAGAGCATTACCGCTCATCCATCTTGCTTGGTAACAGCTTCGTGATGAGGTGAATGTATAAACTCTAGTCTCCATACTACTTCATCTATTAAAAATTGTTGTTAGTGTTAATAAGTCCGTAACAGGAAATTGTTTTCCTAAACATCACCACTTCTCCCAGAGGCTCTCAGCACACGTGAACATGACGTCGCCAGCAAATGTTGTGCAGCACGGGGTATGTTAAGGATGGACTCTCCGTGAGCCCGACACTTTACCAGGATATGATATTGGAGAGCGATTTTGAAACGTCGTATCAAATTGATGTGTTCCCCATGAGTGAGACCCGAGAACATTATATACAGCAGATACACTGGGAAAGCCTACCTTCATTCATCTTGTAGAATTTTTTATACTCAAAACACTTTGAAGTGAGACAACATTAACTCAAATATTAGTCTGACATTTCTTTTTCATTGTAGTTTTTGTTGTGGTAGAAAATTAAATTCTAATTATTTTTTCCCTTTTAGTTTTTGTTATCTGTACTGTTAAATATTGCCTTACCAAGAAGATAATTTAGATACTAAAATTAATTTAAAATACCTTGGTCTCCATATATAGACCAAAGTTACTGTCTTTTCATAATATTTCCTTACTCTGTTGTTTGTAGGTACATGGTATGATATTTGTCGTAGATGCAAGTGACACTTCCAGACTTGTGGAATGTCAAAACACATTTGAAACGCTACTTCAACATGACAAACTCTCTGGGAAACCAGTGTTATTGTAAGTAGTACTTATAGCTGTTATATACTGCATGATTAACACTACTATGTTATCAATGTCTAGTTTGGTTATAACTTAAATTTAACTTCATTCTCCATAATGTTGCATAGTAAGCAAGATGTCAGAGGTGGAATGGTTGGTTATTTCCTCTGGGACCTACAGTTTGATGAGTAATCTGAATCATGGAGTGAACCCACTATGCATAAACACAGCTAGCTTTGCCAGAGGTGAAGGTCAAGGCAGAAACCATAAAAATTACATATCAAGAATATGTTGGAAATCTTCACTCTGAGAAATAGGTGCTTCACCACTGTGCTACTCGACAGTTCTAGTTTAGTTATTGGGGCACAAAGTGATTAACGCCGTATGAGTAGAAAGCAAGTAAAGCATGAATGTCAAGCTAGCTAAACCAATGTCAGAATATTTTGACTATATCCTTTTCTTTCTGAACTGAAGGTCATGTTCTTCTCTCCCTTCTCCTCACTTCATCACTCCCTCCTGTTCCTGCCTCTCCAAGTTGACCACTGTGTCCAGGTATTCCATCCATATGAGAGCAGCAGAGTGGTTATAGAGCATGCTGACCTTGAGCTGCCTCTGTTAACTGAATGTGGTAAAGTAATATTATATATAAATGTTCCAATTTAGTGATAATAATCTCCAGTATTTGATTTTTGTGTTTGTAGCTGTAAATTAAATAACATCATTATAGCAA
>JARYHS010013631.1:176054159-176304983 GCA_031002005.1 Vandiemenella viatica
GTGGCGCCGCGTCATGTTCATCGTAGTTGACGTTCCGACCCTCATTCTGGAGTCTTCTTCCAGGGCAGAATTGCGTCTTCGATCAGTGAGTTGTCTCATTTTATAGGCGAGGCCCGCGCCCGTCTAGATGGTTCGATTTTCCCGGCCAATCAAAAGGTCCGAGCCCCCACGTGTTTCGTTGGCCTGGTGGGCGCGGCGCGGTCTGGTGGGACATGCTCTGTCCGCACCAGCGAGAGCCAGGCGTCGTGTAATTTAAGCCCGTTGTCTTCATTAATATTGTTTGGGCGTTTAGCAATTTCTAACGCCTCCTTTACCCTCCTTGGCCACCATTTATCCTCGCGCACTATAAGGGTGGTGTTTTCGAAGTCTATGATTAGTCTGTGATTAGTTTCGGCTGCATGCCGTGCAATAGCGGATTTATCTATGTTATTAGATTTATAATTGCGGATGTGCCATTGCACGGCATGCAGCCGACCCTTTTCTCTCTCTCTCTCTCTCCTGTTTGTATGAGGGCGGCAATCTGGAATAATGATATTTCTGTCGGCACCCCTTCCTCGCCCGAGTCAAGCCCCCCCCCCCCAACCAAAATCCTAGATCCGCCACTGCTGGTGCGGACAGAGCATGTCACGTGTCACCTCCCACCAGACCGCGCCGCGCCCCACCAGGCCAACGAAACACGTCAGGGCTCAGACCTTTTGATTGGCCGGGCGAATCGAACGATCTAGACGGACGCGGGCCTCGCCTATAAAACAAGACCACTCCCTGATCGAAGACGCAGTTCTGCCCTGGAAAAAGACCCCAAAATGAGGGTCGAAACGTCGGCTACAAGGAACATGACGCGGCGCCTCCTGGACAGCCAAGAATCAATCACGTAATTTTTTTAATTCCTTGAAGAATAGTAGTGCTGAAAAAAAAAGGCTTATAAACGACATCACCACAGGAGAGGGGTGGGGGGCAGAGATCCCCACCAGATTCTACCAAATCTTACCACGATTGGGGGGAGCTCCAGATTTCCAAAAAAACACCTCGGGTAATTAATGTACGCTCCCTAAAATGACTGACCCAATGTTTGTTGTTCACGTTCCAAACGAAAGAGATTTCTCATACGGCTTTAAAATGAATTGTTCTTCTACACAGCGGCAACCAAAATGCAACGCCGGTGAACAAAATCTACGACAATCATACTGAAGAGTTATTCTTATGGCAAATGTAGTATTAAGGTATGAGAAGACAATATAGCATCGACTCTCCTCCACTTCATACATGATGGTAACAAAGAGTATTTTGTGCACCGATAGACGCCCTAATACAAGATGGGTAAACAACGAAAGAATACGTCCAGTGCAATAAAAATATCCAAACATTCAAATAGGTAGATACTCAGCATGGAATACAGACAAATAACTCGTGCCACATTTCCGTGCTAATAAAAGAGTAAAATGCAGTTGAACTATATGACAGCTGTCGTGTAACATTATGAGGATGGAAGAGAGTTGCTAATCTTGGATACTGGATGAAAGAGGCCGTCATCACCACGATAACGACAAGTAAGTGAAGTGGAGCAACCTGAGTGGCATTAAGCGAAACCAAGTCACAACTTCAAAAGCAGCTATATTAAGCTCATTCAGACAGAAAACTCAAATGCAGCGAAATCTAAACCACCGTCAGCTCACCACTCTGCTAAAGTCAAAGACAGAAAACGACGTAGAACAAGGCGTGTTTCATTGCTGAAAAATATACATCAGCTAAGATACTTAGAGCAGCCAGCGATAAAGTACTGTGTAGCAATATTAACGCTGACATTTACTGAAGACAGCGTATATGAAGAAGCGACATGTCAACAGTAAGAACCGAAAAAAAGGATTAAGATCCTCGCAGACTGTTCTTTCTTTTTTCGTCGACGTTGAGGTCATCACAGGCGTGAGAGACTAGGGATAAGGAATTCGGTCATTCAGCTAGAGTGATTTCAGGAAACCACCTAAAACCGAAATCTGGATGATCCGACGGAGATTCAAACCCGCGTCCTCCCGAATGCGAGGCCAGAGCGTTACCGCTCACCCACCACAATTGCTATCAGTGACTGTGTACGAGTCTGGTCGTACCAGATAGAAATGTAAGCCATAAATGAAACACGACACAATAGAAACTGAAGAACATCTTTTGGGGAGAGGGGATCACGACTTTAGACGCCGAGATCGGTAGGTAGTTCCGGTGATAGTTAACAAATTCACTGACTTCATTTCAACATGGTGCGATAAATGGAACTTTGTGAAACACGAAATAATACGGCAGTTCTTTCATTACCGTGGCGCCACAATCTGATATTGAATTCTTGTAGAACGCGACGAAACAAATCGAAAATAAAGATTTTTTTTTTTTTTGATATCTCGCTTGGTTTTCAGGATATAGCATGTTAAAAATCAGTTGTAGGTATAGTTTCCTGTGCTTTTGGTGACGTTTCTTCCGCGTCAGGCCGTATTTCAACCTAACAGCCACTAGGAAGAAAATAAAACTCCTATAGCGCATTTCCACCGTGTACCTAAAATATAGTGGCTTTGGTGATTTTTTTTTTCTGGTCCAGGCCGGATCTCACTCTAACATCCTCACTTTTGAGATACAATATCTCTAGAACTAAGCGAGATATCCAAAAAATGTATTATTTATTTTCGATTTGTCTCGTTGAGTTACATACGAATTCATCATCAAATTTGACTATCGAAATTATTTTTCTGGTCCAGGACGCATTTCAACCTAACCACGTCAATTTTGAGATACACAATTCCGTTTTCCTCCTGTTTGACGTTTTATACCTTTTTATATAATTGATTATTCGCTTTATAACAGTTTGATTCTTTATTACCAAGCGTGGTGATGTAACGGCTAGCGTTCTGGCCTCGCATTCGGGAGGACGGCGGTTCGAATCCCCGTCCGAGCATCCAGATTTGGGTTTTCCATGGTTTCCCAAATTACTCCAGGCAAATGCCGGGATGCTTCCTTCAAAAGGCCATGACCGAATTCCTTCCCATTCCTTGCCCCCAATCCTTTCCCGTCTCTAAAGACCTCAATGTTAGAAAGACGTTAAGCAGATAAAAAATTGATTCTTTATACAGATTATCAATAACCATTTAATCACAAAATTTTCACTCTTTATATATCTTTACTTCGCTTACATGATGGACGGGGCGCTTCGTCCTGCAAGTCTCGAGAACTAAGCGAGATATCAAAAATTTTATACTTTACTTTCAATCTGTCTCGTCGAGTTCCATAAGAAACCATCATTAGTATGCGGCGCCACTGTTATCGTAGAATCCCCAATAATACGTATAACGAACAAAGAGAAACTGGTTGCTGATCAGTATTGTTTTCTGTATTCTGTTTGTGGTGTTGATTTACTAAAAATTTTCATAAATACCGCGATCGCCAGGAAATATTACTGTAGATCAGTTATCCTCACTTCTTCATATAGTTTTCCCAAACTATAAAAGAAAACAAAGTTTCTTCAATATTTGAGTAGCAAAACAATTTCAATATTGTTCTTTGTACCGACACCAAACTACAGAATTGGATTCGTACTAGTAAGTTGCAAGTTATATTGTAGGCGTAATGGATTAAAATTTCTTTACGGACATTGATTTGACTTCTGTAGAAGTCCTCAGTGAATGTCATTTAATGCATCTCTTAAGTACCCAGAAAGTTAACTGTCTGTCAACCACAAACGCCTAGCTTGTTACTATAGAAACGCCAGAAAAACATTCTCCAAGAATAAACAACCTGGCTTTATGCCAAGGAAGTTTAAATTAATCTCACTCGCTGCCAGAGAATAATAAGAACTAATAATAAATAATAATACGATCTCAAACAAAATAATTTTAAGGAACCATGTCGATTATCCCACAAATCGTAGTTCGTTTTTGACCGATGGTGGCAGACAGACCACGTATTGACAAACATTTGAACGACCGCCTTCATTTATAACTTCAAAGAAATACCTCTTCCACCAAAGTATTTGGGTGACGATCAAAGGAGTGAAGAAGATCATGAAAATTAGGTGCCGGACTGATTCTTATACCTATCTTGTCGGTCGCTGTTGCAGAGACATTATTGCGGTTTCCGGCAATCGACTTGGGGTTAACTGATACAAGCCCCGATGGTGGGAGAAGTTTTCTTCATTCACAACTACGAAAATATGACGGAAGAGTTGGTGGTGCATGATTCCCAATCACAAGATTTTATACCAAAGTCCTGGGTTAAATATCAAACCTCTCCTTAATGCGCGTACAGTTAGGCATATGACGCTGCTGAAATTAATTCATCCAGCAGATAGGAACGCAAAATTTAACGGCCCTCTTGACACCCTTCGGAGTGTCAGTCCCGCATCTGTCGGCTCCAAATTTCAGCCTCTTCTTTCGTTCATCTACGTATACATTCAACACATTAAATTTCGCCACTCATTGCGGTTACCAATAGACATGGTGGAAAGTGAAATGGCGATCAGTACGCCTAACAATATATTTTTTTAATCCATCGTGTTCTTAGGGATGATAGGGGTTATAAAACAACTGTTTTACGGGTTTAATAAATGCTAATCATCACTTTTAGATTGTTTGCTGATGATGCGGTTATTTATAGGGAAGTAAGAAATTTGGCCGATTGTTCAGCAATTCAGCGCGATCTGGATGTTATTTTGGCTTGGTGCGCTGAGTGGCAACTTACTCTAAATTGTAAAAAGTGTAAGACAATAAGCATAACTAACAAAAAAAAATCCGATTGTTCAGAAATACGAGGTAAGCAGTTCAGTTATTGATATGGTCGATTCTATGAAATATTTGGGAGTAACAGTACAAAGGAACATGAAATGGGACATACACATTAATTCGTTAGTAGGTAGAGCAAATTCTAGGCTGCGATTCATAGGTCGAATCTTGAAAAATTGTAATGAACAAACAAAGGAGATAGCGTACAAATCTCTTGTGCGTCCACATTTGGATTATTGTTGTGCAATTTGGGACCCGTTGCGTAAGGGATTGATCGAAAGTATAGAGAAAGTACAGAGAAGAGCCGCTCGAATCGCAACCGCTTGCTATAGTCCTTATGAAAGCTTCACAGAACTGATTAGTAGATTAGGTTGGGAGTCTCTGGTAGATAGACGACACACGTTTCGTTTAAACTTATTGGTAAACATGCGTACTCCCACTTTCACTTTTGAGTGTAGTGAAATACTTCTTCCACCAACCTTTTTGAGTCGGAAGGACAGGAAAGATAAAATTAAAGAAATAAGGTGCCGGACTGATTCTTATATGAATTCTTTTTTTCCTCGTACCATTAGGGATTGGAATGCACAGCAAAGAGATTAGCTTTGATGCTGAGCACCCTCTGCCACCCACAATTTTGTGAATTGCAGAGTATATATGTAGATGTATGTAGATGTAGATGCTGTATTTCGACCAACCTAAATGGATGTATCGAGACTAAATTATTATACTTATATTAATGCGGTCACCACTGATGGACGGTAAACGTAATTGCGTGCAATTTCAACCCTCTGTAAAGTTTAGTATCCACAATTTCACAGGGTACTGTCTTGTAAAGATGCACACACAGTTAACGTATGCTGAAGTACACTTTTATTCTAGCAGGTTTTATTGAACATTAATACACCAACCACCAACCGGAACTAAATAGTATTAATCCGAAGATTGCAAGTTGTTGCGAATGAGAAGTTTAATTTAGAGAAAGTCTGTTCAGTCTGCAGTACAGTTACTATCTGCTCAACAATCACCAATCCACTGTCACACATTAAATACTCTCCAAGGACGTATTTATACAGGTTTATATCACCTGGCTTATCCGACGTTGCGGACGCGAAAGCCAATATTTCTCTCCCGACGCGGAAGCGCGGCTCACGTATCCAAATGGACCCGCGAAATCTTCATAGTACACCACTTAAACACAGAGCCACCATCACAAATTCCCGCGTTGCTTCCGCGAGTTCCAAAACGTGACTGTCGTACAGCGAGGCTAGTTTAACGATGCGCCTCTCGATCAGTCGACTATCGATACATACACACAGATCAATGTTGCCACCTTATCGATTTTGTCGCTAGATTTAGTGAATTTTGAAGTTCGACAGCGATATTCTTAAATGTGTTATCGCTAAAAAATTATTTGGTGATTTTTAGCTTGAAGTTTCTAAAAATATATTCGCTTCCTTTCAACTACATTTCTTGGGAGAAAATGTGTCTTTTGAGTGTGGAAAATACTCTTTGCCAGGCCAAAGATAACAAAACAGTAGATCTTGCCTCAGAACTCAGATTTGATGACAAAAAAAAAATGACAAACCCCTCCAGCAATGACATGGTATTAATTATGTTCAATGGAACGCTACAAACAATATCTGAATTTTGTGCTGAAGTTAGAAAATACAAGAATGCTGCTGGAATAAATACCTTTTTCGAGTTATCCGATTTAGCCATATCACTTCCTCACTCTAATGCCGCAGTAGAGAGGATTTTCAGTACAATGATCATTGTTAAAAATAAATTGAGAAATAGGATGGCTATAAATACTCTTAATAGCATCCTTTTTTTATGAGGAATCAGTTAAAAAAATGTGGAAAAAACCGCTACAGTTGCGAGCTTCCGGCTGATGTGATTGCTGCAATTGGTAAGGATGCTAAATATTTAAAACTAAGACTGACTATTCATCTCATCCTTCCACATCTGCCAGTTCTGCAACTCCAACTATACACTAAGATGATAAATAATAAATACGGATTGAAGAATTTGATGTTGATTTTTATTACACTATTATGTTGAATTTAATGAAAATACTAATTATTAATACATATTTATATTACTTACATTACCATTTTCCTTTATTTTATTCTGCGATTTCTAGCGATTCTTTTAGTTCTAAATATCCCGTAATCTAGTGAGTTCTTAGACCAGGTCTAGCGACTTTTGTTTTCATGAGGTGGCAACACTGACACAGATACACTTTAATAGGAAGTCGCTAACCTATTGTAATGTCACAGGGTTTAGTTTTGTGCACCTTCCGCCGCTCACAGTTTTATGTATTGCACACTACATACACCCCACTGATAAACATTTCGAAACAAGAACAATCTGGATTACAAATCATACTCGTAAGCTCAACCTTTGTTCCGCGCGCCAATTCTGTCTACCCGTCGCGGTCGGGGATACAGATTTGGGTTTTTCATGGTTTCCACAAATCACTCCAAACGAATGCCGGGATGTTTCCTTCAAAAAGGCCATGGCCGAATTCCTTTCGTTCCTTGTCCCCAGTCCCATCCCGCCTCTACGTCGACGAGGCGTAAAGCAATAAGAAAAAAATACTGTCTACAATCACTTCTGCAACCCACGGCGATGTCAAAGATGACATTTTTTCAGCCTTTATGCATCATTCATATCAATAAACTAAGCTCTAAAATACAATACTGCACGGTATAGAATGTTTTACAATAGAAAAACTTACAATATTTTACTGATATTACAGTCTATCACACTTGGGCCGGGCATACGCGTAACGGTTTACCGGAGAGGTTTGCCTGTACAGGTCACCTGCACAGGCAAACCGTAGCGTGTGTCAGCCTCAGCAGACAAAACGATTGCACAAATGGCCGGAAAATAATGAAAAAAACGATATTTACGAGCCTGCACAATTATGCTCCCCGGAGCGCGTATGTGGCTTATCGAATGCCTGCATAGTTTTCAGTTCACTTTTATTGCAAAAAGCTTCTGTATTACGTTTTACGATTTTATTTGGCGTTAATTCACTAGGCCTTTTATGCAGAACAGAAGTGTTTATGAAGTGACAGAAGAGTTTGTTGAAATATGTAAATCTGAACCTTATTTGCAGTGATTAAAATGCAAATAATATCATGATCACGAGAAGAGCTTATAAAAAATTGGTGATTAAGTATCTGGAGCCGATTATACAAGGAAGTCGGTAAGAAAAAAAAAAAAAAAAATAACAACAATTTGAGAAATATCCTAACGTCGGTAAAGGGAAGAAGAAATACGATAAGTCAAAAAAAAGTTTATCTTTCACGGGGAGAAATAGCAGCTCTGATTACTGTATTGTTGTTTTGTATTAAAGGAGCTGACAGCAATTTTAGGTACACTTCTTCGCTCATCCGCAAATAATTACGGTAATTCAATGGATATGAAATTAATTCTCGTAATAATTTTGTGTGGGTGTATTCATTCCTGTTCAGAAACCAGTATTTACAAAAGGTTTTGCGTTTACTTCTTTGTTTTTTATTACATTTCATCGCCATTAATAAACCGACCAAAGCGATTGCGTCGTCTTCTTGCTTGGTCGCCATCTCGTTGACTGAATTAAATGTCTCCGGTTTACCGTACGGTGTATGTGCTCTGTGTCTGTGCTGGTATATCCTTCCGGATAATCTGCGCAGGCCTACAGTACAGGTAAATCGCTACGTGTATGCCCGTCTATTAATAAGGGTGAAGAGTACGGTAATTTTAAAATTATGTTAAATAACGACCTACGAACAATTCTTGATACGAACGGCCACCTGGAAAGCAACTTAGTCGTAAGTAGTAAAGTGTTTCTATACGTAACTTTTACTTTCCTTACGGCTTTACGCCTTGTCAATATCGAGATCATTAGAGGCTGGAAAGGGTGGGAGCAAGGAACGAGAACGAAATCGCTTGGTGTGATTTGGGGAAAAGGAAACCACGAAAAAAACGAAATCTGCATGGCCGAACTGGGATTCGATCCCGCATCCTCTCGAATACGAGGCCAGAGCGTTACTGCTCACTCACCACGCTGGTGCATACCTAACCTCAAGTATCATCTGTCATAAGGGAAGGTAGAATGCGATTCGTGTAAGAAGCTTTGTTTTTTCATGTTATTTTCTTTGTAAAGCTTTTGAGACGGAGAATTTGCGTCGTCCTTGCATTCGCCTAGGTGGCTATGGGAAACGGGATAAAAACATTCATCCAGATGTTGAATCCGCCGGGACTGAGGTATAATTCCGGGGTTGTCTTACATTCCCGTAGTGCTTTTAATGAGCTCGTCTAAAGTACCCGGCAAAAAGCCTGACACAGCAGCTGGTGGGTTTATGACTACAGGCTGGGGCGTATGGCGGCATAATTACATTTTGCAAAGCGTCGGGAATATGGTGAATAACGCCTTCAATCCTAGCGGTTTCTGCGCATAAAGCTCACAGCGGGAAATGAGGAGAAGTGCTGACTGTAAGTCTCACTGCTTTGTTTGTACGAGTAGGCTGAAAATGCCATGCGTAATTGTGTTAAAATTCAAAGAAAAAATGATTCGCTTTCAATATTTTGGCAGTGGTTAAGCAATATGCCTCCTCCCTCACTCCATTATAACGTAGTAGATGTTTCAAGATGCTTCCTTGTTGCTACAGAAATCACGTAACACGCTGGTGTGACTGCCATCACACAACATCGGGGATGCACAAAGGGTCCAGGGAAAAGTACCGGCCGTCCTGATTTCGGCTTTTAGGCGGTTTGCCGCAATGACCTAGAACAGCGGTTCCCAACCTTTATTGGTACCCCGCCCACTTTTAAGCAAAAGAATTTTCGAGACCCACCTAATATGAGAGTCTATCTAACATCAGAATGGGAACTGTTGTATGACCTAGATGCGCTATCGTCTATCCTATCCTACTAAAAGGCCAATTTTCGTACAAAGGCTATACTGTCTACAAAAACAAGAATTGATAATACATAAAACAACAAACGTATAATAGACCGGGAGGCGGCTGCACAGACTATAATCTCATCAAGTTCACTGCTGAAACTCCACGATTAGAAGTAAATCGATCAGCATATTAAAATGCAACTGGCCATGCAAGGTGGTTTCCAGTGCCAAGTCACTGGAAACCACCTTCAGACCCGATTTTAGTGGTTAATTGGTAGGTTTATCATCGTGTTTTACTGCACCCAGATGTATGAAAATATGGAAGACCGGGAGCAGGAAAACACAATGGTAAACTTACCAGTCAACCACTAAAATGGGATATGTACGAGTTTTCCACCAAGCTATGACTTGGCACACCAGTGGCTTTTTAATGTGCAAATAGAGGTTTAACTAATCCTGGAATTTCAGGCTTCAACTTGATGAGGTGATGCTTTGTGCAGCTGCCTCGCGCTTTATTTCAAATATAATGAAAAATACGTTTAAAATATTATAAAAGCACAACTTCACAAACAGTGAGATTTCTGGCGCTGGTGTTTACCGACGAGGGGATCAATATCAGGGTTAAGACTGGTTAATTTTAACCTTAAGACACTTTCTACACATAGTTTATTTCTATATTTGTTTTTCAAAAACAATAAAGAAGACAAAGCTCGTTCACACAAGTATACCATGTAGAACGGCATCAAGAACTTCACAGTTAATTTAGAGATTTCTGGATACTCTGCTTGCACATTCATCCAGAAGGAAATTAAGGATTTTACCTTCAAAATTCTCTTTAAAGAAGAATCGCTAGTTAGTTCTATTAGCGAGTTTTCTTCAGCTGTTAAGAGTTTTGGGCCTTTCAAATGTACCTCTTCAAAAATGATGAAATAAAAGATATATTTTTGTGGCAAAAACCTAGATTGTTCCGCGACCCACCAGTGGGTCGCGACCCATAGGTTGGGAACCACTGACATAGAAAATAAGGGTTCATGTTGCTTCATTAATAATACTCAAGTGCCGAACTCAACAACTATATTTATTGCAAAGTTTATTCAATCACAATACATAGAATGTCGGAACCAGACATGATCATTGTCGTATCGGACTATCCTTAATATTCAAGATTGCAGATTAGCGCATAGAACTACAGTTTCTTTAGCACACATGTTTAACGTTCCTATTTAGTACAGTCTAGAATACTCCTGCTCAGCGAACATTTTCGCACAACCGCCTGAATCCCAAGCACATGTTCTAACCCGACCCTTCACTGTAGTATATCCGCCGTCTCACGTCTCTCGGCCAATCACGGCACTCCCTTTCCACATGTGACTGTTCTACCCAACCAGCGTCTTTCTCTCTACCTCGCCTTTCAGCGATATTCTCTTTTAGATGATGCACTCCTCATCTATTTGGGTGTGCAACGCTATCGTTACACTAGGCGAATGCTGGGCGGTCCCCAACCTCAGCCTCAACCTACGTACCTACAACTAAAAATACAAGTTTCATATAGAACACAAGCTACATATTTCGTGGACAGATGGCAGCACAAACCTTTAACATCTCTAACAAATCTGGTTCCACCTCTTGATTCACTTTAGTTCCTTTGCAATAAGTACCTAGACGGTGTCTGCGTGGTCCATAGTAACGACAGACAAGAGGGGGAAAAAGTAGATATTGAAATGATTAAAATTAAGTCATTTCATTGGCGTTGTAATTTTTTAGAAAAAAGAACAAAACTATATTTTGTAGCTACAGATTTCCTGTTGGGACAGCAGGCACATACGGGTCGTTGTTCCCGTGCGAACAGTGTTTGGACACTGCAGGGTGTTGAGACCTAGCGAAGGACAGTCCCTGCGAGCGCATTGTGGATAGATTGATAAGTGAATGGAGCCTCAAGGTACCCCCTGAGGTTTTGTCTTTTCCTTTCTCTGAAACCAACGGGGCAGGGCCAAACTTCGGGAGAGAAGAGGCAATCGGGCTGGAGCGGTCGACGAGGCGACTTGGCTGGCTCGCGGCCAGGAAGAAGTTTTTTAGTGCAACACAGGCAGTGCCAACCTGCACAAGTGTGTCCGACAGGTGATCGTGGATGGTGAAGCCACCCTCCTGTGTTGTGCCGCCTATGGACCGATGTGCCGCTTGTGCTGAATGGCTGCAGACGACCGTAATAATCGTAACTCAAAAATGCATTGCACTCCAGTTTCGGGTGAACCTGAAACGGCTCTGGCAGGGAAACCTGCGTGATAAACTAGGCTCACAATGTTCCAATATGTTGATGCTAACTGGACTATTATATGACGCACTATAAATTCCAGTCATTAATGTAATTTTTATCATTTCTTAAGACTGTCTTCATTTGTCATTGAATAAATGATAACTTGTGAACTTTCAAATGTACTTTTTGTAAATGCAAAAAAAAATTTTCAAGGTAATTAATTATTATAATTTAATTATCAAAATTAATAATTGCTTCTCCCAAATGAGATGAGGCTTGACTGGAAATGCTTAATAAAGAAACTAGTTACAAAATCCTGGCGGGATTTAACATTGAAAATATCAGCCCGAGGTATGGTAGTAAAATTAGTGAACTGTAAAAGTTGTATTTGATAATTAATTGTGGTTTGTAAACGGAAGAGAAAAAGATAACTGTATGATCTTTGTTTCTTATTGAAATTGTAATAAAGAAATGGAACTGATATTTAAAGGATATTTGATATGATTTTAATAGTGATTTGATTTCAGCGGTGGTATCAAAAAAACAGTGACAGATATAGAGAACTAAATAAAAATCCTATTGAGACGATCTAACTCTAGAAATATAAGGAATATTAGGGTATTTAATTTCTAAAAGTAAAAATAAGTGGTAAAGGTAAGGTTTTAAAGAATATACATACAAAAAAACCTTTACAATTTGAGTAAAGGTAATAAATTATGTAAATTTGAACACTGAATTTTTCCTTTAATTTGCTAGAGTCCTGTGACAGACAGTAAAACAACGGGCACTGAATCTAAAAATAAAATCGTATGAAGTTAATACTTGTAGTCAAAGGTTTAGATATCAGAAACTGCGTGATGCGGTGATTCGACGAGACCCCTTTCAGTGTTGCACACCTCACCAATTGGTGTGTTCCTGCTTGTGGAGCCTTCCCCGTCCAAATACCGCAAAGGTAAAGCTAACTTGAACAGTTTTGTATCACGGGTATAACCATCAGTCAATTCATGCCAGGGCTGTAAGTAAATAGAAGGACTCTGAAGATGCCAGAAATATACTTTGAGATCCTAATTTCAAAACAAGGCTCCAGGAGGAAATAAATTTCAAATTTAATTTTTAAAGCTAGACAAGCAATAAGCAAGTTAAACTCGGTATTATAAGCAGATGAAATTTAAAAGAAGAAATTGTAATGAGGATGATAAAGTAGTAACTAAAAGCACACATATCCGAAACGTGGAAAATGGCAAGGAGACACGAACAGAGATTGATAGCTATAAAAATTGACTGACAAGGAAGAGCTGCAGGGTGTCAACTCACTCACTGAAGAAATCTAAAAAGACTGTCGAAATGGTACGCTTTTACCCAAAGAATGAAAGAGAAATTTCAGCTCAAGAGAACCTTCTATTAAAAAAGAAAGAGAAGCAGAACTGAGGAGCAGATAGTTAGAGGTACGAATCAAGAGGGGACGAAATAAATAACGATAAAGAGAGAGACTCGACAGAAAAGATGGCAAAAAGGGCCTAGCGTGCTGTAGGCGGCTTTTGAGGGAATAAAATTTTCTCGGGTAACTAGCCGAATGTTTAAACGAGTTACCCGAGAAAATTTTATTCATTTACAACGCCGAGAAAATCTCCAGTTAACAGCTTTGAATCTGGGTTGTAACGGAGGTCATCTTAGCGCATGCAGATGTTTTGCGGAAGCGGATACGGATGTGGAAAGATAAATTTATAATTATTTAGATTTTAATATTTTCTCAAAAATAAACTTAAAATCAAAACAAGTAGGCTATATTTTATCACAAATTCTACATTTAGCATAAGCAAAATCTATTTCCATCTAATACTGTCATGTTATTTTCTGCCTCATCTATTATCATTTATCGAGTGAATTAAATTATTTACATAACTACGCACGCGTCAACAACACCATCTTTGTCATATGAACTTTGCGGCTCGACTAATTGAAGCGTCAAGCACAAGACGGTCAAGACCACGTCACCGCACATCTCCGTGCCCGCTACCCGCCTTACCACTTCTCTAGCGGCCCATTCTCAGCCCAATTTGTAGGACGTACAATGATCCGATTTTGCGATGTAGGACTCTTGTTGGACGGGGGGAAAGGGGTTGCAGTATTACATGTACTCCTGATGGATGTGGTCCGAACAACCAACACGAGCCCCTGCCTTCCAACAAGCTATGGCGTTGGATCTTGATTGGAGGAAACACTCTACCAGTGTGCGATAAGGACACTAGTGCGCCGCTAGAAAGTACGACTGGAAAGGACTGCTTGAACCCCTTCTAGTAACGTGAGTTGGTAACCACATCCTACGGTAGTTGTACACGTAGGCCCTACAAGCTGGACCGTGAATGGGCCGCTTTACTTTTAGTTCAAACTTGTAAATTCGTGCGTAGGTAATAACACCGTTCAGTTAATTGTTACTTTTATTACAGTATCGTACATACAGAAAATAATAAGATATATATATTGCAATGTAAATAAAACATCGCTATACTTCCGCATTAATAGTTGCGGGTTAGAAGTCGATGCAGATATTTCGCACTAGAGGATGCAGAGCTCTGTTACTTCCCTACTTTGAATCGAGTCTGTCTGAAATATTGACGGACAGTTAACACGATCCCCGTCTCAGATTTGTATAAGTGAATTTGATTCGCTCTGAACGCTACGTGATTATGAATCCACGTTAACATTTCCATGCGAATTTACTTTTCACAGTTCTGTATCCAAAATGGATAAAACAGAATACTCATAATGGTGAAATAGGAGGTGGGTGGTCAACGAAAATGTCACGTGAGGTTTTGGAAATTTTTGTTGGATTGAGCTACAAAAAAAAGTCCACAAATGACGCGAAAGTCTATCTTAGGGGGGGGGGGGGTAATTCGTCGAAAAGTGGGGGTGTAACTGGCTTCGGAAAGGTGAGACCGAAAAAAAAGGTCTCAAAAAGTTGAAAGGGCTATTCCTAGTGGGGGGTCTCACGGACTAGATCTCGCCAGAGGGGGAGGGGGAGGGGGCGGGTGTTGGGCCAGATCTCACGAAGTCTCACCAGAAGGGGGGGGATGGTTCCGGAAATCCGAAAAAAGACCTCACGTAATTTATGGATGCACCCTTAGGTGTGATTAGTAGAGCGTGCAGAACACGTATATGTGCAGTGCGCTCTAGAAGGTCGAAGATGTTTGGTCGAAACGTCGGCAATTATAGACGGGAGACGGCTCAAGGTCAGTCTTGCTCTATCCCCACTCCACGGCCCTCACCCCTCGATGTGGAGGGGGTCGCCTGGACACAGCGTTAAACTCTGAGAGGCTGCGAGGGAGTGGATGGTGAGGAGCGGGGCCACGGGAAAATGACCTTGAGCCGCCACTTAGAAGTGAACAGGGTATAATACGCGGCACCATCCCGGGGGCATGGAAACTAAATTTTATGTTAATAGAGGGACGAAAATTTTTCGCGAATCCTATCGAGTGTGGTATCTGTGAATAGGAATTCAAAAATTGAATCATTTTTCACTTGATACATTTTTATTTACGTGTTTATTTACCGAGATACGAGCTCAAAATATCTTTAATAACTTAAATCCTCCTACAGTTTGCCCACCCATACTACTAAAAAAACTGTCAGCTCTTATCAAGGTCTTTCAATGAAAATTGTTCTGGATAAAATACTTTGAAAAGTTTTATTATTGTTATAATTTTGCCAACATGCTTAATTTTGCAGTCTGTAAAATAAGTTTTGGGCGTAAGCAATAATATTTATTTATTTAAATAAGATATACAAAGATAACACGTGTTAAACCTTCATTGAATTGTATTTGCAGTTTGAAGTAAACGATATTTTCCATGCATTCCTTTTAAATTTTTTGTTTGTTTGCTTGTCGAAGGTATAGTATTTAATCATGACACACAGGTTGTAACCACCAGTGTGGCCATGCGTGTTATATCGCTGCCAGACTATGCTGGGGAGGTCTAACAAGAGAAAAAGAACAAAATATCTTCTAGAATTAGTACGGAAAAAGATAGTGTTACACGGAAGGGGGTAGAGGCAAAAGCCACGTCGGGCAACGTGGGTCGTGGGGGGAAGAGGCCAAAATGGAGCTACGTGGTTTATGGACGCTCCCAGTACCGGATTAACCACGTAGCAGGAGGTAGCAAATGCTAGGGCCTCGCGCCTCCTAGGAGGGCCCCGCACCTAGGCTAGATGGGCGACTTTTTTTTCAGCTCTACAATTTTCCCCCGGACGGCAAATATCTAGGGCCTCTTCTTCACATTTGCTACGGGCCCCGCGCTGTCTTAATCCGGCCCTGGACGCTCCCATAGCACTCTGCTACCACATAGCTGTACAATCACCCTGGGATCTTTCGGTAAAACAAACCATCTTTATTTACTTCTCACCACTGCATACGGGCTTTTAGTTTTTCCTTATAGCTTTACGATTCGTCGACATCGAGGTCACTAGAAGCGGGAAAGGATTGGGTACTAGGAACGGGAAGCAGTTCTGCCATGGCCTTATGAAGGAACCATCCCGCAATTCGCCTGGAGTGATTTGGGGAAACCATGTAAAACCCAAATCTAGATGGCTGAACGGGGGTTCTAACCCGCGTCATCTCGAATGCGAGGCCAGAGTGTAACCGCTCAGCAGGTGCATGTAGGAAAGATCACCAATCATATAATTTAACAAAAGGGCGAGAGGTATAAGAGATATCTTAATAACCAGGTATTCATGAAAATGAAAAACTTTTCCTATGAAACATTTCGTCTTCAATATAAACTGAATTTTGATCTTATTTAATGTAGTTTTACAAAGTCATTCCAAATGCATATTTAGATTTTTTTTGTATGAATCCTCTGCATGTTTACAACAAAATTAATGTTGTTCAGATATTACCATCACGATACGTATTCAGTAATTAGAATGTATTGTTGCGCGTTCGTATGAAAGACATTAACGGAACCGTACGTGCACAATACGCACTTGGCTGGTCATTAACAGTGACTCAGTATCCTCCTGGTATTTTGATTATATTTATATTCTTACAAATGAACTTTTTTTCACGCAGCCCTGATGTGTGGAGCCGAGCCGTACTCCAGCGGTCCTGGAGGCGGTAATAATAGTCGCGCCAGATTCCAGAACCGCCACAGCAACGGAGTACGGCTCCAAATCTACAGTCGCCACTTGCAGAGGTAACCACACGGACTCATTCACTTCGTACTTCCAGTCTCCTTACGTATCAGTTAATAGTCCTCAAAGCTTTACGGGAGATACGAAAAATTAGCAACGTAATATAAATAACTTAGCATTATCCGGGCATGTGGATTGGAGTTTGTTTAACGCCACCATATTTTGTGTGGAAACTATGTGACTCAAATTTCATGCCTGTCGGTTCGTTTGTTATATATATTTAAATAATTTAGCTTACGCAGAAAAGTGTTGGGTTGGGTTTGATTCAACCCTACGGTAATTCCAGTCGATCAATAAGAAACATGTGTGCCAAGTTTCATCAAAATGGCTCCAGCCTGTCGGAAGCGATTCTTGAACAAACAAATACACACATTGGTTTTTACTTTATAGATCACTATCATCTTCCTGCTGTTTCGTCAACGGGGACCTTGGTATGTGTACTAATTGTTTTCTTCTAATAGCAAAATATAAACATTTGTATCGTAGCTACGCAGTAAGCTATACACTAAATTAAATTCCACAATTTCATTACGCTATTTGGAGTGTCAATCTTTCGTGTAGTGGTTTCACTAATGTTTTCAGTGTATTCTAACGTTCTATATTTCAGCAAATTGGAGAATTAAATAACCAAAATTACTTAGTCAAAAGAACAATATTAACAGCAGCCAAAGAGTGTAGTGTTTATCTGTATTGTAGCGTGATCCAGAGGTGGCTTAAGTGATTTGCACAGGTAGTGACAACACCGAAATTTTTCGACGGATTACTTATCTTCATTGGTGGAGTGAAAGGTGCCTGGAAGAAGAGCGCAGAGTCGATTAAGAATCTCGCAACATAAAAATCTGCAACGTGTGAAAGTCATTACCTGCATGTACTGCCGGATTAAAGAAATGATTTTGAAATTAATCATTGATAAATGCATTAAATTTGACCAGAAGGTAAAAACCGATGATTTGACCTACAGGCAGTGCCAGGTTACCCAATAGGCACGACTAGGCACCAGCCTGCCCGATCATTAAAGGCCACCTGGGAGTTAACTTTTTTTCTTTAAATAAAAATAATAAAAATATAACAATGAAAGTAATATGAAAAGCATGAACATAAAATTTTTGGTTTCACTGTAGTGTATAATAATGTGTGTCGTAAATTACAAAGTTCGTGTGTTTAATTGAATAAAAAATATGATCAAATCAATTTGTCATCTACGAAACCTTTTCTTTGTACTTACAAAACACAGATAATTAAAAAAACAGGGCCTGAAACATTTTGAGCGCCTAGGCCCCCATTCTTTCTTAATCCGGCACTGCCTTTGACATGGAGGGGGGGGGGGGGTCCAGCGAAATTTCACCAGAGGAGGGGGATGAGGGTTCGACGGAACTCTGACGTCATCTTTTTTAATTTCTTGAAGAACAATAGAGCTAAAACAATCTACAAACGACGCCGATACCGACTTTAAGGTGGGTGTAACAGCTCTAGAAAGCAGCAGAGCAATAAATAAATAAAAAAAAGTCTAAAAAAAACTTCGAGGTCGGTTAGCGGAAGGGGGGGGGGGGGCACTCTCAAGATCTCTCGTCATCATAAGGGAGGGAGGATCCGGAAAAAACACCTAACGTAATTAATGGACGCCCCCTTAAGTTCATTCATAAACTTGTGTAATTCTTCAAAGGAACTAAGAAACAGAAACAATGTTGCCTCCTCCCATTGACAAAGCTTCTAGGCCAGCGTTTTTCAACCCGAGGAACAGTAAATTATCAAAAATAATGCTGCGAACCACTAACTGATGTTGGCTTAATTTTTTTTTATCTAAATGTATATTATTAACATCTGTAGTGCCATTTGAACATAATAAACCTAAAACCATGTATTGAATTTCTACTAAAACAGTTTTTAAACAGGAAGTGAACTATTAAAAATTTATTATACGTTGACCAGACTCTTAATACTTACCCAACAAAATAATAGTATTACAATAGGCTGGACGCTACACTATACCACCGGCCTACATGCACAAAATAAAATAAAAGGCGCTAGACCGTAAACCTTTTATTTTTGTTTAGTTCATAATTCTTATGTTATGTACGGCGGTCCCTCACATCTGTTTAAGAACCTCAGAAAACAATTAACTACTTAATCCCTAGGCGAACGGCGCACTTTTTGATGTCATCTGGAAAAGAATAGACCACTGTAAAAACACTGCTCTTCTATCTTCATAATGTAAATACCAGATTTTTGCCTGGTCATTGAAATATTGAATGCTTTTAAAAAGCTGGGCTTATAACCTTAGGGGGCATCCACAAATTACGTGAGGTGTTTTTCCGGATTTCTGGACCCCCCCTCCCCCTGGTGAGATTTCGTGAGATCTGGCCGGACCCCCCCCCCCTATCTGTGAGATCTGGTCCGTGAGAAACCCCCTCCCCCCTAGAAATCACCCTGGAAACTTTTGTATAGCTTTTTTTTTAGGTCACAGCCTCTGCTGTCCAAAAAATAAATCTCACGTGAGATTTCCGTAGACCCCCCCTCCCCCTTGGTGAGATCTGGTGAGATTTCGCCGGACCCCCCCCCCCCCCTCCCCTATTTCACCTCACGTAATTAATGGATATCCCCTTACACAATACGAATACGGTATCAAAATGTATAATATTCTGCCTGCGGGCCTCCTTAACCAGGACGACGGTCGAGAAAAACTGTTTTGGGGGATGTAGTTGAATGTGGCAAAAACAGCAGCTGCTTCCACGCTCTACCGACAATGTTACTAACTTTTTCAAGTTCCATAATGTTCCAGAGCCCGCGTGAGACAGAACAAAGTTGTCACTAGTCACCACTAGCAAAGCGGCCCCCTCCCTTGTATATTCCCGCGGAAACGCCAGAGCGCATGCGTGATTTGTGACAACTGGCAGCCGACTCCACGACGGAGAAATATTCATTGATGTGGCCAACAGATGGTGTCCAGTATTTTTCCCAGCTGTCACAAGTTACCACTTATTACAGAATGCCGCATTTATGTTTATTTTTCTTTCACAACATTTATTTTTTAATTCATTTATTCTTGATCAGAAGATGGTGAAATGTCACAGTGTCACTATGTCTACGAGGGCGATCTGGAAAATTCTAAGCCTAAAAATATAAAACCAATTTGATATTTACCAAATCATTTTTATTTCTCAATATAGTCTCCCCGAACACTGATACACTTAGTTCAACGATGTCCCAAGTTCATTATACCATCCCTGAACTGGCTTTCTGGAAGGCCTGAAAAATATCCATCTACAGCTGCAATCATCTCTTCATTTGAAGAAAAATGCTGACCAGCAAGAAAGTTTTTGAGATTTGGGAATAGACAGAAGTCGGAGGGAGCCAAATCTGGGGAATAAGGTGGATGCTCCAGCACGTCGAAGTGCAGATCTCTTAATTTTCCCATTGCCAAAAGACTCTTGTGGGCAGGTGCATTGTCCTGATGAAAGATGATTTTCTTCTTCCTCAAACTGGGCCTTTTCTCAAGAATTTGTTCATCCAGGGTGTCTAAAAGATCGGAATAGTATTGTCCAGTTATTTTTTTACCCTTTTCAAGGTAATCAATGAACAAAACACCTTTAGCATCCCAGAAAACTGATGCCATCACCTTCCCTGCCGATGGAACCGACTTGGCCTTCTCTGGACCTGAACAACCAGCTTCTATCCACTGCTTTGAATGCATTTTTGATTCTGCCGTGTAGTGGTGAACCCATGTTTCATCCATAGTTATGAATCGACGCACAAAATCAGTTTTATCTTTGCTGAAATGCTCCAAACACTGCCCAGAAAGTCTCATGCGGATGCGCTTTTGATCAACAGTGAGCAAATGCGGCACCCATCTTGCACAAAGCTTCTTCATATGCAATACTTCATGCAAAATGTATCCCACACGTTCTTTTGATATCCCTTCGGTCTCTGCAACCTCACGCACTTTTTATTCGTCGATCATCCAAAACCATATCATGCACTTTCTGGATGATTTCTGGAATTGTTGCACTTTTCGGACGTCCTTCGCGTTGATCATCTTCGAGACTGCTACGGCCATGTTTGAACTTAGCAGCCCATTTCTTAACTGTCGAATATGAAGGAGAAGAGTCCCCATACACTTTCAAAAATGTTCCGTGGATCTCGGATGGCGTTAAACTTTTTTTTACAAAGACTTTTATAACTGCACGATACTCGATTTTTTCCATCTCTGGTATAACTACGCACCGCGCCTCCATCAAACAACTGTACAGATCAAACTACAATGTAGAAAGACTTGCAATTTCTTGCAGGCACTTCCAGCACGTGCACCAACTTGCACGGAAAAAAATCACTTTGGTAGTGCTGCCATCTATGGTCGAGGCCGAGAACTTCTCAGACAGCCCTCGTATAGCCGCCACGGGCGTGATTATTGTGGGTATCTCTCTCGTAAAGGAGTGTTCATCTGAACTGCAGTGTGATCTGTGACGCCTATCTGCCCTTGGCACGAAGTAATTATTGTTTATTGCTTCGTCCAAGCTCACTCTGAGACAATACACACAGCAGATTTTAAGCTAGACTATTAGTTTCAAACTGTGAAAATCCCTTCCAAATTGGCTTCGGATGCCTGGACAAAGAGACATACAGACACAGCCCGTTTACCGATTGATATTAGAAGAACAGCCTACTCGACGCTGACTTTGGAGAACACATCGCTGACGAAGAAATTTTCGCCATGAGGTACCTTAGCTAACAGTGTTCGTAAAAACTCTCCGCAGTACCTTCGGAGTGACACGATACGAACTGCTGGTGATTCGCCCGTCGTATACATGATGCTTGGCTGTTCCTTTATTGTCTTTTGAAAGAATAGATCTGAAGGAGTGACACCTGGTTTCACGCCACGCTTATTTCGTCCTCGTACACACCAATACGATCTACACATATTAGACAACGGAACTGCGGACTGGTGGCTCAGTAGTTAAAGCGTCTGACTGGAGATAGTTCAGTCCTCGGTTTGAATTCCGGATCTCGGCTAGGATTTACAAAGGGTCATAACCCGACCTCACCTCTCCAACAGCTTACTACATGACGAAGTACGCAAGAACACTTCGATGGTTCGGATTCGACGTTAAACTGCAAGTCCCTTATACCCAGTAGGATTACCGGCATAGGATAAAGCGTCTACGATACGGACGGATTGCGCAGCTAATATAAATTACGACCAGACAATTACAACGGAAACGTCTCAGCTAGTTGGTGGGCTTGTTATCCCGAAACACTTATCCCACTTGCACGCGGTAGTTTCTAATTTGTAGGCTAATCAATTCCCTTATATTTTAAAGCATATTTTACGTAGGCCTTGGTATTTAGCAGTTAACATAAAACTATCTATTGCCCGCAACATCATTCTCGTGGACTGTTAATGTCCGAATCTCTTAAACCGATTATGTTCAAGTTAACACATCGCGAGCGAGAAAAAAAAACTTAATTCCTCCCAAAAATACGATACCACTCGTACGATATAAATTTCGACTACGAGAAATAACTAAACCCGAACCGGATGAATCAACGAAAAATTGATATTAATTTGGGGACACGTTTATCCTGAATCTCTCAACTTTCCGACTTCACATCAAAATTAAACCTACCCTATTTTATCCGCGGAACCATGAGGTGTAAATTAATTGAAATTCCGTTAAAATCCGACCAGTAGTTGTACGCGAATCCGGCTCATTCCATTGTGAACAGTCAGCCAGACAGAGACAGACGCCAATGTATATTAAAAAATTTTAAAAAAGTTTATACTTTCTCTGTAATTTACTAATAGTGCCACAACCTCTTTTATATAAAAATAAATAAATAAATAAATGTTCGGACATTTTTCCCCAGGTTAATGTTTTACTAATAGTTCTAGGTAGCTTCTAAGACCGTCAAAAATTAAGTAATCACCGCAGCGTTTTTGCAATTCATTTCCTCGAGCCTACTGTAACGGAGACAGAATATAGCGCAAACATCAGCATCGAACAGAAATAGCTTCTAAAACCATGAAAACTTTGGACATGCTTGGTTTTGGCGAGGTCGTTAGAGGCGGGAAAGGACTGAAGAACAAGGAACGGGAATGAATTCGGCCGTGGCCTTTTGAAGAAAGCATCCAGAATTTCGCTTGGAGTGATTTGGAGAAACCACTGAAAACCTAAATCTGGATGCCCGGACGGTGCTTCGAATCAGCGTCCTCTGGAATGCGACGCCACCACGCGCGGTACGGGTTGGATGGAATGTTATGGCAGTTCATTTTCTCACAGCTAATTAGGAGACTTCCATAAACTACGTGGCCTGGTCTGGGGCAGGGGTGGCCAACCCAAATGATCTTGCGGACCGCTTTAGAAGTGCATCATAACTCCGCTTGTCGCATATAAAGTTATATATCCCCATATTAGATTTAGACCCACTATAGACATTTTTTTTTTTTTTTTTGGAGTTACAAGTTGAAACACAATGAGATATTATTTTTTTACTATTATTCTTACATCTAAATATAGATAATATAATAATGATACTAAATGCACATTTTAAAGAAATATATAACACTAAAAATTGTATATAAATATAAAAGAAAGAAATTTTGAAAATATGGATGCACTAGCAGTTACCCGCGACTTCGTCCGCGTGGAAGAGTGTTGTAATATAAGATTTTGTTGAGAGGTCTGGTTGCTCAGTGGTTAGGGCGTCCAACTGGACATGGAAAAGTCCCCAGCTTGAATCCCAGTCTCAGAGGATTTTCATAGGTCCTTAGCTCGACCTTAACCTCTGGCACAGGTTGTTGTGTGATGTGAAGTGCGCCAGAATGCTCACGTGGTTCTGATTTCACGTTGAAATGTAGGTCCTCTATGCCCAGTAGGATTACTGCGTTAGGTTAAGCGGCTACGAAAGGGGCTGATTGCGTAGACGTAATGAAGCCTTGCCACCAGGTCAATACGACCATACAATTAATTTTAGAGCTATTTTTATTGGTGATAGTAGTAATAAATACTGCAATAAAATAACAAAAATGTATTTGTTCCAAACAACTTCATCAAACTTTTAAAACAATAAAAATATTCTGTATGTTAGTAGTATTTTCAGTTTAATACATCGGTATATATATTGTAGGACTTGTTATTTTTGAAAAACATGTAAATTTTTTGCACTCGATACCCGCGAGCAGGCAACATATAGTTGACCAAAGGAAAAGCAGTGAGTATCCAAGTGTATTCCCACCAATTTCAACGTTTGACCTTGCGATTTATTAATTGTCATTGAAAATGAAATTTTTAATGGGAACTGTAATGTTTTAAATTCAAAGGGAATATTACTGGGAATAATTGGGATACGCGGAATTATAACGGCTTCCCCTTTAGATGCACCGGTAAGAATTGTCGCCTTAACAATGTTTCTTCCTAGTTCTGTGATGTGTAATCTGGTGCCATTGCAATACCTTGAGGGGAGGGGGGGGTCGAGATTACGCATCAGGAGAACTCGAGTGCCAACCTTAAGCTCGAGTTTATGGGACGATAGCCCAGATAACTCGAAGGAATTTGAAAACTCGACGGGGTAGGTAGCAGCATCGTCAGTTAACATTACTGTATCTATGGAAGAGTGTGTTGTCACTTCCCCGACTATTTCCTCTAATATATATATATATATATATATATATATTTGCTCCAGAATCATTTTTCGGGGCAAGTATTGTCCTCTCACATAACCAGTTTTCGTCATTGATAATATTTAGTTGAATCCTCGGGAAAACATTAGAAATGGGCTCGCGTTTGTTCAGGTGTTTCAGCAACTCGTTGCAATGCCAAATATGTGGCGTATTGTTATTGCCGTCTTTTTGTTTGCTTCGGTGTTTCAGAAGCTTTTGAGATCTATTGCCAATCCGCTTGCTCTTAACACCGAGCTCGCGATTTTCCCGGTGTGATCTTCCAGACACCAAGTGTTCATTTTGGTGTTGTCGCCCAACTTGTGACTGCTGTGCAGCTCTGCTAGAGGATTTGTTCCTGGGTTTTGGCTTTTTTCACAGCCGTAGTTTTCTTACATTTCATTGAAAGATTTGAATTTCGTTTACCCAGCATCTCTTAAAATTACTAATTTCAAGACTTGCGAATAAAAATTAATATAGTTTTAATTAATGGAAACTCAAAACGTCAAAATATGATGGAAGCGACTAAACATCCAAAAAATTTACCAACATTCAAAGAGCAAATAAGTACCTAAGTGGCCCAAGGACGTTGATCTCGTTAAAAAATTGTGAAACTAAAAATGTATATTTTGATTTGCGCTGAGTATCTGAAAATTACATTTATAAATTTCAAAAATTTACTTCGAGCAATGCCGTGTGTTTTGCTAAATCATCCAAGCTAATTATATATCTTTTGATACAATATCATTATAAAGCGATACATGGCGTCACTAAAATGGTGCTCGTGAAAGAAGCTCAAGCTATTAATAATGTTTCAGTTCACATTTTGGTCCAGGCTGCATTTCAACAAAGTACCGCTAGAAAATCAAAGCTTCTATAACTGGGGCATTAATACATTAGTAACGTGAATTGTTATTTCAGATCGCAGGAAAATAAATCCTGAATACATATGAAACTACATTCATTATTGCAGTTACGTAATTAAAAAATTTATACTAAAATGCTAGTAAATTACAGTGTACAACGGAAAGTTCATAATTCTCTACAACTCTAAGACAAATTTTGTTAATATTGCTGGTGGGGATTCTATCATTACCGTGGCGCCACAATATGATGATTGATTCTTATAGAACTCGCCAAAACAAATCGAAAATAAAGAATAAAGTTTTTGATATCTCGCTTGGTTCTCGAGATATCGTATCTCAAAATTGACGTAGTTAGGTTGAAATACGGCCCGGACCAGAAGAAAAATTTCGCATAGCCAAATTTGATGATGAATTCTTACGTAACTCGACGAGAAAAATGGAAAATAAGGAATGAAGTTTTTTGATATCTCGGGTAGTTCTCGAGATATTGTATCTCAAAAGTAATGAGGTTAGGGTGAGATCCGGCCTGGACCAAAAAATTTTTTCACCAAAACCACCATATCTACATGGTGGAAATGCACTATAGGTGTTTTATTTACTTCCTAGTGATTGTTGTTAGGTTGAAATACGGCCTGGACCAGAAGAAAAAAACATCAAACGCAGAAGGAATTATACCTATGGCTGATTTTTAACATGCTATATCTCAAAAACCAAGCGAGATATCAAAAAATTTTATTCTTTACTTTCGATTTATTTCGTCGAGTTCTGCAAGAATTCATCATCAGATTTTGGCGCCACGGTAATGATAAACTGCCTTGCTGGTTAAGCGTACATCGCGATAAAGTGACTGTTACTGCTCGTGATGTAGTAAGGCGTATTATGAAATTAATTGTGATAGTAATTTATGCTACACTAATTAGGAATCTTGATATAGAAAAGTCTGTTATTCTTCGAAATCCAGTTCCAATGCATTTAATGTGTTTAGGTGTGTTCATAACGTTTGATTTTGTAGCGGCAATGTTAGCAGAGATAGTGGTTAGGTTGAAATGCTTCCTGGACCAGAATGTTTTTGTTACAGTATAAGGCAGAAGTCATTTAGTTATTATTAGTAGTCTAATAAATAAGCAGTTTTCATAAGCTCCGTGTAAATGAGGTGTATCGCGTTGTAAACGACTTGCAATATTGCTTCATGAAACATTAAGTCTCTACGCTAGGCCATTGAATACATTCGTTTTAAGTGAAGGATTTACTGGAGTAGTTTACGTGGCGATACATAACGTCACAACGTGACATAGTGCTTATGATATTTGCTTAAATAACTGATAACTAAATTTCTCATTCCATTGGCTGTGACAAAAAATTCAGTTTTCATTATGGTCCAGGCTGAATATCAATGTAACCACAATCTCCGCTAATATTGGCGCTACAAATTCAAAACCTCAACCACACGCGCATTGAAACAATTATTTTATCCTAAGTTAGCATCGTCGTGTATCGCGACATAAACTTGAAGCGGATTTATTAGGTATTTGTAGAAATTGAACAGTAACTAAAAAGCACTGTTTCCTAAATCATAGTCTACTATTTGTACTGATTTATAGAAAAATTTTGAAAAAAAAGGGTTAGTTAATAATTTGTAATATTACAGAGAATGTATAGTGGAAAAAAAGAAGACACACAGGAAATAAATTAAACCGAGATAGAATGGAATCCGTAACATTTTTATAAATACGACATTTGGAGCACCGGCATTTTGCACTTTTAATAAATCGACTTTCGTGCTGGTATACTCATAGAATTTTACGTTGTTTTTTTTCCAAGCTCTGATTTTTCACATTTTGTATGACATATTAAGATCGAAATTATGGTGCAATATTTGAGATGTCATACTATTTTATGTACGCAAATGAAAAAATCTCTTAACGAACTTAACAACAGTACCTACCTTTTTTAATTTAAGGTTAAGTACATATTTATAATTCCTGCTTCCAAACTATTGTTTGTCAAGTGTGTCGGTTTTATGGCTTTTAAACTAAACACAAACTTGCATATGTAAGGTTTTCACTATTATTTCTGAAAAGCAGTGTTTACGATTTATGTAAAAAGCAAAGAGTAAACGTTGCACGGCTGTCTACGAAGTAGGAAACTCTTTGTTGTTTGAGAATTGATATTGCCGCATGAACGCCAGTGTACCGTCTGCCAGCATGGCGCAGCGGGTAGCGTCACGAATTGCGGTACCGAAGGTCGCCGGTTCAATCCCGCCCACTGACAAAAATTATTTAATTCTGTTTATTATTTCCAGAAGATTCTACATGTTTCCTAAGGTCACTTGTAACTTCTACACATTTCATTTGTTAACTACTCTTGTAATCTCTAGTACGTTCTATCTGTGTATAAATAGAAGAGCATTCTGCCCAAGAGGCAGTCAGTGCTGCGTGTATGTTTGAGTTCTCAATAAACCTGTTCTCAGTTTAAGTGCTGTGTTCATTGACAAGTAACCTTCGAATTCACACCTGTCCCGGTTCCAACGCGACATAGTTTGGTGGAGACGCCGGGTACCCTGTGCAACAGCTGCATCGTCGTGGCTCCGATTAGGCAACGTAAAAGTCGCCGCCTACACGGACTGGAACCGGACTACAAAGGATATACTCAGTACGTCCTTCCGAAAGTCCGCGTCATTAGGAAACCCATGGCGGCAAGCCAGCTGCACATTCGACACCCATCGGTGTTCTCTGGAGACGCTGGACAGGATCCTAACAAATGGCTAAAAGGGTTCGACCGAGTCGCCAAGTACAACAGGTGGGATCATACCATGTGCTTGGCAAATGTTTATTTCTATCTGGACGGAACCGCCCAGCAGTGGTTCGAGAACAACGAAGAAAAACTGAATAACTGGGAAATGTTCCAGACGGAACTTAAGAAAACGTTTGGGGACCACCAGCGACAAATCCGCTCGGCGGAAGAACAACTGAAGAACCGGGCCCAACGACATGGGGAGCCGACGCAATCTTACATACAGGATGTTTTGGCCCTATGCAACGTAGTCAACCCGAATATGACTGAAGCCGACAAAATCACGCACCTAATGAAAGGTATTGCAGAAGACATGTACCAAGCTCTTCTGATAAAAGACGTCGCTACGACGGAAGAGTTCATCAAGTGGTGCCAGCGGATTGAGGAGATGCAACAAAGGAGGGTTGGGCGAAAGAAGTATGACAGACTTCCCAACGTAGTCCCTATGGCAGTTGTGGAAGACCAGCACGACTTTGCGTCTCTCATACGACAAATTGTGAGAGAAGAATTACAACAGTTCATGGCAGCTGGGACTCTTGAACCGAGTGAGCATCAGATCATGGCCATGGATGTAAGCCCAGTGGGTCATGAAGGAGCCGACGCGGCGGAAAAAGAGGTATTTCAGACAATAGCTCCTGTCTGCCGAGCCAATCGCACTCGACGTGAAGAATGGCCTCGCCCTGATATGACGTATGCTGCAGCTGCCAAACGGCAGCCTAGGAACCGGCCGACACGGCCACAACCAAATCCTCCGGCACCTATGACGTCCCGCAGACGAACGGACGTCTGGAGGACAGAAGACAACGCGCCAGTATGTTTCCACTGTGGGCGCCCTGGACATGTCATACGCTACTGCAGAGAGAGAAGACGAGTATTTGACGATTATTTTGCCGCAAGACGTCCGCCATCCGAACAGTTCTACCCCAGGCAGCCACCCGCTGACGAGTTCGGTCGACCTACGGGAAGAAGCCCATCGCCGTACCCTAGACGAGGTCGATCCCCGACGCGCCGCTGCCGTTCATCGTCGCCGGACAGAGCTACCAGCCGCTCCCCTAGCCGCCGCACGCAGGAAAACTAAGCAAGGCGACCATCTACGGAGGTGAGGCCGCCGCAGATGAAAATCCTCCATGGATGACAGTCACTAAGATGTCGGGAAATCTCATCAACGTTATAATCGACGGCCAACCTGTCCGGGCGCTGGTTGATTCAGGAGCTTCTTTCTCCGTATTGTCGGACAATTATCGTCGCACACTAAAGAAGACAATGTTCCGTGATACGGGGGCAACTGTGCTAAAGGTCGCAAATGGAAAGTACGTCCAGCCAGCTGGAGCTTGTGTCGCGAGAATAACCATCAACAACAGGACCCAGCCAGTTGAATTTGTCATTTTAACAGAATGTAGTCATAATGTCATCCTTGGATGGGACTTCCTTAAGGCATCCCAAGCTGTCATTGACTGTGGAACGTCTGAGCTGCAAATTGAAGAAGTCGTTGCGACGGGTACACGTAACACAGAATCTTCTGGGAAGTTATTCGCCGTTGACAACGTGACAATCCCGCCGTTCGCAATGAGAAGAGTCCCAGTCAAAAACACGGACGACCGCAACCTTGAAGTGCTTGTCGATAGTAGAAAGTTTATTAGGCTCACGAAAGAAATCTACATACCAGCGGCTATCATAAGCATTATCGGTGGTCGAGGAGACATTTGGATCACCAACTGTCACGAGCAGTCACAAATTATCCCCAAGGGAATGTGCATAGGGACAGCTGAACCAGTCCAGGAGGGCGAGCTCAACGTCATTAACGAAGATCCATGCTCTGTTACTAGTACCGACAACACGCTGGAGGAAACAACTATGGAACTGCCAATAGGGTCCGGCCTGACCAAGGAACAACACCACCGGGTGTTAGCTATACTACGCCAATTCTCTGGTGTATTCACACCCCAGCAAAAAAAAGGTCAGACGAAACGGCCCACGATAAAGCATCGTATCAATACTGGGGATCATCCGCCCATTAGCCAGCGCTCGTACCGATTGTCACCAGTCGAAAGGCGAATAATTCGAGAGGAAGTGGAGAAGATGTTGCATAATGACATTATTCAACCTTCGGAGAGTCCTTGGTCATCTCCGGTGGTCCTCGTAAAGAAGAAGGATGGTACGTGGCGATTCTGTGTCGACTATCGGCGGCTGAACAAAATCACAAAGAAAGATGTCTACCCACTGCCGCGCATCGACGACGCCTTAGACTGCTTGAAAGGAGCTACATACTTCTCAACCATGGACATGCAGACAGGCTACTGGCAAATCGAGGTTGACGAAGCTGACAGAGAAAAGACGGCTTTTATTACACCTGATGGCCTCTATGAATTCAAAGTAATGCCATTCGGATTATGCAACGCTCCGGCCACATTCGAACGCATGATGGACAACTTACTTCGACACCTTAAGTGGACGACGTGTCTTTGTTATTTAGATGACATTGTTGTTTTCTCGAAAACATTTGAAGAACATCTGAGTCGCCTGTCAACGGTGCTGAAGTGTGTTCAGACTGCAGGACTCCGCCTCAATCCGAAGAAGTGCCTCTTCGTCGCCAGAGAGATAAAAATCCTGGGGCACCTGGTCAACGGAGATGGCGTCCGTGCTGATCCAGATAAAGTAAGGGCAGTCATGGAATTTCCAACTCCTCAGCACATTCGTGATGTGAGAAGCTTTCTTGGGCTGTGCTCATACTTCCGGCGTTTCATAAAAGGATTCTGTAACATGGCACGTCCACTGCAAGAACTTTTGCAGGGAGACGCCAAGTTTTACTGGGATGAAACTAAAGAAAGATCTTTCCAGGCACTTAAGGAGGCTCTAACTTCCGCACCAGTTCTAGCCTTATACGACGAGAATGCAGAAACTGAACTTCACACGGACGCCAGCGGTTATGGGATCGGTGCAGTGCTTGTGCAAATTCAGGAAGGTGCTGAGAAGGTGATAGCCTATGCATCAAGAGTATTCTCTAAGCCCGAGATAAACTACTCTACAACCAAGAAAGAATGCCTCGCAGTTGTCTGGGCTATCAACAAGTTTCGTCCGTATTTATTCGGCAAACCTTTCACCGTCGTAACAGACCACCATTCTTTATGTTGGCTAACCAGCTTGAAGGATCCATCAGGTCGACTAGCAAGATGGGCACTTAGACTTCAAGAGTACGACGTCACGGTGGTATTCAAAAACGGACGCAAACACAAGGATGCCGACAGCCTTTCAAGGAATCCTTTAATAGAACACAACAGCATGAATGGAATTTCAGCCCTCGCTGAATTAGGTGACGTTGCAGCTGAACATAGGGAAGATTCAGAGTTATTAAGAACCATAGACGCCTTGGAGAAAGGAGAACCGGCCAAAGGAGGGTTTCAATTGATAGATGGGACATTGTATAAGAACAACTACGATCCACTAGGCCCCAAGTGGCTTCTGGTCGTTCCAGCTCATCTCCAGAAGTCGACAACCAGTAACCGATGGATAATAGTCTGCACCGACTACCTCACGCGCTACGCTGTCACCAAACCTGTGCCGACTGCAGAAGCTCCAGAGGTTGCAAAATTTCTAGTAGAAGACATTATTTTGAAGCATGGAGCACCACGTGTGATGATATCCGATCGTGGAAAGGTATTCCAGTCAAGACTAGTATCAGAGGTCATGTCAAGATGCGACGTTGTCCACAAGATGACAACTGCATACCACCCTCAGACAAACGGTCTCACAGAACGCTTCAACAAGACATTAGCCGATATGCTGTCGATGTATGTGGATGTTGAGCAGAAGGATTGGGATACAATACTGCCAGTGGTCACATTTGCTTATAATACAGCAAGGCAAGATACGACAGGCTTCACTCCGTTTTTTCTGCTCCATGGCCGTGAAGCTGAGACCACAATGGATACGCTGTTCCCATTCCAGCCGGACGACACTCAGGATGACTATATAAAACAGCTCATTACCAGGGTCGAAGAAGCAAGACAGCTGGCTCGCATACGAACACTGGCCACCCAGGAGAGGGACCGTCAGCGGTATGACGGCAAGCACCGACCTGTTGCGTACAACCCAGGAGATCTCGTATGGATTTTTACCCCTGTCCGGAAGGTTGGGCTATCAGAAAAGTTACTGAAGCGGTACTTTGGTCCGTATCGTGTCATACGCCGCCGGTCAGACGTCACATACGAAGTCGAGGATTATGAGCCGTCTTCGAAACGACGAAAGCGAAGGGACATTGTTCACGTCCTCCGCATGAAGCCTTACTACAATCCTGACGAGCAGCTAGGCACAACCAGCTTCTTGTTCAAGGACTCTGAGGACGGTTTGGATACTGAGGAAGTCGGACAGGAAGATAATAGTACAAACAGGAGGGGCCCTCCAGAACTGCCATACAGAGGACCCACGACAAGATCAAGATCCAGGACACTTCAGCGTGCCCCAAAAGAAATCTAACAGCGGGACGCTGTTTTCCTCAGGAGAGGGAGCAATGCCGCATGAACGCCAGTGTACCGTCTGCCAGCATGGCGCAGCGGGTAGCGTCACGAATTGCGGTACCGAAGGTCGCCGGTTCAATCCCGCCCACTGACAAAAATTATTTAATTCTGTTTATTATTTCCAGAAGATTCTACATGTTTCCTAAGGTCACTTGTAACTTCTACACATTTCATTTGTTAACTACTCTTGTAATCTCTAGTACGTTCTATCTGTGTATAAATAGAAGAGCATTCTGCCCAAGAGTCAGTCAGTGCTGCGTGTATGTTTGAGTTCTCAATAAACCTGTTCTCAGTTTAAGTGCTGTGTTCATTGACAAGTAACCTTCGAATTCACACCTGTCCCGGTTCCAACGCGACAATATTAATGGCAATTTCTAAAAGAACTATGCGTTTTAGCGGGATAAAATCTATCCTATTGCACTTCGCACGCAATTAACTGACTTCATGCCAAATTTCATTTAAATATGTTGAGTTATTAAGGCGTGATTGATTGCCAACGTACATCCAAACACACATCCGAACTTTCTCATTTTCTCATATATAGATATATAGATAGATAAATAATTTATTTTTTAATACATTGGTTTTCTCTACTTTGGCCATTATAAAATAAATATATTTTGCAAAAGTGTGATGAATTTCGCGGGCCGGAAAAAATATTCCAGGCGGTCCGCGCGTTGGCCACCCCTGGTCTAAGAGAAAAAAGGGGGAAAAGGTCTTGGTCTAGGGGGAACAGGTTCGGTAGAAAACTAGGTTGGAATGTGTGTGGAGGGGAGAGGGTTCCGAGCCAAGCCACGTAGCTTTTCATTCATATTATTTCATATTATTTGTCACAATTAAAATAAGATGCAGAACACACAACAGCATGTGAATATTTATTTCCGTCATTTAATTATCTCCGTATGTAATTTATGATATTCTGACAAGAGAAAACAGTACAAAATATCTTCTGGAATCAGTAGGGAAGAAAGCTACGTGCCAAGAGGAGGGGGGGGGAGAGGAAGGGGAAGGTTCACAGGAGACCAAAACGATCTTTCTACGTTGTTTATGGACGCTCCCTCAAATGACTACAACTGTTATTAAATAGCTCTCATGACCTTAAAAATGGTCTAACGAGGTATACATATTCTTAGTTTACTTTAACAGCGATATCTTTGAGTATTAATCATCTACTGAATATTAACAAATATCTACTGATAATGAATAAGTTTATAAATGTTTCTCGGGAAACAAATTATACGACACAATAACTCCGTCGCCATCTTCAGGTGCAGTTGTAAGCCTAGAAGATGGCGACGGAGTATTGTGTCACCGAAATATTGTGTATCAATCATGATACAGGGCGTTCGCCGGAAAACGCTACCCTCCCAGTCTGTTGCCGTCGGCAACTTGCTCGGTCAGTGGAACCACAGCTCCCGCCACACGGCACCGTGAATCACCGCACTGTTTAACACCTCCGCTGCCCCAACAGTGCAGTGACGCAGTATAATGAGACCCTTACATTGTTAAGAACGGTTTCTTTGCATTGTAGATAGTTTGTGACTTCAGTCTCTTATTAATCAGTGTTGTGAATAAACGTTTCTTTGCGGTTTGGCTGGTTTGGGGCTTCATACTCTTATTAATCTGTACCGTGTTTGAGTGTGAGTAAAATTATGGTACGTTACAGTTTGCAACAAAGAATATTTCTCTACGATACATATGTGAAGAAGAAGTCGTTTAAAAAGTGTCGCAGAAAATTTCGTCACGAATTTCCTGCGCTTTACTGCCAGCTAAATCAACAATTCTGCGTCTGGTTAAAAAAGTAAGAGAAACGGGTTCATTTTTTAACAAAAAGAGACTGTCGGTCAACCGTATTCTCACAGAGGAGAAAATTGACGATATCGCTTTTCGACTAGAACAGTCACCCAAAAAATCATTAAGTCAGTTAGGGCAGCGTGTGTCTCGAAATATGTTCAGAAGATGTGAAATGTGCATTACACAGGAGGGTCAACACTTCCAGCATCTTTTATAAGGTAAGCTAATGAATTACGTCACATTTAAATGCTTAGCACATATAAGTTTATGAAGCGTAATTATTATGAAATAGTCCGCGGCCGACGGTCGAACAATGCCGGAAACTGACCGCTCGCTCGCCGGGAGCAGTTTCTTCCTTGTAGCGCTAACAGTGGGTTGCGTTTCCCGGCGAACGCCCTGTATTACTCGGTTTGTTTCCAGAGAAACATTTATAAATAAACAATGCCGAGAAAAAATACAATCATTTATAATGAATAAGTTAATTTAAACGCAACACATACTTTTCTTTAAGTGTGCTGGCAATTCATTTATCCAGGGTTATTTAACTAAATAGAGTTGTAATTAAATAACAACCGTAACCTAACAACTCTGGCCGTAATTAGTCCGGGCGCGTGACGTCATCGTTACACACACTATGACAGTGACCTTTTTAAACAGATATGTGTAAGGTTTTTCTGTACGAGTGCTAATACGCAAATAACTTGAGAATCAATGGTCAATTTTTTTTTTTTTTTTTTTTGCTGTATGTTCACTATGAAGCAACGTTTTAAGGCATATTTTACTAAATAAGAAAAATTGGACACAGACTGTGTATTATTAGGTTCCTAAATCTAATTTTCATGCAGTTTCTGTTTAACTTGTAGGCTCTTTATCCGGTCAGAGTTAAGCCAACATTTTATTATGCTACATACGTTAGATATTAAATAATTTACATAATACTGATTCTAATATTTAAGACGATAAAAATCTACACAAAACTTTACTTAGCTAAAGCCACTTAAACTGTTAAGGATAAATCAATGCAATTCCTGAGGATTTGATGAGCATAAAATCGTTCATAAATGTCTTTAGAGCACACATCTAATTTTATAGCCTATCTATTAAAAAAAAAAAACCTATTTACCCTGCAGTTATCGTTCAGAGCGCTTGTAAATCTAAAACAAGTAGTCCGCTTCACTAGAATTTTTTTTTTTTTTTTTTTTTTTTTTTTTTTTGTAGGTCCTTTAAGAGAAATCTTTTAGTTTCAAATATTGATCTAGGTCTTTTTAAAACTCTTTGTGTGGAGCACAGCACTTTATGGTAGCGAAGCATGGACTTTAGGAATACCAGAAAGAAAGAAAATTGAAGCATTTGAAATGTGGTGCTACAGAAGAATGCTGAAAATTAAGTGGACAGATAAATTACAAAATGAACAAGTTTTGAAAACGATAGGTGAGGAAAGAGGACACAGGGATGGTAGGTCATATTTTGAGAAATTCTGCATTGGTTTATTTGTTAGTGGATGGAATAGTCGAAGGTAAGAACTATAGAGGTAGACAGATTAAAATATATGATGCAGATAATTGAGGATGTGGGTTGTAAGGGGTATGTAGAATGAAGATATTAGCACAAGATAGGTAGGGATGGAGGATTGCATCAAACCAGACGAAAGACTGATGACAGCAAAAAAAAAAAGAGAAATTTTTTAACCAGTATGATTTTGATGCATATTCTATTATGCTAGATAAAATGCCTCTTTAGCAGTGACAACATTAATTTAGCTGTAGCCACTGAAGAAATCCCACGAAATGTTGATTAATATGGAGGCATCAAAATTCAATTTGGGAAAAAAAGAGGAAAGCAGATAAATGACTGAGGAAAAGTCAAGTGTGGCACTTTATGGGGCAGGGACACTGAAACGAAAGGATGAAAAAAAGGATAGAAGCGTTTGATATGTGGAGGAGAATGAAGAGGATAAGCTGGATGTAAAAAAAAAAAAAAAAATGGTTTTGTCTATGGCTTTACACCGAGAAGGGCGGTGTAACGGTTAGCGTTCTCGCCTCGCATTCGGGAGGACGGCGGTTAGAATCCCCGTCCAGGCATCCAGATTTGAGTTTTCCATGGTTTCCCCAAATCACTCCAGGCAAATGCCGGGATGCTTCCTTCAAAAGTCCATGGCCGAATTCCTTCCCATTCCTTGCCCCCATCCTTACCCCCCATCCTTTCCCCGTCTCTAAAGACCTCAATGTTAAAAAGAGACGTAAAGCAGTTACAAAAAAAAAAAAAATATGGCTTTATGCCTCGTCGACACCGAGGTCATTTGAGACGGGAAGGGACTGAAAGCAAGGAACGGGGAGGAATACGGCCATGGCATTTTGAAGGAACCATCCCGACATTTGCCTGGAGTAATTTGGGGAAACCATGGAAAACCCAAATCTGGATGCCCAGACGAGGATTCAAACCCACGTCTTTCGAATACGAGGCCAGACCACGCTCGGTGTGGAAAAAGTGAGTATTGAAAAAGTAAGGAATGTGGAAGTCATGGAAGGGATTGCTGAGAGGAAACTACTGCAATTAATAAGAGAGAGGAAAAAGAACCGAGTGAGGCATTCGTTGCTTGTCTAAAGACGCCTTGGAAGGACTAGTTTGTGAAAGGAGATAAGCAGATACAGGATCATAGACGAGATCAAGGGAAACGGAAATCACGTAGACTTAAAGAGGAGGGCAAAAGACAGGAGATCATGGAGAGAAGCCATGTGAAAACCTGTTTCACTGATGATAATTATTGGGAAATCCTTGCACAGCGTACATACCGAGACTAGCTCTTTACATAAAATTGGTAAGAATTTTGCCAAGAACTCCATTAAAATGATCTGATCCCTAGAGTTTGGAAGCCAGCCTATTATTCTGTCCAGGTTTTTTCTTATAGCAGCTGGGGGAAGGGGGACTATACTTGGGATCTTTCCCGGCGTTTTTTCGCCAACACCCAACAACAATCGTGGGCAGTCTCGGGAAAGCAGTCAATTTTCAAAGCGGAAGTACAAGCCAGTATTTTTATAAATCATCGGCTGAGAATCACCATGCGAAGAGAATTGATAATTACAGCCGACGAATCGTACGAGAGGGTAACGCAAGATCAAAATTTATGGAGCATTAACAGCCAGTAAACTATTACCAAAGTAATAATCAGTACTGCAGTGTCAGATGGACAATCTAGAATCAACAGGAATAAGCTGTACTGCAGTGCCAGATGGACAATCTAGAATCAACAGGAATAAGCTGTAGTGCAGTGCCAGATGGACAATCTAGAATCAGCAGGAATAAGCTGTAGTGCAGTGCCAGATGGACAATCTAGAATCAACAGGAATAAGCTGTACCGCAGTGCCAGATGGACAATCTAGAATCAACAGGAATAAGCTGTAGTGCAGTGCCAGATGGACAATCTAGAATCAACAGGAATAAGCTGTACCGCAGTGCCAGATGGACAATCTAGAATCAACAGGAATAAGCTGTAGTGCAGTGCCAGATGGACAATCTAAAATCAACAGGAATAAGCTGTACTGTAGTGCCAGATGGACAATCTAAAATCAGCAGAATAAACTGTAGTGCAGTGCCGATGGACAATCTAGAATCAACAGGAATAAGCTGTACTGCAGTGCCAGATGGACAATCTAAAATCAGCAGGAATAAACTGTAGTGCAGTGCCAGATGGACAATCTAGAATCAACAGGAATAAGCTGTAGTGCAGTGCCAGATGGACAATCTAAAATCAACAGGAATAAGCTGTACTACAGTGCCAGATAGACAATCTAGAATCAACAGGAATAAGCTGTACTGCAGTGCCAGATGGACAATCTAAAATCAACAGGAATAAGCTGTACTACAGTGCCAGATGGACAATCTACAATCAACAGGAATAAGCTGTACTGCAGTGCCAGATGGACAATCTAAAATCAACAGGAATAAGCTGTACTGCAGTGCCAGATGGACAATCTAAAATCAACAGGAATAAGCTGTACTGCAGTGCCAGATGGACAATCTAAAATCAACAGGAATAAGCTGTACTACAGTGCCAGATAGACAATCTAGAATCAACAGGAATAAGCTGTACTGCAGTGCCAGATGGACAATCTAGAGCCAACAGGAATAAGCTGTACTGCAGTGCCAGATGGACAATCTAAAATCAACAGGAATAAGCTGGACTACAGTGCCAGATAGACAATCTAGAATCAACAGGAATAAGCTGTACTGCAGTGCCAGATGGACAATCTAGAACAACAGGAATAAGCTGTACTGCAGTGCCAGATGGACAATCTAAAATCAACAGGAATAAGCTGTACTGCAGTGCCAGATGGACAATCTAAAATCAACAGGAATAAGCTGTACTGCAGTGCCAGATGGACAATCTAAAATCAACAGGAATAAGCTGTACTGCAGTGCCAGATGGACAATCTAAAATCAACAGGAATAAGCTGTACTACAGTGCCAGATAGACAATCTAGAATCAACAGGAATAAGCTGTACTGCAGTGCCAGATGGACAATCTAGAATCAACAGGAATAAGCTGTACTGCAGTGCCAGATGGACAATCTAAAATCAACAGGAATAAGCTGTACTGCAGTGCCAGATGGACAATCTAAAATCAACAGGAATAAGCTGTACTGCAGTGCCAGATGGACAATCTAAAATCAACAGGAATAAGCTGTACTGCAGTGCCAGATGGACAATCTAAAATCAACAGGAATAAGCTGTACTGCAGTGCCAGATGGACAATCTAAAATCAACAGGAATAAGCTGTAGTACAGTGCCAGATGGACAATCTAAAATCAACAGGAATAAGCTGTACTGCAGTGCCAGATGGACAATCTAAGCTGTACTGCAGTGCCAGATGGACAATCTAGAATCAACAGGAATAAGCTGTACTGCAGTGCCAGATGGACAATCTAAAGTCAACAGGAATAAGCTGTACTGCAGTGCCAGATGGACAATCTAAAGTCAACAGGAATAAGCGGAAAGCAACTAAGTAGTCTTCGATACTTTCGCTGACCAGTTGTTGAAACTCCAGCGTCAGTCGTTGCTTAAGGAGCGTCCATAAACCACGTAGCTCCATTTTGGGCCTCCTGTGAACCCCCCTCCCTCCCACGTAGCCTGACGTGGCTTTTGCCTCTACCCCTTCGCCCCTCCTCCCACGTAGCACGTAGCTTTTCTTCCTGTTGATTCCAGAAGACATTTTGTACCTTTTTCTCTTGTCAGAGTATTGTAAATTACATACGGAGATAAGTAAATGTGTGTCCTGTATCTCATTTTAACTGTGACAAATAAAATGAATGAATAGCTACGTGGCCATCTCGGAACCCCATTCTCCCCCCACGTAGCCCTGCGTAGCTTCCAGCCAACCCCCCCCTCAGACAGAGCCACGTAGTTTATGTACGCTCCCTTAAGAGAATTTGCGGTCGGATTATTAATTATTAATGGCCAGTGTTTCGATGGATTAAGTTATAAATGAACGAACTACACATGGCAAGAAGGAGTGTTGATAATAATTGATTATTTTGAAAATTCGGACGGCTAACAAAGAATATTTCTTAACAGATGTGGCTTGTTTTGCTTATTGTTTTATGGTTCGTCGACGTCGAAGTCATTAGAGGCCGTAAAGAACTGTGGCCAAGGAACAGGAAGGAATTCGGCCAAGGTAAAAGGCTATGGGCATTTGATGAAACCATCCCGACATTCGCCTGAAGTGATTTCGGGAAACCATAGATAATCGAAATCTGGACGAGTATTCGAACCCGCGTCCTCTCAAATTGAAGTCAGAGCGTTACCTCTCAGTCACCACCGAACAGAAGCAAGGAGGTTATTTAACAAAATAACAGCTAAACATACATTACCACAGTAAAGTCAATGATCAATTGAAAACACAGAACTCCACATATTACATACTTCTGACCCATCAACCTTTTCATCACCTAAAGACCAATTCAGATTTTCCCAAGTCAGTTCACATGAACAAAATGCAATGCTAAAATATACTGCTAATCAACACCTTCAATGTATAATCCACTGAAATTTTCCCCTGGACAAGTAAGCACACGGCTTACAGCGTTTCTGACGAACTTTAGAGACAGCTTTGAGCGAATGAGTGTAACCTCGCATAGAACTGTTAGCAATGCACTCGTATAAAAGACATTTATTAAAAGTTTGATAAGAATGTTGTAAGCACCACGTCTGCGCAGTTTGGTTTCAGAACAGCCACATTTCAGATGCATCCGATAACCGTGAATGTGAGTTTTTCAGCAATCAACCAGTCCTGTAAAAGTATAAATTGAATCTACCAAATTGATGGTCGGCAAAAAGATATAGTCCAAAAGCACCATCCTCTTTGATGTCAATTACATTCAACAACACACCAAGAAATGTTTAGTCCACGAGTTAAAGTGATCTGCGACCCAGTAATTAACAAGCTGACAACAAGTAGCTAAATTAAGATAACATACAAACCTGGAAGTTCGACAATATTATACCCGAGTGTCAACACAGATTCTACACATTATTTATGTCGCGGCAGACACTGTGGTAACTGGAAAGAACTCGCCAGCCAGTTTGGACTTAGTCCCACTTAACGGGAACTCCATCCGCATGATTGGCGAAACCAAACAAGAGCTAGGGAAGGGCATTTGACCAGAAAGGTTGCGCACAAGGAAAATTCCGTCAGTTTGACTGAGAACAGTTTCTTGAGGGCACACTGGGACAGTAACGGAGCCGCCCAGAAGACTGACTGCTCGTCATCGACTTCATCAGACAATGAGTTTCGGAAACTAGTAACAGGTGGGATTCATTTCGCAAGAAGTCACATTTCTATGGTGTGGATGGCAATGCTTATCCAAGTTAAGCCATTAATTGAACTCTTCCCCCCCCCCTGCTCATTTAATCCTCAGTTTACTGCACCAATGCGTGTCCTGCTGATTTTTTTCTGTCATCAGTCTTTCGGCTGGTTTGATGCAATCCTCCAGTCCTTCCTATCTTGTGCTAACCTCTTCATCTCTACATACCCCTTACAACCCGCGTCCTCAATTATCTGTTTCATATATTCTAATCTCTGTCTTGCTCTACAGTTCTTACCTTCGACTGTTCACTCCACTAACAAATTAACTAATCCAGCATGTCTCAAAATACGACCTGCCAGGCTATCATTTCTTTCTGTAATCTTCTTCCACAGACTTTTTAGCTTCTACTAAATATACTGTATGTTGTACTCTTTCTACGAATACGTTCCGAACGGTTATTTCAACATTTGTTATTAATGTTTTGTTCCAAGTTTGTGTGTTGTGAACCGATTATTTTACACTTATCTAAAGACTGACTGAAATGTTTCTGCCTGCGGTCTCGAATTAATCTCAACCCAATGTCTTGTCACAGTGTCTGACCTTTGTTGACACGACAAGACTTTTTTCGAACGGATAACGTATTCGTTTGAAACATTTTTATCCGACATTTACGGACTTTAATATATTCTATATATCCAATATACGGGTGCAATAGTATTAACCCAAATGACGGCTAAAGGGCGATTAATTAAGTCCGCGCAAACAAAAATGAAGCTACAAGTTTTTTGGAATCGACTTTTTTTTATTTATAACAATCTACACTGACTACTATACAGTTATCCCAACGATTCTACTGTTTTATATCCGGTCCATCCATTATGATATATCCAGCCCTGAAAAACAGGAAATAACTTCATCGTTTGATGACACTATTTTCTCTGCCAGTTATTTTTGATGACTGGAAATGGGTAATGGTCCGAGGGAGTGGGAGAGCGGTAACGCTCTGGCCTCGCAACTGGAGGACGCGGGTTCGAATCCTCGTTCGGCCATGAAGATTATGGTTTTCTATGGTTTCCGCAAATCACTCAAGGGCAAATGCCGGAATGATTCCTTCAAAAATGCCATGACAGAATTCCTTCCAGTTCCTTGCCCCAGTCCTTTCCCGCCTTTAATGACATCGACGAGGCGCAAAAACATCAGCAAAAAAAAGCAACTCTGGGAAGAAAAGAAGATGTGAAAGAACTCTGTAGCGTAGATGTAACAGTTTCAATGTTAAGAAACAACTGAAAGATTTCTCTGAAATTAGTGGTAACAGGTTAAAACTGTACTTTCAATGGTTCACACTTTAGACCAACATGAATAAACGCGGAACTCATTCCAAAAAATTTTCTCACTGTAAATTTTCATGCGGAACCTCATGTATGTGGTCACTGCAGATGTTCATAGGATTAGCAACTTCAAGAACCTGCGTTCTATCATCAAATACCATAACGCGGATTTTTTCAACAATTTCCGGTGTAGAGACCTCACAAAGCATTCTTAAATTTCGTCACATGTGCTCATACGGTTACTTCAATGGTTAATATACAAAACATAGTAATTCAAGACGCTGATTCGCAATAAGCTTTATCAAGTTTAACTCCTCTACTGTATTTATCATATTACTCCTAGGAACAAATAATGTTGTTGGTTGGTGGTAATGGGCCAATAACATTCCATACAACAAAGCTATCATAGCGCGATGGAAGGCCATGATATCAAATCAACAAGGATTGTTGATGTGACAGATACATCAACTCAGCTATTATAGCTAATGGTGTGTTATTTGTCATTATTTCTACATTACACGTTTTGCGCCTCTGTTATGAACTTAATCTCGGATAATACAACCCTAGGCATGAAAAATCAGTTCGAAAATACCATTTGATCAAGGTACCTAATCAGTACACTTCAACCAAAATTCTGGTTATTCTGTCAACAAAACCGTAAGAAAAGTAGGGGTGAGATCAGTTCAATTTCAGTCTTAGACGATGGTACTGTATACTCGACAAATTATAAAAGCCCCTCCATGCTAAAACCGGTAAAAATGCTGTCAGAGCGGTAGTTACATATATACAAAAAGTGAACTTAAATATCCCAGATCGCATGAACTGCTAAATGATAATTCTTACATTATTTTGTGGAAAACTTCCTTCGACATTTTAATGTCACACTCGATTGCCGCATGCAATTATATTTAGTGAAGAGTCACAGTGATAAATGGCGGACCGAGCGGGGCGGTGTAACGGTTTGCGTTCTCGCCTCGCATTCGGGAGGACGGCGGTTCGAATCCCCGTCCGGGCATCCAGATTTGGGTTTTCCATGGTTTCCCCAAATCACTCCAGGCAAATGCCGGGATGCTTCCTTCAAAAGGCCATTCCTTGCCCCCCCATCCTTTCCCGTCTCTAAAGACCTCGATGTTAAAAAGAGACGTACAGCAGTTACAAAAAAAAAAAAAAAAATGGCGGACCACGCACATGACACTGCTGGTAAAGTGACGTGATTGGTATACGTCGTGAACTTTTTAAATAACTCCGTCCATAGACGCTAGGGGGTCCCAAAGTTTTTTCTCACCACGCTTCCGTCAAAAGAAAAGTTCCCATGAACCCTGAACCCACCACCTACAATTTTACTATTAGCTAGCAGAGTAATCGGGAATTGATTTATCCGTACACTATTTTTATATTTTCGATCTAAATCGTGGTTACCAAGTTGATTATTTTTGCACCATCTATTTCCAGAAGTAAACTAAACATTGATATACCCGAACAATTCCCAGAACGGGACGAATTGGATGCTGTTATACAGAATATCAGTTCACATTTTGGTCCAGGCTGCATTTCAACCTAACCATATCATCTGCTAAAGTTGGCACGTGTCAATCAATGCGCGACGTTCTTGCACGCGCTGATGATCATGTGCTCTGTGCGAGTCGGTGACTCGTTGTCGTGCCTCTTTGTCTCAATGCATCATCCCGAAGACGTTCATTGCGAGGCTCTCGACTTTCATCTGCACGTGTGTTTGCAACCTGATTTCCTAAATTTACACTGTTCGCCAATTGATCTTCTGCCGTTCTATTTAACCGACGGTTATGAACTATTTGTGCATTCCGTGTACGTCGACCAATATTTTTTAAATTTACATTGTCCGTGAATTGATCTTCTGTCATTCTATTTAACGCCGGCCTCGGTAGCGTAGGGGCTAGAGCACTAGCTCCGCGTGCCGAAGGTCGCCGGTTCGAATCCGGCCGCGGGCATGGATGTTTAAGTGTTGTGTGTCTGTGTGAATGTCCTGTCCGTCCTGTGGTGTCTATACTTAAGAATCACAACGTACTGGAGAAAACTAAATCACTGGATGAGATATCATAAGCACACTGAGCTGGCTAAATGGCTTAGTTGCCGAAAGCCATTAAAAAATAAATAAATATATATTCTATTTAACCGAGAAGAGCTGACCAGCGGATGAAGGTTCTGGGTTCCCGTTAGTTCGAGACGCCGATTTGGGAATGGTGGACATTGGTTGAGGATGATGGTGGTGTGTGTTTATAACGGAAGGGGGAATGAACTGTTGTTAATTTTATAGATGAAGTGTTATTATGTAAATTGTTACTGTCTTATGCTTGCTTTCATGTGTGTTTTTTTGCAAGTTGGTACGACTAATGATTTATAATAAAGTTTTGTTGTAAAAAAAATAAAAAAATAATAAGTACGTGTTCCAACCAACTCAGGTAGGAAGTCAGATATACTGCTTCAGCCTCAAATGACTGAGCCTTCAAGATTGCAGTAAGATACTGGTGCTACGCTGTTATTGCTGTTTAGAAATATTTAAAAACAATACTGAATTTTTTAGTGAGAAATAAATGTTTTCTGGCAAAAAAAAAAAAAAGAAAAAAAAGATTGTTATGAAATATTTGTGCATTTCGTGTACGTCGGCCAATATTTCCTCGTCCACGAAAAGGTGGCATTGGTAATAGCTTTTCGGGTTATGCCGCGCTTCGGAGATACTGTTTATATTGACATAGGTACAGTTGCTATGTCAACAGTCGCCAATGCTCGCCGAGTAAAAGGCCGCTATCTTCGTTGATGATTTCTGTTGGGAGAGGGGTGGGCTTTTGCAAATCAAATTGTGAATCTAAACCATTCTCGAATCAACTTAATCTCACACACATTTCATAAAAATCAGTCCAGTCGCTTAGGAGTAGTTCAGTGACATACAAACGGACAGAAGAAATATATAATCTATATAAAGATAAGGTAAATGTCTACTTCTGAGTACCAAAAATAATATCTCATAGGAAACTCACCAAGTATGTCGTCTCAGAATCTTTAATTATTAGTGGCGGTTAAGAAGACATGTTACTTCCGACGACGAAGAGCGGGCGGTGAAGCTACCTCGAAGTACCCCCCCCCCCTCCCCCCATCTACGCGTGCCTCAGTTTCGTAACCTGTTATACAGGGTGTTACAAAAAGGTACGGCCAAACTTTCAGGAAACATTCCTCACACACAAACAAAGAAAATACGTTATGTGGACATGTGTCCGGAAACGCTTACTTTCCAAGTTAGAGCTCATTTTATTACTTCTCTTCAAATCACATTAAACATGGAATGGAAACACACAGCAACAGAACGTACCAGCGTGACTTCAAACACTTTGTTACAGGAAATGTTCAAAATGTCCTCCGTTAGCGAGGATACATGCATCCACCCTCCGTCGCATGGAATCCCTGATGCGCTGATGCAGCCGTATTGTATCACAGCCGTCCACAATACGAGCGGTGAATCGAGGAAGTACAGTACATACTAACGAAACTAAAATGAGCTCTAACTTGGAAAGTAAGCGTTTCCGGACACATGTTCACATAACATATTTTCTTTGTTTGTGTGTGAGGAATGTTTCCTGAAAGTTTGGCCGTACCTTTTTGTAACACCCTGTATACGCGGTGTGCTTTCGGTCTGAAAACTGCGGAAGCAACGACGGACACTATGATTTGAACCGCGAGTGTGGTAGCATCGTCTCCGTGCCTCAGCATCGCCTCCAATACGGAGGATCGAGTTTGCAGCTCGAATTAACCGGGGCGGAACCTCCTTTCGAAGCCCTGATGGAGGAGGGCACTAATTCGCGTCTCCCTTTGACGTCGACTCCCGTCCACAGCGAGTGGATATCACCATAAAGGAGAACTCTATGTACGTCGCAGGTAGTCATAAAGATCCAGAAAGCTAGCTGTTCGTCCCCCACGAAATAATTGTTTTGGGGCTTTAGGGCGCGCCGACATCGAGACCATCAGCGCCTTCACAAGGAAGTGATCCTGGTAAGTGAACAGCTGCGTAAATAAAAGATGCGAGCGGGTGAGACCTTGTCGCGGATCCCATAATTACGAACCTACTAACCATCAACGCCAATGAAGACAGAACAAGACACTGCAGAAATCCGTAAACCATTACGTATGACGAGTATGTATCACTATGGCCGACGATTCACTAGTAACGACCTAAACAAAGAATATCAATTCAGCCTTGGCACATAACTTTATCAACTATATTCATGCTAGCCAAGAAAGCTATCACGGACGGAGTAAGACGCCCACACAAGATTCCTGCGTCGGACCACCTGAAAAAATTCAAAGAAGCACTGAGATCTAGATGGGAAGACGAGTGGGCACGTACAGCAGAGTACAAAGGAAGTCATTACAGGGAAATCCACCCGCATATACCTAAATCACATTGGTATAAAAAATGGAGGGTAACCAGAAAATTTATGTAACAATTATGCGTCTGAAAGCCAACCATGGAGCCTTCAAGAAACAGTTACACCGCATCGGAGCCCAAGAGACGCCTTACTGTGAGTGTGGAGAGGTGGAGGACACCAACCATCTGTTATTAGGATGCCCGATGAGAAGAGCAGCAACAGAGAAGCTCCTCAAGAAACTACGCGACCTGGGTTACGGGGGCCCAACCAGAGTCACCACACTTCTGGCCACTGAGGACGTCAGAACGTATAAAATAATATATGAATTTTTTATAACGATGGGAATTACAATATAGATATGTTTCTGAGATTATGTTGTATATTGTTCTTTCTTGTATTAATTTTAATATGGGACAGGGAAATTGGGAAAGCATGTAATTGTATATGCTATACTGTAAATTAAAGTCTGTTTAGTATTAGTGTAATATACGAAAACATAAAAAAATTTACAATGTAATGTATACGTCATGTTAACTCTGCTTAATATTAGTATCTGCAAATACATAATGTAAAATTGTATACATAGGATGGCTGTATGGTCAGGAAACCAAAAGCCAATAAATAAAAATAAAAAATAAAAACTATATTCATGCCTTGACATAATAATGTTAAATAAATATGGAGTCAATTTGCTATATTTTAACCTGAATCTTAAATGTTGCCTTGACTGTCACTTCAAGACTCCCATCCATTATTGAAATTAAGTGTAAATGTTAAACATTAAACGCATATCATCTACAAGAAATTAACCATTAATTGTAACGTTACAATATTTATTCCAATTACTGTAATAACTTGGTTATTGGCCATGTATAACAGTTGCTTCGTAAGTGATTTAAATTAAACACAGTATATGAACAAATGTTTTATTAATGTTACGTATTAAACACGGACAGAGATGATAGCGCTATCGTATAATTGTTTCAAGGTCATGCCATGGGTCATGCATGGTTGCTAAACTCGAATTTGGTGAAATACAGACTTGACTTGTATTTAACCCTAAAAGTTCACGTTACTAAAACTTGGGGAGTTTTTGTTTAAAGGGAGTACACAATTGCTCTGAAAGTATCACGTTTTTTATTGAGGTTGGGCAAACATTCGTAATATAATCTTTGGTCAGAGCCAGAGAACTTAATTCGATTCCAGTGTATTAAATAGTTAAGATAATCGGAAGAAATAGATTGCCAGACTACTCGATTCGGTAACATATTTGGACTGAGGTCCGCTTTAAATAAACTAATAACTACAACGAGAATAAACAAAGACCATTAATGAAAGTGGTCAGTAAAATAAGCAAAAAGCAAATAAACCGTCATATATAAACTTTGGTCAAGCAGCGACATTAGGGAATGTTTTAGTTAAATAAAAATTTATCATAAGCCGGAATGAGGATTGGCATTCCTGGTTACACCAGACACCATGAGTAACTAAAGTGTTTTTTTTTTTTTATTGTTACTTTCATTAGCGACATGTTGCTGAAAAGTAGGGCCTACTTGTAGTCCCACGTTTTTTCAGCCGTTAAGTTTTCCCATATTTTAAAAACAAAATGCTACGAAAACCAAGGTTAATGAATGTACTGTGGCAATTAATTTCATAGCAGTGCTTAGCTATTAAACTGTGCACTTAACATCAAATTTCAATATCATTTCCGGTCACTGTTAATTTTATAGTGAAGGCCGGCTCGTGACGTCATTGTTCTCCAGCCAATAGCTATAGAGTGAGTACGTGAACTTAATTTATTTATTTTTTTTTACTGCTTTACGTCTTTCAACAGCGAGGTCTTTAGAGACGGGAAAGGATGGGGGGCAAGGAATGGGAAGGAATTCGGCCATGGCCTTTTTAAGGAAGCATCCCGGCATTTGCCTGGAGTGATTTGGGAAACCATGGAAAACCCAAATCTGGATGCCCAGACGGGGATTCGAACCGCCGTCCTCCTGAATGCGAGGCCAGAACGCTATACGTTACACCACCACGCTCGGTCCCTGAACCTAGGAAAAGATCTATTTCCGCCAGGCTACATTAAAATGTATCAACTGCCAGGACTGAGTAAATCAGAGAGGGAAGTAACGGGAATAGGTTCCAGTCCTGGACCCTGCGTACCAGCATTCCTTTTTTTTTTTTTTTTTTTTTTAACTGCTTAACGTCTCCTATAACAACTAGGTCTTTAGAGACGGGAAAGGATGGGGGGCAAGGAATGGGAAGGAATTCGGCCATGGCCTTTTGAAGGAAGCATCCCGGCATTCACCTGGAGTGATTTGGGGAAACCATGGAAAACCCAAATCTGGATGCCCGGACGGGGATTCGAACCGCCGTCCTTCCGAATGCGAGGCCAGAACGCTAGCCGTTACACCACCACGCTCGGTGCCAGCATTCCTGATGGCGGTTACAGACGGTTTCCCGCAATCACCAACACAAATACTGGGAGGGTCTACAATCTTCGCCTCATAAACGCGTTTCACAGACTAAAAATGGCTCAATGGTAAAGGAGTCTGACAGAAGATCGAAAGGTCCTCGGTTCGAACCTTTCACGGCGGAGATTTTGAAAGGCCATTAACCCCATCTTCACCTCTGGCATAGTTTGCTGTGAAATGTGAAGTACGCCAAGAACGGTTCAGTGATTCGGATTCCATATTAAACTGTAGGTTCGCTATGCCAGGTACGATTACCGGGTTAGGTTGAGGCGGCTACAATAGGGACGGAATACGCCGCCAATAAGACCCTGTCACCAGGTCATTACGACCACACGATCCTTTATCTTACAAACTAAAATCCACTAATCATACAGAACACAAGTTAAACATTTCGTTGACAGATGGCAACACAAACATGCCACGAGGATAAATGCTCCAAATCTAAACATCGTAAGACTTCCGCCCTCCCCCACCCCCTCTTAATTCGCATCAGCTTACCTTTGCAGCAGGGGCGTAGCTGCTATGGGGCTAGGCGGTGCAGTGCACCGGGGCCCTCACGCTCAGGGGGCCCCCAAGCATACCTCAAGGGGGGCCCCTAAGCACACCTGTAGGGGCCCTCAAGAGCAGTTTAGAGGGGCCCACGAGCCTTCACGGCAAACTGGCGACCTTTTTTTTTTAGCTCTACCGTTGTCTAAGGGGCCCCTGAGAACACAGGAGCCCTCCACTAAGGGCCATCGCTGCTCAGGGGGGACCCCAAAAGAACAATTCAAGGGTCCCCATCCTCAGTTCAGGGGGCCCCTACCAGCACACAAAGCAGAAAAACGTCGCCCATCTGGCCTGAAGGCCCAAAATAATTTTTTGCACCGGGGCCCTTGTTGACCTAGCTACGCCACTGCTTTGCAGTATATAGTGGCTGTAACAATAGGGGAAAAAGTTACAATAGAACTCGGGGTACCGGAGCCGAATGAAGTTCTACGTTTTTCGATGTCAAGGTGGTGCTGCTGGCAAGTTGCAATAAGTAGAACTAGACGTACCTATTGTTGCTTAACTGTAGCAATCATGTTAATAGTCTATTTTTCTCGAGCTTTAGTGCGCGAACTTTTCGCTGTGTAATTTTGGTCTCCTGCATTGTAATTTTTGATTATTTTTAACCATGGTAAGCTATACATATTTGTTTCCATTACAACTATAGTTGGCACATGCTTTAGGTACGTTTAATTTTCTTTAGTTTCGTAATTATTACATTATAATGTATTCACAGAAAAATTTGCAGCTCTCTTAATTAACCCTTTGGTATCTTAAAACATGTCTTAAACTTAGTACCCCTTCTACCCCTGGTTCCTCTAGTTTTAAATGCTAGCGCTGAATGATTTTAAGGCCCAGAAAATACAGTGAATCCAGAAACGGTAGATCCAAAACATTATCGCGGAATCTTATCTAGGACACCTTAGTTAAGATGATTACGGTGAACTACTTCACTCCCATAATTCTTTCTCGATAACAATCTGATCAACTTGAAATCTCTTTTTTGGGGTTATTTACCCAAAGGGAAACAGAGCTTTTTTGTTTCGGTGTTTACGCCTTGTCGAAATAGAATTCAATGCAGCAACCGGGAGAAAATGGGAGTCAAGGAATGCGAAGGAATTCGGTCTGACCCCTGCATTCGCCTGATGTCGGGGAAACCATGGAAACCGAAGTCAGGATGACCAAATGAGGTACTGAACTCGCGTGCTTCCGAATGCCAAGCCCTAGCGTTACCAGGCTCGATGGAAACGGAGCTCTATTGCAGACACTGTCATAAAGTCTCTAGCAGTTAAACAGAGTATGCATATCATCAATCCAAAATCAAATATCACATTAAATTTTTTGTTAAATTATGTTATAGAAATAAAGGAAGCCAAAGAAATAAAAAAAATATACCTTAGAATGTGGAGTGTCTATGTTTAAATCTCGTCAAGTTGAGGGTGTGGGAAGATTTTCCTTTTTAGGTAAAGGTGTCAGGGATTGGAATAAATTAGCAAGGGAAATGATGAATAACTTGCCGAAAACGTTAAAAGAATTTAAACTTAAAAATTTGTAGAGGGCAAATGTAGGTGGGTGCAGGATAGGGGGAAGTTGGGTGTGTAGGGAAATTGCCACCGGAGCGTGTGCTCCATTGCAATTAAATTAAATATATCAACCTATGATCCGCGAAGAGGGTTTAGGTGTTGCACAGTATTTTAAAAATTCAGATACCGTACTGTATAAGGCTGTAAGCGAGTATAAGCTATAAGCATATTTTTTTTAAAAGCCAGGAATATTTCAATGACCATGTAAAAATCTGGTATTTACAGTATGAGGATAGGACAGAGTTATTTCCACACCAGTTGGAATAAAAAAAGAGCGCCGTTCGTCAAAGGATTAAGTGAAGGAGGGTCTTGTAGTATGCGTGATAGCATAAGACTGGTGGTGAAGTAAACAAAAAATTAAAGGTGTAAGGGCTAGTGCACATAGATTGGTGGTACAGTGTAGCATCCAGGGCCGGCGTTAGGGGGGAGTAAGCGGGTCAAATGTACACGGACCCGCCCGGCTCATGGGGGGCCCCGAAATCCCTGCTGTAGGGGCCCTCCGCTCGACAAGTTGTAGAGCTAAAGAAAGGGTCGCCCATTTGGCCTGAGGGAGGGCACTAACTGATTAATTCGCTAAGAGCCCCCAACTGGTTACCCCGGGCCCTAAAATCCTAGCGCCCGCCCTGGTAGCATCCATCCTGTAGTAACATCATTAATGTTAAGTAACTAAATGAATAAGAGTGTGAGCAATGTGAAGTTAACTTTCAATAGTGCACTTTCAGTTTCATAACTGTGTTTCCGCAGGAATATAAAAAAAAATCATACTTTTAGGTTTATTATGCTATAATGGTACACAAAAACATGCCCCATATGTTAATAATAGACATATAGAGTATAGACAGGTCCGCCCCTAGCTGTTTGCACGCCACTGTGCAATACCGATTATGCCGCCCCCCTGTTTAACTACAGCCAGTGGTGAATCTAGGAACTTTCCAAACCGGGGCAAAAAATAAAATAAAAAGGTCGCAGATACATAAATTTGCCGCCCCGCCCCCCCTAGATCCGGCACCGACTATAGCTACTACCTATTACCTATGCTCAGCTTTAGGGGAACGTCAAATTTATTTGGTGGCGTTTTTTTTTTTTTTTTTTTTTTTTTTTTTTTTTTTTTTTTTTTTTTTTTTTTTTAGCTCCGCTACTGTCCCGGCGGCGACAATGGAGTGGTAACTATCGGGGAGGTGACAGTCTATCACTCGAATTGCCGCCGCCAGCGTGCGGTGAACGCCTTGCACGCCCGATTACTTGGGGCCTGCATATAGATAAAGGTTAGTGGTCCGCGGCATTATTTTTGACAATTTACAGGTCCTCTCGTTGTGTCAGAAAATTAAGACACATGTGGCTGTCAGAGTTGTCAAGTCCCCAATATCGAATATAATCTATACTTAAACGATAAATACTAAAAACACATATCTAAATAGGTTATACTTTGTAATTTGTCAGCAAAAGAAGCAAACGTTTTTGAGGCTATTGTGCTCTATGTTAACATTTATTTAAAATGCTCTAAATTCAAAGTGTGTTCCATTTTAAAGGTACCTGTAATAAATTTAATTGTAACTGGACGATAATTAGCAGCGCGCCGTAGCATTGCTCGTCTGATTAACACGCGACATGTGTGTTTAACCATTACCCTAAATGGGCGAGGCTCGGCTCGCCCATCTGTTTAACTAATTCTACTCAGTTCTGGTGTCGTTGGTATTGTGCAAAAAGAGAGAAGCGATTATTTCAGCCGTCTAATGAATTCTGTGTTCTATGTCTCCTTCAAACCGAACATGGGGATCATCACTCAATGAGATGATTACATGAAATCGACAGCTTAAATTTTGGTCCTGCATATAGCAATACAATGAGTTTCTCTATTAGACAGGTACATTCTCTACCAAATGTCTGGTCCACACAATTATCCTAAAAATATGTCTGTTTTCATCTACAAATCATTCAGTTTCTTCCCTCTTGTTCCCGATGTCTTCGTAAAATTTGCTACTGGAAGAACTTCGAATTGCAGCTTCTCCCTCGGGAGTTCAGTAACCTCCTTTACAGCAGTTTCTACCGACGAAATCAATAATTGTTTTCAGTGTTCTATTTCATGCCATTCGAAGTGGTTAACAAAGAATAAGCCCTCAATAGTTTTCTCTACAACTACGAGGCTGTACCCAAAAATATTTTTTTTTTAAAAAAAAGCTATATATTTTCAATTTTTTTACAAAACAACCTTATACCCTTCAAAATACTCTCCATTACAATTAATACATTTGTCCCACCGGTGCTTCCACTGTTCGAAACATTCTCTGCAGTCATCTTTAGAAATGGCTGACAGCTCCTCCCTAGCTTTTTTTTTTTCTCCTTGATCTCTTCAATGTTGTCCAATCGGTGTCCTTTCATGCGTGGAAATTAGAAAAAGTTGCAGGTCAGGCGAGTAAGATGCGTGGGGCAGCGGAATCATGCCATTTTAGCCAAAAACTGCCTAACAGATAGCTGTGTGTGCAGGTGCATTGTCGTGGTGGAAGAACCAATCTCCTGTCTGCCACAAATCGGATCTTTTTCGACGAACAATGTTGCGTAATCTTCTCAAAACTTTCAAATAAAAGGTTTGATTGACGGCCTGATGCGAGGGAACAAACTCTGAATGAACTACGCCCTTGGCATCAAAAAAGCAAATGAGCATTTATTTGGACGGAGTGACAATGAAGTCTTCCATTGGCTTGACTGTTGCTTTGTTTGTGGGTCGTAATCATAGTACCATGATTAATCGCCAGTAATGACCTTTGATAAAAAAAATCTCGATCAATTTCAAGCTGTTGTCTCAAAGAACGACATGTTTCAATTCGACGTTCTTTTTGATTGTCAGTTAGAACCCGAGGAACAAACTTGGCAGCAACCCTTTCATTCCCAAATCATAATCATCATTATCGTTGGGGACCATCTCCAGATTCCCGGATGTGGTTTACGAGCATTGATTGTTGTAGACCGGGGGTCCCCAAACTTTTTACCCCGTCGACCCCTTGACAGGATATTTGCCTTCTTATCGACCCCCACAAGTATTTAATAAAAACATTAAATCATTTTTGGCATTTCTGATGCTAAGCAATAAGGAGGCCTGCGTAACAACTCGGCGAAATAATTTATAAAATCCACCCAATAACATTAACAGAAAAACGAGATACTTTCCACTATTATTACAATATGAAAAAAAAAGGAACAAAACTATGGATATTAGCATAAAACCACAAAACGCCACCAGTTGCTTAAAAGTTTTTATTAATTAAAACTTTTAAGCAACTGGTGGCGTTTTGTGGTTTTATGCTAATATAAAACATTTTTACCGTTGCTGACACGCAGCTATGCTAAAGATTTTAAAACTATGGATAGATGGAATAAATTTCAAATAAAGACCTGCCAAAAAGAACAGATGGTTGTTTTACTGTTTTAACTTGTCACATATTTCATTATTTACTTCACCTGACTTCGCAAACAGACGAGAATTGAGAGGATGAGCTTTAATTTATTGACCTGATTTTTAGTAGAGCTTTCCTATTATCTTTCCTGTACAGTTTAATTGATTCTCTTTAGTATTAATCGACCCCCTTTCGACCCCTCTGTATTAATCGACCACTGGAGATCTCTTATCGACTCCAAGGGGTCGGTATCGACCACTTTGGTTATCCCTGTTGTAGACGATCGTTTTCTATTGTCTCCTATCAGTGGCGTAGCTAGGTCAACAAGGGCCCCGGGGTGCAAAAAATTTATTTTGGGGTCTCCAGGCCAGATGGGCGACCTGTTTTTGTTTTGTGTTGCTGGTAAGGGCCTCTGAGCTGAGGATGGGGCCCTTGAGTTATGCTTAGGGGCCCCCTGAGCATTGAGGGCCCTTAGTGAGGGGCTCCCTGTGTCTCAGGGGCCCCCTTAGACGACTAGAGCTAACAAAAAGATCGCCAGTTCGCCATGAAGGCTCGTGGGCCTCTGAACTGCGCTTGGGGGCCCCCAGAGGTGCGCTTTGGGGCCCCCAGAGGAATGCTTGGGGGCGTAGGGGCCCCGGTGCACTGCACCGCCTAGCCCCATAGTAGCTACGCCCCTGTCTCCTATCCAGAAAAGTTTTTCTGTCCGTGATATATTCCCAGTTCCAGCCCCTTCTCTCTCCGTCCTCCTTCAGTTGGTCTATCCATCTTCTTCTTGGTCTTCCCACTGGTCTTTTGGCCACTATCCTTTTTTCCAAATATGTTTTTGGTAGTCTTGTACTAGTCATTCTCTTGCCCAAACCACTTAAGCCTTGATGACCTAAGTCTCTCTTCCGTGGATTCCCTTTAACTCTAGGTTTGATCTAATCTCATCATTCTTTATGTGGTCAAGTCTAGTTTTCTGGAGGAGCGTTCTAAGAAACTTCATTTCACATGCTTGGATCTTGCTAAGGTCCCTTGATGTTAGTGTGCATGTCTCCAAAGCATATGTGAGAATATGAATGAGATATGATTTGTACAAGACAATTTTCGTTCTCCTGCGAACCTTCATGTCCCATAGTAAGCCCCGCACGGTACTGTAGAAGTTGGCTCCTTTGGTTACTCTATTCATTATTTCTAACTCACTTCCACCGTTACTAGCAATTATGCTCCCCAGGTAGCTGAATTGGTCAACAACTACAACTTGGTGGTCTCATAATTTTATGACAGTCTGTGTTCTTTCTGCTTATTTTTAGTGCTACGGTTCTTTTTAAATTCAATTTCATTCCAAATTCTTCAAACTCATTCCCAAATCTTTGGTCAAAATTCGCTTAACCGAAAACCATGATAACCCACTAATCTCTGACAGTTGATCAGTTGTCTGTCGACGGTCTGAGAGCACAAGCTCTCGAATTTTTTCAACATTTTCGTCAATTCGGGCAGTTGATGTACGTCTATAACGAGGTTTGTGATCCATCGACATGTAGCCATTTTTAAACCCAGCGAACCACTCATACACTTGAGTTTTTCCTATAGCGTCATCTTTGTAAGCTGTTTTCAACATTAAAACAGTCTCAGCAGCATTTTTACTGAATAGAAAACAAAATTCCACAGCTTCACGTTGTTCACTTAAATTTTCCTTCATCAAAAACGAAACAATAACAAAACTGTGTTTCAGATTAACAGAACAAGCCAGGCCGACAACACAGGTGGCACTGAACTGACAATGAGTTGCCCTATAAACGCCTAGTGGCAGAAACGCGTACTACACAAGCTGCGCCCACGGCAATGCTATTCCGGTTATTTTTGGGTACCCCTCGTATAATTATAAGCAACACTCATTACACTTTAAATTCGCATGGCTGTTTTAATGTACTTAAAGATGCAAATTTGGGTTACTGTTGTTTGATAAGTTTTTTCATAGTTTCTAAATTAATATATAACTTCAACGAGCCGTAGCATGGGTTGCATCGTAATGGACCTGGAATTTTCGCACTTACTCATTCCTAATTTATAATGTAACTCTAGGGCAGACGCAGAATGAATCGGCCCTTTAAAACAATATAAATTAAATTAAAACTATATGAATCTATACCTAAGCCAGAACAATCAATACGTTTCTCTTTGCTTACACAGAATTTATGATTATTAACTGTCAATACGTTTCTCTTTGCTTATACAGAATTTATGATTATTAACTGTGGGGGACATGATTTCAGGCATAAGGGTGGAGGATAATTTTCTTTCATAGATAAGGGGGCGGGGAGAGGTCAGGAACTGATGAAAAAAGTAGGCGGGTACAAGAAATCCGAAAAATGAGTGTGTAGGGAAATTGCCATCACAGCGTGTGCTCCATTGCAATTAAATTAATTAAATGGCATTCGGACGCTCTTACGTGCTTATATTTTATAACTTCAGATACAACGCTACATTAACCATATTTACATCAGCATATACTTAAAGCAGGTCATCTCGACTATCTCTACCGTATATTTCAGCTATTCAGTTAAAAATAAATGTTGTTACCAGCTGAGTCTGAGGTCAATGTGATCAACTAATCACGTTATCGAGATTTTTAAGTAGTGGCGGGATGTTCGAATCAACAGTTGGTCTTCTCAGGAAATTGCTCCATCTAAGTAGTTTGGCGTTAAGTTTTATTGTGTTACTGAAAATAGGGGTCTACCATGAAAAGCTACTCAACAAATCACAGAAATAGTTAAACCTCAACATACAACTGAATACACAAGAGAAGCAGTTACCTGTTCCAAGTTGTTTGGTCAAGAAAAGACAGTCAACAATTGACACATACAAATATGAGAAAGTAATTTTTCCAAAGTAATTTGTTTCGAAGTGTCTCTTCAGCCGAAGCTAACTGCGCCCTCCTTTTTTAAAATGTTTTCGAAAGCAGAAACAGTCTTATTAAAACAAAAAAGGACGAGATTGAGCAAAATAAGAGTGCGAAATGTTCTGGGAGGAACGTATTGCAACAGTTCATAAGGAGAAACTAATTACTTTTTTCGAACAACTTTATGTTGCAAATTCATTTTTTTAAATAATAATATCCAAACGTTCCTCTTCCACCAACGTTGAAAAATTTATAATGAGATTATAAAATTTCCGCTTAAAGCACCAACAAATTTGAGTTTGGTGCAAGATTAACAAAAAGCTCAAAGGTTGGAAAGCACAATTTTAACAAAGAATTCATCTTTTAATTTTTTTGCCTAAACCTGATAGCTTTAACAACCAGGTTCGCCTAAAGGTAAGTGCAAGGAATAATCAAAAGAGGGAAACCGTGAACTTATAAAAACACATTGTCAACGATCACTCCACAATCAGTTTAATTAACGCCACACAAAATTAAGACGAGACTACTGTACAAAGCTATTCAATCAGCGATTCTTGCTGTAACACAGAAAATTATCGCTATATGTTGCAATTAAGATAACGCTGAAAATTTTGCAGCTGAGCTAACTGATAAATTTATTTAGCCTGAATACTATCATGCGCCAAGCCTACGAAAACTCAAAACACAACGGCTTATTTTCGCAAACTTTTTTATTTATATCGACAGATTAGTTGATATTTCTTGAGGAAAACGATTTTTACAGTTTATATCAGCATATTTTTTAAAATATTGGCCTGAGTTTAGTTTACAGCGCTCGTTTTCATACTTTGGTCACATGTGTAACCGAACTGAAGATATGTTAAATTAAAACCTTCGAATGATAGTTTTGTCATTAAGAATTCTTATGCTTCTAATTACTATCTGCAGTCAAAGCAGAGATACTCTAATGATGATGGATAAATCAATGTATTATTTATTCTTAGTCATCTTTGCAAGATGGTGCTACCAAGTTTCATTGGCCAGAGGTTATGATTAACGGCAGACAACACCAAAGTGGGCGTTCTCCCCACACTATAACTAACGCGCACTCTAGATGTGAAACCGGTTTCGCAAGAGACGCTCTCTTGTGTTGAAGAGCGTCAACTCGGTAATCATCGAGCAGTAAGTTTCAAGAACAGCTGCAAGGGCCAATCGATGACTGAGCTCTTATGGTGACCGAAAGTTGAGTTGTACCCTTCTTTTGACACGCTTCTAGAACCTCTATGCAGTCCTTTCCCAATTCATATTACTCCACACAACCACTGACATACTTTAAATATTATATTACTGATGCTCAGGCAAGCAACTACATGGAGAATAATGTACCTCTCTCCCTACTACATGAACTCTACTTTGGATCTGATGTAAGCAAAAAACAGATGTAAAAATAGCGCCAATAATTGAAAATATCAAATACAAAGAAAGCTAAAACCTCTTTCACAAACTATTTCTGTTAAAATTATACATAAAAAGTAAACTTTCTTCGAGAGCGAAATGACATACTACCTCACATACTGATGAACATAAAAAGGGATGTACAGTTCAAATTCCATTAACGAGATTCTCGGATGAAAAATATCATTCAAATTGTATAGCAGAGAAAGCAAGTAGCAATGCAGTCATTGAAAAAAGGCAGCACCTTAAAGGCGGGAACAGGATGCTGTGAAATTTAAGAGAAAGCTGTGACGGTTCTGTTGCGAGGAGATCGACTTCAGTCATTACATCTAATTAAGGCACACTTCTGCAGTAACAAAGTAGTTTTCCGAACTTTTTTAACGTATGATAAGTCAGTACTTAGTGTCTGTTGTCACTTCTGATATTTGCAATAACTGGAAATCTTCATGTCATCAATGAATATCAATCATAAAAAAGTCTCAATGCAAATAATTATTTACTCAACCAATTATCTTTGCAATATAAATCACCGGTAACTCAGAAAGGAAGCTTATGCATCCAGTACCAAACAGTGGGAAAACAAAATGTGCTGTGCTCCAAATATGGAGGCGTATGAGGTTATGAATTTAGCAGTATCGCCGGATTATGGTTCTTGTTCACCTTCTCGCATCAAATGACTTAGTCAAGGCAGTAGGAACAATTAAAAATAAAGGTTATGATAAACGGTTAAAGTATTAACTCTAAGAAACGTTCGTTTTGGGCTGTACAAAGCATAAATGAAATGTAATAATCATATTAATTATATTCCTACCATAAGCATTATATTACAGCGTGGAGAGACTACATGCAACCCTGCAGGATAAACGTCATTCTCAGAATGGATAACACCACCACATGCACAACATTTTATTTACAGCTTGGAAGCACTCGCACGTCATACCTCACCACTCTCGGCTGCTGGAGAGTTTTCAATGATGTCATAAATTATTGGAGGTAATCCAGCTGTTCCTAATAACGAAAATCCGAGGCCACAAGAGTCACTTCTCCTTAAAACCACCATCAACTCCTTAGCCATGTTTAGCTGACTACCGAGTTGCCGACATTGATTTGCGACTACATAGACATTTAGCGTTACTCCCATTTGTGTTTACTGTGTTTCTGATATTCACCGCAAGATGGTGTCAGATGGCGTTCAACACCTGCGATATAAGAATCGACTGATCGATTCAAAGTAGATGTTTATCGATGTTACATATTATTTTCTGACATAAACGAATTGGTATACCCATACTTTGTGGAAAAAATTATATTTTATTTTAAATTATTTCTTTTACTTACGTGACATTTATAAGAAAAGTAACTGAACTAACCATGTTGTATAATTTCGAAATAAATTATCAAGTGGGTAGGGAAGGCTGTGTGAATAAGAGAATGTCAAGTAGGCCGTGACATTGTTTATGTTATGACGGAACAACGAAGCGGAATGTAGAAGTAGTCAACCGTCCAAGACTTTTTTCTTCATGCATATTTTGAGAATATTCTGACAGAATCCTTTCCGTAAACCTAAATGTTTAAGGCAATTTGCTATGTAATATGGGAAATTGTTCACATTGTCACAGGAGCAACAGAATTGGACCATCAGACAATTGTCACAAGTAATCTTACACGCCTTATCTTATTGCTTCACATCAGTACTGTATGCAGTGAAGATTAAATACTAAAGTGATTCATTTTTTAGATTTGTAGTTACAGTTTTTACAATGCACAAAATTTGTGTAGCACTGAGCGCACTGCTTTGGAAAGATAGCGTCACTGCAGTAGTAATTAGCTTTGGGAATAGGCAGCATCATAATTGCAATGGGTTTACTCAGCTTGTAGGGTAGTCCTAATTTTTTTTCACTTTTAATCAAAACCCTTAATTATATTACGTATAAAGCAAATAAAAAAAACTGTTTAACTATGTGAGAGTTTTTTTTATTTCAGCCGTAACTTCATAGGCTTTCAGGCAAATAATTCGGTATCTTTCGGGAAGGAACGTATTCCAGTCTCCGGTGCGTTCAAAGGGGTGGGGGGAGGGGGAAACTATTTTGCTTGACATCCGCTGATATCTTTAGTCATTCCTGGAAGACCAAATCTCAATTTTTTTTAGCGTGTCAACTTGTGGGTATTACTGGAGATCGCGATTCCGCAAGGAATTGGCTGCATAAGACTGCAGCAGTCAAACGCAAGACACCGCTAGAAACACTTTAGGAATTACATTTAACAGTGTCACGCTGGTCTAGGATGTATTACAATCTAATTTCTGCTTGAAAATAATGGCCCAGGCTGTATCAAAACGGAATTACTGTTTAAAAATGCATGAACCATTACTCATGTTATGCAAATGATGGTTTTCACAGGCTTAAAAAATAAATTCAAGTGAATTTCAATATAGTTTCTGGTGTGTGAAATGTCTAATTTCTTTTATCCTCTCAATTTTTCATTATATTTCCTCTTTTGAAATAGATTCCAGACTTGTTCCATCATCCACCAGGCTATTTACATGGCCTTAGAACTGCAATGTATTTCCTTCTGACTGACGAAGGTTTTGACTGATGGATGGGTGAGTGGTAACGCTCTGGTTTGAATCCCCATCCGGCCATCCATATTTGGTATTTCCACGGTTCCCGCAAATCACTGCAGGTGAATGCCTGGATGGTTCTTTCAAAAGACTGTGTCCAAATTCCTTCCCATTTGTTTCCCCCAGTCCTTCCTGCCTCTAATGGCCACGATGTCGACGAAGCATAAAGCCATAGGAAGAAGAATAAGACAATGGTTGGTGTAAAATGGTTGTTTTCTTTTGTCACGTTCCTGCTTTTCGTAGTAATTTTATTGCAGTGGAACATATGCCCCAGTGGCAATTCCTTGTTCACCTACTTTCCCATTTCAGATTATTTTATACTTAAATTCTTTTGGTGCAAATTTTTCACCCACTTAGTCTTCTCCTTAACAAATTTTAATTTTTTACTGCACTTAAATCAGTGATGCTCTCCTTTTGCCCCTTTAAAACATCTAGACAAAAATTTTGGTTTGTTTTGAATTATAGGCCATCAGTCGCTTGCTAATAATCCTATAGCGACATCTCTGTTGAGTACATTAAAATGATCTCTAATTCTGAATAATAAGGATAATAACAAATACCCTTTTTTCCCTCTAAAATTGCTCTGCTATTTCATGATTCAGAACAGAAATTAAAATACACGATTTTATATTTATAATGCTAACTGTAGTACCTTTAAAATTTGAAATAAAAGTAGATTTTATACATTTATAGATGTTCAAAATTTTAAAGATGTCAGGTCTAAAATATTGAGATAGAAGAATACTTTATAAATTGTATAAGAATCAAGCTGTAATAAAAGTAGAGAATCATGAGAAGCAAGCATCAGTTAAAAAAAAAGGGTTAGAGACAATGTTGTAGACTATCCCTGTTAATATTCAACTTGTATGTAGAGGAAGCAATAAAGGAAGTAAAAGAAAAATTTCCTTGTGGCATAAGTGTTTAGGGAGAAAAAATCAGTATGCTAGGATTTGCTGATGACATTGTCTTGTTAGCAGAAAGGGTTGAGGATATTAAGAAATCACTGAATGGCATGAAAAAAATACTGAAGGAACATTTTGGACTGAATATAAATCAAAAGCAAGACTAAAGTGATGAAATGTAGCAGAAATGATACCAATACTAGTAGGTTAAATATAAAAATAGGGTCAAATGCAATTGGAGAAGTGAGTTCTGTTACTTGGGAAGCAAAATTACAACCGATGGCCGAAGCAGGAATGATGTTAAAAGCAGAATTGCAGTAGCAAAAAGAGCCTTCATGAAAAATAGAAATCTTTTAGTTTCAAATATTGATCTAGGAATTAGAAAAAACACAGCACTTTATGGTAGCGAAACATGGACTTTAGAAATACCGGAAAGAAGGAAAATTGAAGCATTTGAAATGTGGTGCTACAGAAGATTATTAAGTGGACAGACAAAGTAAGAAATGAACGAGTTTGGGAAATGATGGGCGAGGAAAGAAGTTTGTGGTAGAAGCTTACAGTAAGAAGAGGCAGATTGGTAGGTCATATTGTGAGACATGATGGATTGGTCAGTATGCTGGTGGAGGGAACAGTCGAAGGTACAAACTGTAGAGGAATACAGAGATTAGAATACATGAAGCAGATAAGCATGTAGAGATGATGAGGTTAGCCCTAGATAGGAAGAGATGGAAGATTGCATCAAGCTAGTCAAAAGACTGATGACAGCAAAAAAATAAAGTGCTAGCAAATAGAGTTGTATTTTCATCCTGATATGAGTTATATGTTCTTGTAAATCAAGAAGCTCATTACAAAAATGGAAAAACTTCTCATTATGGAACATAAAGGTATACGCGTTTTTTACAATTTTAATACAGTAGTGCCAAACCATAAAGGGCTTTTTATTACTAATGTCTGAGTGGTTAAATCACCCAAATACATTGCCAGCAGAATGAATTACTCGTATCGAGCATGGTGGGTGAGCATTTGGGAGGACACATGTTCGAATCCCTGTCCGGGCATCCAGATTTGGGTTTTCCATAGTTTCCCCAAATCACTCTAGGTGAATGCCAGAATGCTGTCTTTAAAAAGGCCATGGCCGATTTCCTTACTGCTCCTTGCCCCCCAAACCTTTCCCACCTCTAATGACCTTTACATTGATGCAGAGTAAAGCCAAAGCCAAGCCGAATTACTCCTTCCACAATGCTATACTAAGAAAAAAACCAGTGTATTTCAGATCTTTTGAATTTAATGTTACCAGTGGTACTACTTCCTTTTGTGGAGGGGAATGATATAATAGGTAAGGAAGATATGTTGCTTATCTTGGATTGGCTCTCCATAGTAACAGAATTAGTTGCACTATTTAGTAGAAAGTTTAATATAATTTATATAATAGTTATCAACCATGATTACATCTCTTTTTAATTTTTATTACAAAGTTTGATAATATATAGATTTAAAATATTACCTATTTATCAGGTAGTGGACATTGAAGAATATTGTTCTACCAGTATCATATAACTTGGTGTTGCCTATATTTTTTATCCTGACTACTACTGGGTATTAATCACATCCAACTTAGGCCCACTAATCTATACAAACAGCTACTGAATACTTCACCATAAAAAAAAGATGTGGGAGGGGGGGGAGAATACTATTTTACTTTAAGACATTTTTAAAGGTTCATTGAGTACAGCTGATGTGATTATGGGTTGTTAAAGATGTAGCATTTGTAGTTTTGGTTGTTTTTAAATTGTTTATCTTGAATTTACCTACTTTATTTTTACAGAATTATTTTTTTCCCAACTGAAAATAAGTTATTCAAAATCTGTTGCAGAACATTACATAACATGTTCATCACTTCTGAAGTGTTTAGATACAAGTAATATTGTGTAATTTTACCATCCTGCTGTCATCTATAAGTAATTGTTTCTTTCTTTACCTCTACTAATAATATCTGCTAATCAGTATCTCTTTATTTTTTACAAACCAGAACTATTATAGTACTTAGTTTAGAAACCATGTGGATTCGAGTACATTCCAGATTTCAGTTTTTTGTAATTTTCCAAAATCATACCAGTTGAATGGTTATTCTAAAAGGCCTGCACAAAAAAATTTCCCATTCTTCACTCTCCCTCCCCCATTCTCTCCTTGAGATTAGGGCTAAATAGTCCGATTTGCATGAGCCAGTTTTTAACAGCATGAAGATCTTTGGCTAGCGAAACTTATATCAAAGTTTTCACTGTTAAAAAGCACACTTTATTGTGCAAGATTTCACTGGCTCATGTTATTAACCTTTTCAAAAATGTATATTCCAGCATTTATACATTTGATCAAAATAAGTTAAATTATGTTTGGAATTTTTTTCCCACTATCCAGATGATTTAATACTGCTACATGATCAAATTTCCAATATATGTTTATTTGCTATTATGTGATTTATTAAAGTAATAATTGATATTCCTGTGCTAAAAATAGACAAATACTTCCTTACCTGTTTCAGATAAATTACTGAAATATTTAGGTTTATTTCAGTCATGTATGCAAAACTTTTTTAATATATTCGCCTCTTGTCTTTGACATGCGGTAACAAGATGGAGAATACCTTCATTTTCATATCATATCGCAATCAAACCCACCACACCATACACAGCTTCTCAAATGTGTCCTATTTCGACTGTAGCTCTCTACCCCAGTTAATCCACATACCATGCTCTATCGCTTTCTCATGGAGCCCACCATTCCACTTTTTCCTTCCCTCATCTGCCCACTGTCATCGGTAGTTATAATACAGGGTATATTTTTAATATAATTTCCGTTTGATTTGGTCCATTAAATTTATTAAAAGAGCCATTGTGTATCATTGTGTTTTTCCTGATGTCCAGTTGCGATAACTAGTTCTTTTGATAATTGCAGAGTATTTTAATAGTTTTTGAAGAAACTTTATACACATAACATTTTTTTTTTAAATTATCCAAGTGCCACCAGTGTCTTTGCAGATGTTTTTGAAAATTTGAAAGCTATCACTGATAGATTATACAAGATATTTTCAAGACTTAAATAATTAATTTCCATTTTTCCTTGGAATAAATAATTTCATCTGACAGGGACGTGTGTAACAAATTTTGATAGGATGTTATTTTTTTTTCAGTGACAGTATTTAAAGTAAATAATTTGTTTACTCAAGTACTCAACTTTTGTAGGAACTGTGAAGGAGATTTTTTATTTTTTTTTTTAGTAAAATTTCAGTTTACTAGAAATTTACTTTGATAATCTGATGGAAATTAGACAGATGAAAAGTTATACTTCATGGATTTTATAACATTTCTATGATATTTTACATCTATCAGATTCATCAGCATATTCTTTATTAACCACTTTCTTGCAGTACAATATTACATTCATATAAAGAACATGAATTTGCCTCTACAGCGAACACACATTGTGGACCATTGAAGCTATAATGATTTTGAGTGTGTATTGATGCAGTCGTATGTTTGTTCTCTTCTGTGTAATGTCCTCGTGCTGTAAAATCAAGACAGTAATTCCACAGGAAGATGTAACAGGACTATTTTGCTTGTGACTTTAGTGACAGTCCAAACAGAATGTTGTAATTGTTCACAAACGATTTTTTTTATATATATGATAAATGTAAAATAGCCAACCAGTTGCATCAGTCAGGCTATTAGTCTTGAGCGGTTTCGACCTTCTTAAGATGGTCTTCTTCAGAAGTACATGATAATATACTAGTAGGTAGAGATGACCATGTGCTTGCACCAAGCATGCTTCAACAACAGTTGTGTGAAATGACCATATACTGACATGCCAGAAATGGTCGATAACAGGATGTGAAGTGCAGATAGCACATGCATTGTGTCAAAAGGGAACAAATAAGCAGCTTGTATTTGAGTGTTGTATATAAACAGCTACCTGACGATAATTAAATTATCCTGAAGGCAGAATGATATTTGCAGATCGACACATAATGTTTAGGATTTCAAAAGTAGTTGCTAGATTAAAGATTTTTCTCCACAGTATCAGGTGTAAACTGATAAGAAAATCTCGTATACTGCTGAATTATCAAGACATACGACGGATGAGTACATACTTAGATGGCTACAGACGAAAGACACTTCATGAACTGACTGACACAGGCAATGAACTGAGCGTGGTGGGTGAGCGGTAATGCTCTGGCTTCGCATTTGGCAGGACGTGGGATCGAATCCCCCTACGGCCATCCTGATTTTGGTTTTCCATGATTTCCCCAAATAACTCCAGGTGAATTGTGAGATGTTTCCTTTATAAAACCATGGCCAAGTTCATTCTCATTCCTTGTCCCCAGTCCTTCCGCGTCTCCAATGATCTAGACGTCGACGAGGCGTAAATCAATATGCATAAAAAGGTCAGTGTGAAAAACAATAGACGTATCTGTGCAGCAACATTGGCGTTGGTGAGATTGACGGAAAAATACTGGCTCAAGAGCCTTTACTCACAGTGTCTGTGGCTCGCCTGCTGTAACGAACACATGCAATGGACCATGAAAGACTGCAAGAAGGTAGTTTGTTTCAATAACTCATGATTGTTAGATGCGAATGGTTGGTTTCGGGTGTGAAGCAAACTGGAGGGCATTGTGCAAGCTGGTGAAGGTTCCATAAAGGTGTGGGGCATCTGTACCTTGCATGCAGGGCCGGTGCTCTAATTCTTGGATCCCCCGCCTTTTTAAGGAAAGTTTTTTAATTTTTGATTTCTATTTAGCTAGGCAATCTGTCCAGCTGCCTCCTGCGGGGACCCGGGTTCGGGAAACTTTTGCCTCGCTCCTCCCTCCCCTCCTAAGGCCAGCCCCGCTTGCGGGGATTGGGTCCGTAGGTGAAACTAAATCGATCCATGATGGAAGATCGATATGCTCAGTTAGTAAGTGATCATTTTCAGTTCAAATAACGATGGGAATTTCCAGGATGATGACGTGCAATGCCGCTGGGCCCAGATTGTGCACGATAGGTGTGAGGAGCATACTGGATTTTTCCGGCACATGATAATGACAACCCACTATGAAACGTTAGGAAATACAGGAAACTGCAACTATTTCATTGCACTAGCGGAATGAAAGCTTTTTGCCACAACATCTACCCCAACCAAGCAATTACGTTCAGCAAACCAGGCAGTCGAGTGCACGCTACGTCGAGTTGTTACATTCAGCCGAGGGCTGAGGTAAAGAAATCCCATGACTAATGACCATGTCAGTGTACAAACTCTCTTATCGGAAATGTTTATGATATAGGTCGAATTATGGAAAATGCAGCTAAGTTGTGTTCAATATTAAACCAAAGATTTTTGTTTTAAGAATATTTTTGCAAACATTGAAATTATTACCTATCAACATGCTCGATGCTCTTAGGCTGACGTCAGAAAAATGTAGATACTGCAAGACGGTAATAATTTATTTTCGACTGGTATTTGACTATTCACCGAATCTAGTATTCCAGGACCAATATATAGTTAATGGTACTAAAAGACTAATCCCGTGCCAAAAGTAAGGGGGGAAAAAACATTTTTTTTTTTCAAAAATGTCCAAGCCATATACCAACATGATTTTTTAACGTGCTTGTTTACCCATCGGTTCTTCCTGTCAATGAAATTATTTATATCCAACAAACTTCACTTGCCTAATGCTTTCCAGTAATTTTCATCCCAGCTTCCTTGTCATGTCAGTTACTGATTTTGTTCTATTGTAATTTCTGCAAGCAAAGCCAGCTGTCTTCATTTGCAAGCTCTCAAATTCCTGCATTTACCCATAACTTGTGTCCCATAGCGTTCTATCAAGCTCACGTAGAAATTTGGCACAATTCCTCACTTCCTCTCATCACCTGCTAAGGGAAGTTGCACCTAGAAACTTTTCCCGAGTATCTTCTCCAAATGAGTTTATAATCACATAATTTATTCTTCTTCCTTGAACTTATCCCGCTATTGCAGGGTCGGCTTGTCGCTGAGCCTGAAGCCTGAGGAGGAAATGTTTGTTGCCATCTGCCTATAGCTGTGGCCAAATGTATTGGCGGGTCTGTGTAAACGCGCTGTTGCCGCTCTTGGGAACAATCTCGCAAAATGCTCTCTTTCTATCACTAGAAAATTGCAGCGCCGAGAGGCCTGTGTTGCCTATAGCTGTGGCCAAATCTATTGGTGGGTAGCCTCAAATGCGCCGATGCCAAACCGTGCGCGTAACAGTTGTATTCACCTCTTTACTTGTAGTAATAGTTTGTACTGGGTTTAAAATAATTTACAATCACTATTTTGATGACTTGATGACTTTCGTTAAGAAAGTTATGTTAGGGCAGATGCATTTAATATAACTGGGTGTTTCAAATTACCTGTTATTTATTATTCTATTACCTGCGCAGAGAAAAATTCTCGATAGACTAAGGAAACTTATTGAAATACTCTTCTTCTTTTATTTGTGGCTAAAAATCCACAAGCAACTGTTAAATTTTATTTTCAGTTTGTATATTTATAACTAAAATCAAAATTTTATTTTGTTATCCTCTGCACTGAAAAACTTGCATAATTACCGACAAAATTATTTTTTTATATATTTTGACTATAGATTTAAAATTACCGTATACCAAAAATTTATATGTAGAAAAAAAGTATGTCCATTGCAATTTTCAGTTTATAAAAGTCAAACATTACATAACTAAACTAAAATGTTATATCGTAATCATGCATATTATTAGAAAACCAAATTTTCTTCAGCCGCGCTGGTTCTGCTGTCGATGACGTGCGTCTTGTTGGAGTCGTTAATCCCGAAACACCTGGAGTAGGAGAATAAGTCTCTTCCCGAGTATCCATTTTTAGTAGCACGATTCTCTTGCTAAATTACCCCAATTATAAATTATTGCACTTTTTTGTTCGATAAAATTACTACACTAAATTATTTTAATTGATAAATAACTAAAACGAATTAATATTGCACATCACTAAAAATCAAAATATCCTCTCTCGAGCACGCTCACCCTCACACTGACATACTTACTAATTCCCATTCACAGGTTCACACTTTTTTTTGTTTGTTGAAAGGGAGGTGGAAGTTTTGGTGTTGTGTACGAGCCGTTGCCGCTCGTACTATAAGTTATTCTTTGTGCGCTGAGTGTATTTTTGTATGTGTGAAGTTTAATCTCATAACACGCCAAGATATCTACGTTTTGTTCCTTCAACAAGTACATTTTTACAATTTTGTGTGTGTATTTCGGAAGAGGATGGTGATGAAATAGAGAAAGTGTAGCCTATACTGAAGAGTTTATTAAGTACATGAAAGTCGATGAAGAAATTAGATACATGGCTAATTGCAACCCCATAGTTGATTGAAATATTGTAGGGAGTTTAAGTGTAATTAAGAGATGAGCGAGGAAATAAGTTATTAGAATTTTGTGAAGAGAAATATCAAACACAGTATTGAAGAATCACATAAGAAAAAAATGCTCAAAAAACATCCAGATGATACTACTAGATATTAGCTAGTTTCTAAAACACTCTATTTCAGTGGTTAGGGAAATTTTCTTTCCTATGTAAGGGGGTCAGGGATTGGGATAAGTTACCAAGAGAAATGATGAATAAATTACCAAAATCGCGGAAAGAATTTAAAGTTGAAATTTGTAGAAGCAAAAGTAGGCGGATACAGTAAAGGGCAAGAATGAGTGTGTTGGGAAATTGCCACCGGAGCGTGCATTCCATCGCAATTAAATAAAATTAAACAAAAAATCAAAAGATCTGAATTGTATACTCTGGCCACTAGCCATGAAACTCCGATATTCAAGATGATAAGATAGCAAAATAAGGAAAACTGACCTGAAGTGAGCAAATCAAAACAACTTCGCAATAAACAGTAATTCCGAGAAATTGTGAATCGAGTGTAAGGAAAAATCTGTGACTGCAATTTTGTGAATGTAATACATTGAAACTGTTGACAATCAAAGAGAAAAAAGGAAAGAAGCTGTTCGCAAGTCTTGCAACACAGACGAAAATTAATGAGTAGAAGGAAATGGCACATAAATACCAAAGGTGAAAAAGGAAAATGTTACGATATTTTAGAAAGGTAATAAACCGCGAAACTTTGGGTCATATCAGACATTGCTTATAGTGGTGTATCATAAGATCCACATTTTGGGAATCAAATACAGGAGTAGGAGGGGATGCAGTGGAGGACAATTAGATTTGTTTTTGTAAATTATTGCAGAACACAATCTGTAACTGATATGATAAAGGAGTCACCGAAGAGTCGAGTAGGAAAAAGGGTGCTGGGTGTAATAAGGCGTAGATTGCTGACGAGGTTCGGCATGATATTGGTAGAAGATTGAGGGGTAGTTCGTGGAATATATGACAAAGAGCTGGCACTCGATTTCAGGCACAAAGGAGTAGAAAAAATTTTCATTTCTAGGTCAGGGATTGCAATAAATTACCAAAGGAAATGTTGAAAAATTTACCGAAAACACTGAAATAATTTAATATTAAAGTTATTAAATGCCAAAAGTAGAATTATAAGATTAAAATCAAGATATGCGAAAATAGATGTGTAAGGAAATTGCCACATGAGCATATGCTTCATCACAATGAAATTAAACTGGTAATACACGAAAGCCAAGAAAAAAAAATTGTTACAAGAAAACTGAGGAACGTTGTAGGTGTAATAGAAGCGGAACAAAAAAATATCAGACTTAATATTTTGGAGATATACTGTAGAAAGGTGTAGTACCATCAAAAGTTTCGTTAGTAAGTTGTGCCATGGCTACTGTATGTACGAAGTATGTTAGAAGACGCTAAAGTTGATTATGTATAAGGACCGAATTTGATGGGCTTTATTAAGATTTAAAATCAAATAAGGCATTAAAATTGATATTCTTGAAAAACTGCTAAAATATCTATGAGAAAAAAGAATTAAAACTAGATCAAGAAGTTAAGCAACAAAGTCAGTCAAAGATATGTTATCATCAACTTAACGTTTCCGAGGAAAGTTTGATATCACAAGTTTCAAATTTAGTAACTGGAACAAGATATAGAAGAATAAAAAGTGGAAGAGATCTGTGTGAGCTTAGGAAAATCCGAGGTTGGAATAACGCATCTTGCAAAACAAGGATACACTTCTCGCAGTTCTGGATTTGGAAGCAGCCTTTGGTATTATTGATTGGGAAAGATACTCAATTTTTTAAAGAACATTGTTTTGGAACATTGAAATAGTAAATATATATAATATGATAGTCAGATGGTGATACTAAAAGAGAATCAGGAGACAATCATCACCACGAAAAAGTGTAGGCAAAGTCTCAGCCTATCACCACTCTGAGCTATCTAGATGCTGAAAAAGTCCGTTCTGTCAACGGTAACCAATTATGCATTTCTTTATATTTGGGATGAGCTAACGTCTAGGAAAATTATTGAAGTGGTTCCAGGCACATGTACTCTGAAAAACGCAAACAGCGTGTCTTGAACAGAGATGTTGAACCTCCCTTGACGTAAGATTTGCTGCAGTTCACCTCTTTACTAATTGATTATCACTTGATAAAGAAATACTGGGAGTGGGTGCTTGATTTATTATGTAAACAAAACATTCGAAATCACCATACATATCTCCAAATCACAGAATCTTATTTATCCATTAACTAATATACAATATACGTTATAACCATAGTTAAATATTCAGAACATACTAAACCACTTGCTAGACCATCCTCCACATAAAAGTCTCTACGCTTTTTACATAGAGAACAGTTCTGTTCGATTCCCGCTGCGACAGTACAAGCGCGGCCAACCTACGATATAATCAAGAAAACATTCTTATATGCAACCAACTTAAATACTACTCAAAACTAAACAAAGAACTCCGTGATTGGAACCTCTGGTTACATTAATACTGATATTACATTACATATTTACAAACATGAGTTATCTTGTTGATTGTGTTCCAGTAAGAAACTTACAACTAATATATAACTTTAACTAAAATGGAGCTATCAAGAAAGTGAAAGAAACACTTAAATCTGCCATAAAAGTTCAAGGATAAATAGTTGACGTGCTAAAGACCTAGCCTCTTTAGTAAACAGGGATAAAGATATATAACGGAATTTCTGTAGAGATTATTAAAATTTTTTTTAAAAAAAAGGATGGAAGATAATTTTGGAAAATTGTTGGCATAGACTATTTAGAGACCCATGGAACCAAATCTTTTCTTTTGTGTGGTTGCCTGCTTGTTCCTGCGTCATGCGAAAACTATTGAGTATCGGTTTTACCGTGTTTTCCATAGTTTGAAAGCTTAAGGTATGACCTAAAATCTAAAAATGTACCATCATGCTGTCTCAAAACAGGAACTAAGCATTGGAAAAAACTATTAACCAGAAAAATATTTCTTTATCATAAATAGTATGAATGCTCTGAAAATAACAGCGTTCATGAACCAAGGAATTAAATAAATTGCCCAAAGTATATGTTCAACAGTTAATCTCAAATAATTTATTTATTTAGCGTTTGATGCTACATGAAACTAATGGAAACTTATAAAATGAGACTCAAAAACTCAAACAACAATTATATATATATATGAGCAGACAACGCATCCTCAGCTGGGAGATGAAAAGGTCGCTACATGAGGATCGCCAGCCATAGCATCTTCAACTTTACATCTAGATGCTCAATCCAGGCAACGCCAGACTTCCACGTGAAATGGGCCCCTCAAAAACTGAAAAAATAAAAAAATTAATGAAATGTGAAAGGTGAAGAAAATTGTAACTTGTGCATATGCTCAATTACCCACATCCCTACGTACACTGGTTGAGCTACAGATCTGGTCCAAGCATACGAAGTCACCGGCAAAAAATCTAGTATAAATCAAATTATTATCAGGAATACATTTCTCTACATACCTGCTTACGAGTCATACTCTTACTTTTTTTTTTATTTTAAAATCGTTTACAGTCTGAGTAATATTGTTAATTATCTCCTTGGGTAATTTGTTCCAATCTGTCACATTCTAACCTTCAAATGAAAACATTTCTATCTTATGCCTGAAATGATTTTTTTTTAATTTAATTTAATTGCAATGGAGCAACAGGCTCCGGTGGCAATTTCCCTACACACCCATCTTCCCCCTATCCTGCACCCACCTACATTTGCCCTCTACAAATTTTATCTTTAAATTCTTTCAAAGTTTTCGGTAAATTATTCATCATTTCTCTTTCCTTCCACATGCTGTTTCTAAATCTTCCACAACATATTACCAGGTTGTATTAACGACTGATCTCCGAATTGAGATTGCCGCCGCCTCTCACATAATTCTGCCGCTAAGAACAGTACAGCAAATATATATATTTGTCTTCGCCTCCCTTGAAACATGATTTTTGCCATCCCCATGGACTATGCTCGGAGCAGTAGCGTAGCTAAAATGAATTGCCCTTTGCCTCCCGCCTTAAGTTTCAGCTCGGTGCAAGTTCTCGGTTTGCCACCAACCCCAACCCCGAGATTCGGCACTAGGCTTCATTACCAGTATATGCCTTGTAAATGCCCACAATTCTCTTCACTCACCTTCTAACTTGCAATGATTCCCATCCTAACTCTTTAATCATTTCTGTTACTGAATGGATACTTTGGTAATTTCTACGGACAAAACTTGCTGTCCTCCTCTAAGATGTAATGGAAACGATTTTTTTATTTAGGAAATAAAATCCTAGCCAGTGGCCAAAGAGGAAGTGATATCACAATCAAATTAGCACTATCACAAACAGACTTCTTCAAATTGAGTAACTGTTAAGTATCAGACTCTAGTACTCGATACTCCGTTAAAAACTATGTGAATGGACCAGAGGCAATACAGATTTGAAACTCGGTAATACAAAAACGAAGGAAAATTGAAGTATTCGATATGTGTTGCTATAAGACTATGTTAGAAATTAGATAGACAAATAAAACACAAAGTGAAAATGTTCTGGAATTTATAATTGAAGAAATGATGTTTTTGGGGATCAACTATCAATGTAGCGAAATTGGTTGACCTTTCGTGGAGGAACAGTAGGATAATTGAGGAAATAAGCTATAATGAGATGAAGTGGCTAGTTCACAGGAAAAGGTAGTCGATGCATCGAAGTAGATCATGCTTATTTTTGTATAGCTATTCTGTGTCCTGTGTTCTGTTTTCATTCAGACATTTTTGTAATTTAATTTAATCTTTTTGTACAGTTCCGCCGCTTTCAATATATCTGTCATCAGAAGCCCTTTTTTTCCCCCTCAAACTTCCATCTGGCTCTTAATTTTCTTAAACTTTAAAATATTTGCAGAACAGCAACTTTGATATTTATATCCAAAATTTTAATTTCCTTCAAATTTTGTTCCATCATTTTACAAGCCGAATATGCTCTGCCTTAAACTAATATTGTCTCTACTTCTGTTACCACTTCATTACACTTTCTGCTCATTAATTTATAAAAAAATCGCCTTTATTCCGAGTAGGTTTGTGCATTTTCCTTTGTTCCATTGCGCCTTTTATTATGCCTAATCTTTCTGTATCTATTTTAATTTTCTTTTTCTTTAGTATTTTCCAATTTCTTGAGTCTCTTTTCCTTCAATGCTTTCTCTTATATCACACAAATGCATTTTGCCAAAACTTATGTTTCATGAGACCTTTTTTCTACATCCAACTCCTTCGTTCTATGTTGTAGTTCATAATTACTAAACTTTAGTCAAATCAAATATCCGCTGTTGAGTATGTTACAATTTAAACTGAGTTCCGAATCATAAAGAATAGTTGGTGCCTTTTATATCCCTCAGGTTTTTTATGGGCCTTTTTTATTTTAAAAAAAAGAAAAAAAACGGTCATTAATATAACTAATTTGTTTTGTCACGACATTCTAGTAAGGTAGTTTTTCACCCACTTTTTTTATCCGTCTGCAATATTCCAGTCGCGAGAGATTATCAGATGTTGGACATCTTTTACGTAATTAATCAGCTCTTAGTTTTCACAATAAATCGCTCATTTCTTTGTCATGCACTGACGGTGACGGTGAGGCGCCCATAGATAGTAGGCCATGTTGAAGGAAATCAGTACCGTATTAGCCACCTAGCAGGAGTTAGCAAATGCTAAGGGCCCGCGCTTACTGGTATTAGGGGGGGGGGGGGGTCGCCGCGCCTAGGATTATGAAGGGCCCCCCATCAGGCCAGATTGGTGACTTTTTTTTTTTTTGCTGTCGTCAGTCTTTAGACTGGTTTGATGCAATCCTCCATCCCTTCCTATCCTGTGCTAACCTCTTCATTTCTACATACCCTTACAACCCACGTCCTCAATTATCTGCTTCATATATTCTAATCTCTGTCTACCTCTACAGTTCTTACCTTCAACTGTTCCCTCCACTAACAAATTAACCAATCCAGCATGTCTCAAAATATGACCTACCAGCCTGTCTCTTCTTCCTGTAAGCTTCTTCCATAAACTTCTTTTCTCACCCATCATTTCCAAAACTTTCATTTCTTACTTTGTCTGTCCACCTAATTTTCAGCATTCTTCTGTAGCACCACATTTCAAATGCTTCAAGTTTCTTTCTTTCCGGTATTCCTAAAGTCCATGTTTCGCTACCGTAAAGTGCTGTGCTCCACACATAGAGTTTTAAGAAGTTCTTTCTAATTCCTAGATCAATATTTGAAACTAAAAGGTTTCTCTTTTTCATGAAGGCTCTTTTTGCTAGTGCTATTCTGCTTTTAACATCATTCCTGCTTCGGCCATCGGTTGTAATTTTGCTTCCCAAGTAACAGAACTCACTCACTTCTCCTATTGCATCAGATCCTATTTTTATATTTAATCTGCTAGTATTGGTATCATTTCTGCTACATTTCATCACTTTTGTTTTACTTTGATTTATATTCAGTCCAAATCTTCCTTCAGTATTTTGTTCATGCCATTCAATAACTTCTCAATATCCTCAGCCCTCTCTGCTAATAAGACAATGTCGTCAGCAAATCGTAGCATACTGATTTTTTCTCCCTGAAAACTTATGCCACATGGAAATTTTTCTTTGACTTTCTTCATTGCTTCTTCTACATACAAGTTGAATATTAACGGGGATAGACTACAACCTTGTCTCACACCCTTTTTAACTGATGCATGTCTCTCGTGATTCTCTACTTTTATTACAGCCACTTGATTCTTATATAGTTTATAGAGTATTCTTCTATCTCGATACTTTAGACCTGACTTCTTTAGAATTTTGAACATCTTGTCCCACCTAACATTATCAAAAGCTTTTTCTAAATCAACAAATACCATAAAAGTATCTTTGTTTTTCTTGATCCGCCCTTCAAGTATTAATCTTAAAGACAGAATTGCTTCCCTTGTACCGCGATTTTTCCTAAACCCAAACTGATCTTCACCTACTATCTCTTCTACTACCCTTTCCATCCTTCTGTATATTATTCTGGTCAGTAATTTTGAAGCATGTGATGTTAGACTAATTGTGCGATAATTCTCACATTTGTCAGCTTGTGTTTTCTTTGGAAGTGTGAAGATGATATTTTTATTAAAATCATTTGGAATTTCTCCTGTTTCATAACTTTTTGATATCAGCTTGAATAATCTTTCGATTCCTTCCTCTCCTAGAGATTTAAGAAGTTCTGCAGGGATCTCATCAATTCCAACTGCCTTATTTGCTTTCAAGTCATTCAGAGCTTTATTAAATTCTGTCCTCAAAACAGGATCTCCTAAGTCATCAATGTCGACATCGCCTTCCTTTTCCAATACACTATTGCTCAAGTCGTCCCCAACATACAGTTTCTCAATGTATTCCTTCCATCTGTTAGCTCTATCTTCTGACCTTAAAATAGGTTTCCCATCGGCAGCTTTAATGTTCATACCTCTTTTCTTCATTTCTCCAAAATTCTGTTTGATCTTTCTATATGCAACATCTACTTTTCCTGCAACCATTTCCTTTTCTACTTCTTCACACTTTTCTTGTAGCCATTTTTCTTTGCTATTTTTGCATTTCCTATTTATTTGATTTCTAAATTGCCTGTACTGCTCTTTTCCTGCTTCATCCTGAGCATTTTTGTACCTTCTCCTCTGATCGATCAGCTGAAAAATTTCTGCTGTGATCAAGGTTTTCGGCAGCTTGTTCCCTAAAGCGTAAGGTTTCTTTCCCAGCTTTCATTATTTCGGTCTTTAATGCATTCCATTCGTCCTCGGTTGAGCTCCTTTCACAGTTAATTCTTAGACCTAAGTCTACCATTTCTGCAAATTTTTCTCTTGTGCTAGATTGTTTCAGTTTATTCACTTCCAGTCTGTTCTGCTTATGCTGCTTCCTTATTCGCTTGAATTTCAGCCTGCACTTCATTACTATCAAATTATGGTTAGAGTCTATGTCTGCTCCTGGGTACGCTTTACAGTCTAGAACTTGATTCCTGAATCTCTGTAAAAAAAAAAAAAAAAAAAAAAAAAATGCTCTACTACTGCCCAGGACGGCGAGAAAAACAAGGGTCCCTTCTTCACATTTGTTACAAGCCCCGTACTGCTTTATTCCGGCCCTGATGGAACATTTGATCATGTCTATAAACTAAAACTACTTCTACCTATCCAGTGTTAGGCCTGTTGGTCTTTTACTCTCACTATTCATTTTCTGGGTGGTTTTCTTACATCCCTCCTGTCTCTGGAATGGTGTTTGAGGATTTTTCGTGGGGTCCGGCTCGCCTGTACTTTATTTTAAATATTAAGGAGTGGAAATATTTCCTATCGGAATGGAGGACTCGATTAAGATATTGAGGGAGTTGTCGAACAATACACTTGTATACCTCAAGGGATGACACAGTTTTAAGTTAAATATGTGTAATCTTGAAACTTTTTCGTTGAATCTTGCGCTCAATCTTAATATAGGGCAACAATCATTTTACTTGCACAATTATTACTAGTATATGTTTTTTCCTATCACCAGTGGTATTGTTCTCACTTTACTGTTAAAAATTTTTAGGCAGTCAGTCATTTTCTGTGTGGTTATACATTCTGTTTTACACTTCTGTGACTCAGTTGTTTTATAATTATTTTGTACCATGAAAATCCCGTACTTACTTCTCCTACACCTTACAATATCTAGATGAAATCGCATTACCTCTTTAAGGAGGTGGGTTATGGATTGAACAACATTGGAAGATCAAAAAAATACATATATTGGTGTGAAGCCTAAATGGCTTATTGGACGAAGTATTACGAATAGTATGAGAAACGAAAGGAAGGGCAATGACTACAAATAAGCACTTCATATATGAACTTTTTTGGGGTTTTAGTATCAAGGAGTCGAAAAAAAACAAAACATCATCATATATTATTTCTATAAGGTATTTTTTGTCAAAGCCTGTAACTTCCTTCATACTTAAGTGAAATCAATGAATGAGGTGTCATTTTAAAGCTTATTGTCTTCCCTTTGGTCACATCATATTTTAAGAAATGAAGTTTTCGGAATTCAGCCGTTATAGGGCGAAAATGTCAATATTTCTAAAATGCTGTTTTCTGTGTTATGAGTCAAATATCTCCCTGGATACCTATCTGAGATCGTTTAATGAAGTATCATTTTAAAGATTAAGATATCCTCTTTACTGACGTCATATATTAAGACAGAAATTTTTCGGAATTCAACCCTTAAAGGGCAAAAGTATCATATTTTTGCAATTCGTTTTTGTGTCACGAGCCATTTGTCTCCCTTAATATCTAACAGATACAGGTAAATGAGGTATCATATTAAATATTAAGGTCTCCGCCGTGGTAACATTATATTTTAAGAAAGGAATTTTCGTAATTCGACCCTTAAAGGGCAAAAATGTCAATTTTTCTAAAATGTTTTTTTTTTTATATCTTGAGCCATTTATCTCCCAGTATATCTAACCAAAAAGAATAAATGAGGTAGGATTATAAGGAGTATTGTCTCAGCTCTGTGACATCATATTTTAAGAAAGAATGTTTTGGAATTCTACCCTTAATGGGAAAAAGTATAAATTTTTCTATAACGCATTTTTGTGTCACGAGCGATATATCTCCCTTAATATCTAACCGATACAGATAAATGAGGTATCATATTAAATAATAAGGTCTGCGCCGTGGTAACATTATATTTTAAGAAAGGAATTTTTCGTAATTCGACCCTTAAAAGGCAAAAATGTCAATTTTTCTAAAATACGTTTTTTGTGTCTCGAGCCACTTATCTCCCTGGATATCTATCCAAAATCGATAAATCAAGTACGATTGTGAGGAATAAGTCCTCAGCTTTGCTGAAATCATATTTTAAGAAATAAGTGTTTTGGAATTCAACTATTAAGGGAAAAAGTATAAATTGTTCTACAACGTATTTTTTGTGTCACGAGCCTTATATTTCCCTTGATATCTAATCGATATAGATAAATGATATATCGCAATTAAAGACTAAGGTTTCCGCCGTGGTAACATTATATTCTAAGAAAGGAATTTTTCGTAATTCGACCATAAAGCGCAAAAAATGTCAATATTTCTAAAATACGTTTTTTGTGTTATTTCTAACCAAAATCGATAAATGAAGTAGGAGTATGAAGTAGTAATGACTGAACTTGGTGACATTATATTCAACCTCACTATTCATCGCATTTTATTCGCGAAATTTTCGCACGGGTCGTTCTAGTATATATTATTTCTATAAGATGATTTTTTTTTTTGTCATAAGCCATTATCTCCCTTCATACTTAACCGAAATCAATGAATGAGGTGTCATTTTAAAGCTAATGGTCTCCACTTTTGTCACATCATATTTTAAGAAAGGAATTATTCGGCATTCGACCCTTAAAGGACAAAATGTTCATTTTAAAAAAAATGCGTTTTTTGTGTTAAAAGTAATTTATCTCCCTGGACACCTATCTGAAATCGTTTAGTGAAGTATCATTTTAAATATTAAGATCTCCGCTTTGGTGACATCATATATTAAGATAGGAATTTTTTGAATTCGACCCTTAACGGGCAAACGTATCAATACTTCTGCAACGTGTTTTTGTGTCACGAGCCATTATCTAGCCGATATAGGTAAATGAGATATAATTTTAAAGATTAAGGTACCCGCCGTGGTCACATTATATTTTAAAAAAGCTATTTTTCGTAATTCCACCCTTAAAGGGCGAAATTAACATTATTTCCATTTTTTTTTTTGTCACGAGCTATTTATCTCACTTGCTAGCTAACTGATACAGATAAATGAGGTATCATATTAAAGATAAGGTCTCCGCCGTGGTCACATTAATTTTTAAGAAAGGAATTTTTCGTAATTCAACTCTTACATGGTAAAATGTCAATATTTCTAAAATGCATTCTGTGTGTCTCGAGCCACCTACGTCAATTGATATCTGACAGAAATCGCGAAATGAAATAGAATTATGAAGAGTAATGTTTTAGCTTTGGTGACATCATATATTAGGAAATAATTCTTTTGGAATTTAATCCTTAAGAGGAAAAAGTATTAATGGTTCTAAAACGCATTATTGTGTCACGAGCCATTTATCTCCATTAATATCAAACCGAAATAGATAAATGAGGTATCATTCTAAAGATTAAGGTCTCCATTGTGATAGAAACATATAAGAATGATTTTTTTTCTGAATTAAATCCTTAAATGACAAAATATCAGCATTTCTAAAATGCGTTTTTTTGTGCCCCCAGTCATTTATCTCACTTGATAATTAAACAAAATTGATAAACGAGGTATAATTTTAAAGACTGAGCTCTTCGTAAAGTCTTCGGTTTCGTTACCACCATATATTAAGAAAGGAATTTTTTCAAAACTCGACCCGTTAAAAGGCAAAAGTATTAATAATTCTACAACGCACTGTCACCAGCCATTTATCTCCCTTGATACCTAACCGAAATCGATAAATGAGGTATCATTTTAAGGTTCAAAGTATCCACTTTGATCACATTATATTTTAAGAAAGAACTTTATCCAAATTCAACACTTAAGGGGCAAAAAATATCATCATTTCTAAAACTTTTTTACCGCGCGTGATGCCTATCCGAAATCGATAGATGAGGTATCATTATAAAGACCAAGAAGTCCGCTTTGGACATACCGTATTCTATAAAAGGAATCTTTTGAATTCGACCCTTAAAGGGCAAAAGTGCCAAAATTATTTCTACGTGTTTTTTAATTATTATTATTACGAGTTATTTATCTCCTTCGATACCTAACCGAATTCAATAAATAACGAATCGTTTTAAAGATTAAGCCTTCAATTAGGTAAAATCATAAATTAAGAATTTTTGGAATTTGAAGCTTAAAGGAGCCGCGCGTATGAGACAGTTCAAAGCCAAATTCCTAGGTTGCAGCAGCAAATATAACAGAGATGTCAATACAGTTTTCTATACAACAAGTAGCTTTTCGGATAATTTTTTTTTTCTGTCACGAAAACATTTTTGTTTTGCTATACAATTCCAATGTAAACATTTTATTCGCACAGCAACACATCACAAAGATGTACCTATGCTGTGTGTATTTTGTTCAAGTTGGTTGTATTCTGTTAAGGTCAGTGACAGTTTGTCGTACATACAGTGTTTTTTTAAATTTTTCTAACTGTTTCGTAATATGTTGTAAGTATTTGATGCGTAACTATTACACTTACAAATAAATATTTGCTACAAAAGTGCGGTTCTACTTTTCGTTATATTCCAAACATTCAACCATTTATTCGCAAAATTTCGCAAGGGTCGTGTATTTAACAATATATCTCAAACAGTGGAAGAATCGGAAGTAAAAATGCGCATAAAACATAAGCTATACTCTTAGACAGTTGCTAAAGCACTTATTGAATATGTTCTTCGTTTTCAGTAGAAAGGGAAACGCATATTTAGAACCGATAAAATCACGTGGTACTTGTTTTGAGATTATTATTTATACTATCTGCATTAAAATATTTAAATAGTAGTATTTGAGATTCTTTTTCACGTCAATTAATATTTTTAAAAAAATTAACATTTCGTCAACAAAACGCAGTTCTTCAAGGGTTGTGATGTGTTTACATTAGACCCTTTCAACTAAATTTCAGTATCCCATTCATTGAAGCAACAAGTTTTTACAGACAAGGCTCTGATTTCTTATCGTTTCACAGAATATGGAGTCACCTAATACGTATAAATCGCCTGCAAATAAAACTATGAATAAACAACGATTGGCCTACGGCACCTTCTTGCCCTTATGAATGGAGTCCATGACTGAAAACTGATAAATCATAATCGTTGGAATAATCTCGCCCAGATATTTTTCAGATTACTGAAGTGAAATTATTGTTTTGTTCCTGATATTATCAAACAGAAGCATGAATTACGATGAATAATTACAAAATGAAAAATGTGGATGTTCTATGAACGTCGTAGTGACAAATTAATAACTTGATGGGGATACAAGCTAAACTTGCACCAACTGAATGGATTCAAATCTGTATGATAACTTCGCGGTCAGGTGTTATATAATAGACAAAATACATTAGACAATTGAAAATTTAATAAAATATCTAAAGGGTAATTAAACTTTAATGATTAAAGGTCATTGGAATTGTGTATCAGAAAAAGGAAATTAGGGACCTGAGGTATGACAGACTGGAATGAAAAAGAAATATAGGTTGTCACTTTTTTTTAAAGATTAATATAACTGTGTAAAGGATGCACTGTACTTCGGTTAATCGAGCATTCGATAAACTGTTCTCCGACTAACCAAACTTTCAGAAAACGAAGGTAGCACTCGGTAAGTTCTGACGGAAGTTCAGTGAACTAAAAAGCAATTGCACTGTACCCAGTGGACTGGAACGGTGATCTGATATAAGAAAAGCTATACCGTACAGAACAAAGAACTGCAAGTAAACAAAGTTAGTAAAAACTGTAAAAACAGTTAAAGGAAAATAATAGAAGTGATTAGCTGTGTGAAACTCTGGCCGTTCTGCAGTTTTTATCTCTTATCAGGGGTCTCGACACAACCTGCAGTTAGCCCATGACAAATAAAAGATCAAGTGTCAAGCCCAATCACACCTCCCGCCTGACGAGGCATCACACAGGTTGCACCATAACCTCAAATACAACGCTAACATCACGCCCATTAATTATTATAAAATTAATTATAATTTGTTTTGTTATTCCATCGACGTCAAGAACGAGGTCTTTCATAATTTTGTCGGCACACTTATTAAATATCGGGATCTCCTCCACATTTTCTGTAATCTTTGTTAAAGATGACACTCAAAAAGTCCGTTTTCTCTATGCTGGAATCCGATAATTCGCCGTTTTTGTTCATTAGAGATGGCACAACCTTACGAGAGCCTCTTGTTACTTTGATGTAATACCATAATTTTTTGGATTAGTAATTAGATATTGAGATAAATTTCTGAATTGGAATTCTTTAAAAGCTTCACACATTGCCTTGCGCACTTCCGCTCGAAGCTGGACTAATTTAAAGCGATGAGATGAGTCCTCATATTTCTTTCCCGTAGTATATAAACGCCTTTGCTTCCTGAGTAAACGTTTCACCTCTCAATTGATCCACGGAAAGCTCTTACTAACCTTAATAAATTTCTTGGGAACAAATTAATATATAATGGTAAATATTATTTATTTCAAATTAAACCAAAATTCCTCAACATTCATACAGACTAGATTTTAAAGTTACCACAACCGCCTTGTGATCGCTTATACCGTATTCTATACAAACTGTCTACAATACCCGGATTGCTTGTAAGAAAAAGATCCAGATTGGAAATCAACATCAACAACGAAGAAATCGTGGCATCATCAGGTTAACACGTTCAACAATGATTTTGCGAACACTGTAATTGATCTGGAAGGCCGACTTGATGCAGTACTGCGTTATATCTCTCGTGATCCGATACAAAAACCAGGGCCGCCGTAAGCGGGCGTGCACCGCACGCGGGCGGCACAGCGAGGGGGGCGGCAAAACGAGCGATCGACAGTCGCCGCCCCGCGATAGTTGCCACTCCATTGTCGCCGCGACGAAATTTGCGGCGTATTATGTAACGGGCGACCTTTTTTTAGCTCAACAGCTGCTTCGGGCGGCCGGCGACACTCGGGATGGCAACAATGGGGGCGGCAAATGTTCTAAGGGGCGGCAATCCTCACAGTTTTTTGACCCGGTTCGGAAATTTCCTTAGGGTGCGTTTATGTTGGAGCTGCGATAAACGATGAGAGCGACGATTATAGCGAAGCGAAGAAAAGTGAAACATTGTTAACAATGGAGGTGTTTATACTGGAGCAGCGCGCAGAGCAACGCATAGTAGCAGAGCAGCGATGAGAGCGGCGCTAATCGCTGCGAGCATTTTCTTCGCTATTATCGAGTGTGGCTGCGACCGTTTGATCGGTGAAGTTTTTAGTAGGTCCCTTTTTTGGTACTGTAAATACAAAAATCACAATAAAAGATTCGTTCTAGACAAATTGTAGGATGAAATGGCCACTAAATATAATAAAACAAACAATTCTAAACGTTTTTAATTCGTGCGATTTCCGTAATTTAAACTCATTTTAATGTGTGAACACTACAAACTGAAGATTAAAGTAAAAAAATAAAATATTAATACAGCCAAAGAGAAATTGTACATAATTTACTGGAAAAATATTTTTCTATTAAAATTAATTTAAATTATAAATATCAAATTAAATTCATAATATGTAGAAATTCGTATTAATTTATTTCGAATTGTAACAAAAGTAGATTTTATATAAGATGCCGGTATTTTTTGCAGATTGGTTTGGCCTTCCAATATTGATGTCAAATTCTTAGGATTTTAAGTGTTAGCTTCTTCGAAATTCAGTACCTTTTCAGTCAATAATATTATGAAGCAAACAAATGGTCTTATTAATATTGTCAGTTACCACTACAGAAGTATCTATTGTTGTGGCTAAAATTCTCCATTTAGAATAAATAAGGCACATTTGACGGTTCCTCATGTTCACGATAACCTAGCATTGAGGTATCATCTACCTGCATCTACATATTGTCTATAAAGATCTAATAAATTATTTAAAAATGGATAAGCCTCGTCACCTACAAAAACACGAGGTTCAGTGATTTCAGAATTTGGCAGAACGATTTGGAATATTCTGTCTTCCATCTATTAAAGATACACACAGAACTGCAGATCTAACTGTTCTACCGTCACTCTGTTTACCACTACCTCCAGCTTCAATGTATATAAATTTATAATTAGCATTGACCAATACTTGCAGAACAATAGTAAAAATTCTTGTAATTGTGGAACATGAAGCCAAAGTGTTCAGGAAAAGTAACTCTGAAGTATTTTCCGTCGACAGCGCCCACGCAATTCGGAAAATTAGAAATATTGTAACAATCTTCGGCTATTTTTTTACGAAATCCTTTTCCTCTGGATTCGTCTTATGAACTAGTTGAAGTATTTTTCATAATTATTTCTCTTACAACTTCTAAAACTGTTGCAATACAACTCCTATACGAAAGAAATAAGCTAGATTTCTTCTACATGTCTGGCCGGTTAACAATTGCGCGCAATACAGGGTGAGTTTTTTATCTTGAGACAACTAAATATCTCGAAAACTACAAATCCGATCAAAAAAAGTGGGTAATAAAAATTGTTCGTCTCGACGGGGGACATCCGATGATACCAAATTTGACTCCCCACCCCCACCCCCTAGGGGTGGGGGAAGGGGGAGAAAAAAAACTTAAATAGGAACCCCCATTTTTTATTGCAGATTCTGATTCCCCGGAAAAAACTACCCCTATTTGACCCCCAATTCGAGTCATTTTGGTCGATAGATGGCGCTGCATTTCTCAGAGTTTTCTCATTACTTGATGTACTTCCATTGCGTTCACATCGTCGCTCATTTCTCAGAGTTTTCTCATTACTTGATGTACTTTCATAGCGTTCATAACATCTCTGATTTATTTACTTCGTTCTGTTGCACGTGTCAATGAGAATGCAGGCTATAACGTTGCAAGAAAAAATTGAAATGGTCTACATTTATGGAGAATGTCGCAAGAATATCGATAATGCTGTTGATCTTTATGCTCATCGTTTTCCAGACCAGCCTCGATCGCGCGCTTCTTTTTACCGTATTATCCAACAGTTCACTCAGGAGGGAAGTGTTTGTCAGATTTTGCATCGTAGAAAATACCATCCGTTCCATGTTTCGTTGCATCAAGAACTTCACGGCAATGATTTCGATAATCGATTGACATTTTGCCGATGGTCGCTACAGAAAATACAAGAAGAACCCCATTTCTTTGCTCGAGTACTGTTTTCGGATGAATCCACTTTTACTAACCACGGCACCATTAATCGACACAACATGCATTATTGGAGTGTGGAAAACCCGCATTGGTTACGCCAAGTTGAACATCAGCGTCCGTGGAATGTAAATGTTTGGTGTGGGATAATTGGGGACAAACTTATTGGTCCACATTTTATCCATGGACATTTCAATGGGGAGAAATATCAACAACTCTTAGAGGACGTACTGCCAACATTGCTTGAAGACGTACCCTTAGACGTGCGACAAACAATGTGGTTTCAACATGACGGTTGTCCAGCACATTTTGCTGTAAGATCGCGGGAAGTGTTAGATCGTCTGTACAATCGTCGATGGATCGGAAGAGGAGGTCCAGTGCCGTGGCCTGCAAGATCACCAGATCTCACTTCGCCTGATTTTTTTTTATGGGGATACTTGAAGAATGAAGTTTACAGTGAAGTGCCAACAACGCCTGAAAACATGATTGAACGAATTACCAACGCTTGTCAAAAAATCACGCCGGATATGCTTCTTAGTTGCGTCGAATCATTCCAAGAGCGGGTAAATAAATGCATCGATGTCGGTGGTGATATTTTCGAGCACTTGCTTTAGAATTGTTGTTAGAAACAAACACGTGAGAGGCGAGGGGACTCACCAAAAACAAGCACCCCGATGGTGAGAGGCGAGGGGACTCACCAAAAACAAGCACCCCGATGGTGAGAGGCGAGGGGACTCACCAAAAACAAGCACCCCGATGGTGAGAGGCGAGGGGACTCACCAAAAACAAGCACCCCGATGGTGAGAGGCGAGGGGACTCACCAAAAACAAGCACCCCGATGGTGAGAGGCGAGGGGACTCACCTAAATCTAGCACCCCAAAGGGAACAGAAAATTACTACGTCCACGTCGTTGTTCCTGGGTAACGCAAAAAGTAATGTTTGACTTTCGCTATCTGCTAAAGAATTTGCATCAGTGCATTTTGAAATAATGTCCATTCCCATCCCTCAAGTTTGGAGGTGGGTGGTGTTATTGAATAGTTTTTGAAAAATATCAATCACATTAACTTGTATTTTGCTGATCTGATGTGTATTTCACGAGATATCCTCATTTTTAAATGAATTTTTGCTTATTTTGATTTTTGTCGATTGCAGCGCCATCTATCGACCAAAATGACTCGAATTGGGGGTGAAATAGGGGTAGTTTTTTCCGGGGAATCAGAATCTGCAATAAAAAATGGGGGTTCCTATTTAAGTTTTTTTTCTCCCCCTTCCCCCACCCCTAGGGGGTGGGGGTGGGGAGTCAAATTTGGTATCATCGGATGTCCCCCGTCGAGACGAACAATTTTTATTACCCACTTTTTTTGATCGGATTTGTAGTTTTCGAGATATTTAGTTGTCTCAAGATAAAAAACTCACCCGGTATAAAACACGATTCTACGCTACTATCGCAGCTCCAATATAAACACTGCACGAAGAAAGAAATTGAGCGCCGCTCTTGTCGCTGCGTATATCGTCGCTCTCATCGTTTATCGCAGCTCCAACATAAACGCACCCAATTTCTCTTTGGCTGTATTAATATTTTTAAAATGAGTTTAAATTACGGAAATCGCACGAATTAAAAACGTTTAGAATTGTTTGTTTTATTATATTTAGTGGCCATTTCATCCTACAATTTGTCTAGAACGAATCTTTTATGGTGATTTTTGTATTTACAGTACCAAAAAAGGGACCTACTAAAAACTTCACCGATCAAACGGTCGCAGCCACACTCGATAATAGCGAAGAAAATGCTCGCAGCGATTAGCGCCGCTCTCATCGCTGCTCTGCTACTATGCGTTGCTCTGCGCGCTGCTCCAGTATAAACACCTCCATTGTTAACAATGTTTCACTTTTCTTCGCTTCGCTATAATCGTCGCTCTCATCGTTTATCGCAGCTCCAACATAAACGCACCCTAAGGAAATTTCCGAACCGGGTCAAAAAACTGTGAGGATTGCCGCCCCTTAGAACATTTGCCGCCCCCATTGTTGCCATCCCGAGTGTCGCCGGCCGCCCGAAGCAGCTGTTGAGCTAAAAAAAGGTCGCCCGTTACATAATACGCCGCAAATTTCGTCGCGGCGACAATGGAGTGGCAACTATCGCGGGGCGGCGACTGTCGATCGCTCGTTTTGCCGCCCCCCTCGCTGTGCCGCCCGCGTGCGGTGCACGCCCGCTTACGGCGGCCCTGGTTTTTGTATCGGATCACGAGAGATATAACGCAGTACTGCATCAAGTCGGCCTTCCAGATCAATTACAGTGTTCGCAAAATCATTGTTGAACGTGTTAACCTGATGATGCCACGATTTCTTCGTTGTTGATGTTGATTTCCATTCTGGATCTTTTTCTTACAAGCAATCCGGGTATTGTAGACAGTTTGTATAGAATACGGTATAAGCGATCACAAGGCGGTTGTGGTAGACAGGGGGCGGCATAATCGGTATAGCACGCGGGCGCTGAAACACCAGCGGCGGGCCTGTCAAAAACTGATCGAAGAGCCTATTCCTAATGTTGTAAAAGAGAAATAATGTCACAAACACTGTTCATCAACGAACTATTTACTGCTAAAAATGTGAATCAATGCATTTTAAAATTTACTATTGTTAAGTGTAAATTTATACAAAGTTAAGAAGTAATTGTAAAGTTGGATAGAATGAATGTGGCATCACCAAGACATGAAGTGACTTTGTTAAAATTAGAAATTAGATTTATGAATATATACCTATATAAATAAAAACCGTTATATTTTATTTCTTTTATAATTTATTTTACCCGACATTGGGCAATTAAAGAAAACCTTTCAGCTGCACATGTAGAATGCAGTGGATGGCATTTTAAATCTTTAGCGTTATTGCAGATTTTCTTTCAGGTAATATTCTGGAACCATATATATATATATATATATATATATATATTTTAACCAGCACATGCCCGTGACGATATACAGGTACAATGTGTGCCCATAATGTTGAATGTATTCACATATGCCGACTTTTTTTTTTAAACAAATACACCATTTCTCGTCTTGAATCGCTGTGCGTCGAAGAAGATGGTTGCTATTATGACGAGCGGTAATGATTAGTGATACATTGTTTTATGGTACTTTCCACATATCTTTAGTCGGCAGGGAAAGTCTCGCCACTTTTCATGAAAAATTAATTCATTCATTTGGCCATGAATAATCAACTACAATAAAAGATGCAGATACGATCATCACGATTTAGTAAAGGTGAAACACGTTGTCGCTCATAGTAAAACGGCGCGAATCTTGGATACACATCGTACAAGGCTAACCTCCTTTTTTTCGGTAAAATCTAGATACTTGTTCTCTTGCGGTAACAACATACCCGTATCGTTTATTATGTACTTTAGCGTTTGGCGATATTGTATTGGTCAAACACATACGCACTAAGATTTACTTTCTTCGTTGTTTTCTTGGTTATTCGGGAGTTAGTTTTACTCTACGTTTTAGCCGTCTTTCTGTGACTTTCATCGGAAGATTGTCCTTCCTGTGACATAAATTGCTTCTGAAGCGCTCGCTAACCCCAATAACCTTGGCTAACCCTTTGGAATGCTATAACGGAAGTTCCTGCCACCAGCGCATCTGATCCAACGGAAGCTATCATTACTTTATTACCCGAGGAAAAGTAATTACATTTGGTGAGCCTGTAGGTCACTGTCCTCATCAATGTTATCTGCTTTTTTTAAAATTTATAATGCTTTTCGGACACGCCTGGGCCACCATTTGCTTCTCTGGACCAGAACACTAATATCATTGAATAAAATAGCTTGACAATTGTCTCCTGAATCTTGTACAACAGCTGATTTGCCGACGTCGTTATTTTTTGTCTCATACTTCCGTGTAGCCTTTCCCTGTCTTGCTGCAGGTTATTTGATATACACCCTCTTTGTAGTTTCTCCCTCCTGTCTTTTGCCGTAACAAGTTCTTTAGATATCTTCCTAGGTGCCCTGCATGCCTGAAGGATATCTTTATTTTTTAGCAGTAGGTCAATCTTATCCGTCAACCCCTGGGCGTAGGGTAATATGGTCTTGGTCCTTGGTCTGCTAGTCTTTTCTGCCAGTGCTGGACAGTGTTTGAGGTTCAAGTACTGCGGGAGGCTATAGCCGTTGGCCGGAAATTCTCCTACAAATTTTTTCTTTCTGCAACTATGCTTGCTTTTGTTTCACGATCATATCCATAATATGAAGTTGTTTGTACATCTCAACTTCCATGAACTCGATTTTATTATGAGGACTGTTTAAATGCTGGGAAGAGATCTGAAGGAACTGTTCTCCACGAGGCCAGTTGACAAAAGTGTCTTCCACATATCTTAACCATAAAGAGGGTTTCAGGTTGAAGACCTCGGCCTCGGATGCTTCTATAAAGACATCAGACACATTTGTAGTTACTCTCCCATTCTTTGGTAGTAGTAATTTTTATACTTGAAGATTGTTGTTTTTAGGCTAAATTCAGTAACCGACGCCGAGCAAACATCAATTTTCAGATCTTCCCCTTATTGTATTGGTGACTTCGTCATGGCTTTCTTTGTTGCTTTTATTGTCTGTTTAAAATCAACAAATCTCTAAGGTTTCTGAAACTGTATTGCGTTTAAAGACCAAGTGTGTTTACTTCATAGAGGAAGCACTGGATATTCGAGTAGTTCCCAACTTCTCTAGCTGATATAAAGCCGCTTCGCACCATCAAAGTAATAAGCAATACACGTTTTTTTCCTGTCACCCACAATCACTGAGGCATCTTCCCTATGAGCATATTGATGATGAATTTGCTGTTTCGTGAATTTTTATCAGCCATGTTGTATGAATTTGTATCATCTGTAGCATGAATCAGCCTCTGTTTTACACTTATAAGTAGCCATCTGAGATCTTAAAATAATGATAATAATACTCATACGTTTACGGGTATCAGAGTAGCCATTTTTAAGATAACATTTGCACCATCCTCTTCATTTCTCATTGCTCTTATTATACTGTCGTTTCTAGTACCCTATTTCAACTCCATTAAGTTCTTACTGAATTTCATCAAACACTAATGCAAATGCAAGCTGTGACGTGTGAAATTGTTTGCTTGTTCCATCTGACTTAAAGGAACCTACCTTCCATGAGCAGAAATCTTTCACTTGGCAGCTATGGACAGGTATGCGGGTCTTATTATTGTTATTAGAGGTGTTTGATGCATAAAGTTCATTGTAGCAAGCACTAATTATGGCAGTTTCTTTACACAGTTTCACTGCAAACGCTTTGCCCCTGAAATCCATCATTTTCCATCTAGGTTGACAGCTTTAAATAGAAAATTATTTAATGTTGACAGCATGATGGGATAGATGTATGACATTAGTGAGTACTTCTACAATCTTCTAGCTGGCAGTACTAGTAAGTAAAAAAAAAAAAAAACCCTAGTGCATGTCCGAAGTTATTGTAGACATGAGTAGTACTGGCTTTAACGCACATTTCTCAAAGCTGAGTAATGTCCCAATTGAGTTTGGTTTAGAGAACTAAATTTACAGCAATGTCTATCACTTCTCAGTGAATTTTCTGGGTTACTGAATGGTACTGTGGAGAAACACAGGCTATTCTGAAGCTCTGTAGTAGAACAAGGCGTAACGCAACTTATTTTAAATTTATATAGTTTGTTTTGTATTAGGGGATACATGGGTTAAAGTCAGACAGGTATTGGACACTGCCAAATAACCAGATAGTTAAAGCTGAACGTACTATATAAAAGGTACCTGACTTCTAAAAATAAATACAAGCATTCTGAAATACCTTTTATACAGGGAGAAAATTATTTCAAAGAAGTAAATTTGTAAATTAAGTGACAAAGGAAGACAGAACAGATGTGGTTGTGATGCAACAGATGAGCCAAACAATGGAAATAATGATAGTGAATAGAATGGCCTTTATCTTAATTAATAATTAGAAAATATTTATGAGTATGCAAGTACTATATTAAAACTTTGTTTGTCTTTAATTTGCTTTGGATATGTACACATCTGAGCTACAAATACTGTCATTAGCCCTAGAGTTGACCTGCAGTTTAATATGGAATCCAAATCATTGAAGCATTATGGCGCACTTCACATTAAACAGCAAGTTTGAAGGCAGGGTTAAGGGCTTATGAAAATCCCCACAGAGGCAGGAAATTACACATCCATGAACAATAGAACCTCACTGCTATCAGATTATAAATTTACAGAAACAACCACACCCTATGTTATAAGACTTTCTCTCCCATGTAAGATTTCAATTTGGTCTCAGAGGAATGACCAGCTTGGTTCTTGTTCCTCACCATAAAATGTGTAGAGAGTGTAACATCTAGGCATTCTTGAAATTATCCTTTTAGGTGCAGGTGTCTCTTGACAATGATCTCAGCTAATTGTACGACAACCATGGCATTCAGTTAGTTGTCCCCCCCCCCCCCACACACAACACACACACACTCACAAGAGCACTGCACATAAATGCAGTGTTTATAAAATCATTCACACTTTATTGCAAAATTCATCAGTAGAGTTATGCCTATCCATCAATACAGATTCTAAAGTCTATCAGCCTAAAGACACACTCAAGAACAAAATTACCAAAGCTAATTGCTAATTAAAGGAGAAGAGAAACTAGACTCCTATGAGAATGTAAACAGGAAGCCTGTGTTTGAAACTTGACACAAGTATGGAATTAGTCCAGTGGCATGTTCATGAGTCAGATAGGCATTAAAATGGCCACATCTCATACCTCTTGACAGTAGGAACACAGCACTTTTGCCGTCTACATAAAGAGTGAAGAGGCTTAAATATTTTCAGTGTTTTTTTAATCAATATTAAATATGAATGTTTAATGATATTTGCCCTAAGAATACTGAATTGCAACAAGATGTACAGAAATCTGGTAAGCCTCCATTCATCCAAAGCTATAGTGTTATTTCATTTTATCCTAATTATTGGTCACATGGACTGAAAACATCTGTGAATGAAGTTTGTTAACCTATTTGATAGAACACCTCAGTGGTTAAGGTGCTTGGTGTCAAAATTATTTCCAGTTTAAAATATTAGTTGCACCAAGGACTTTAAGGAGTTCTGATTTATCATATGAGGTAGCCAGGAAAAACTATGGTTCAGATTTCACATTAAACTGGAGTTCCAATCATGACAGGTTCGAATGCATGGAAAATCAAAACTCTGGCAGCAGGTTGTAATTTACTTTTAGCCATTTTATTTTGCACACACAAAATTTTGTTTCAGACTGTATTTACTCAAGCAAAATGTATTAATTTAGTTATTCTTCTTGACACTTTTAGATAACAATGAAATAATATGCCTAAGAAGGTAAAAGAAATTACAAATTAGGGTAAAGAAATGAACCACCACTTATTAGCTTCAAATCGCTACCCCACTCCGTCCTCTTTTTTAATTTACCCCCTCCAAGTTCCTGGCTAACGGTCACTCTGTGAGCCAGTCTTCCACAGCACCTATCCTCCACAATGTTCCCTAGTTGATAAAGGGCTAAGACCCGAAAATTTCTATATCATTTGTGTTTTTGTCTGTTTTGTCTATTCTAATTTGTAATTTCTCAACACTAGTTATATGTACAATAATATGGTGATATGGATAATACCTAGCCAGGGCCGGCGCTAGGAATTTCGGGCCCGGGGTAAACTGGGAGACCTTTTTATTTTTTTTAGCTCTACAAAATGGCCAGGCGACAATGGGCGTAATCTTGGCTTCATGGCCTGAGGGGGCCCCTATAGTCGGTAATCGGGGTCCCCATCAGCCCACAGGGCCTACCCCCCCCCCCTCCCTAACGCTGGCCCTGTTCCTAGCCTTGAAGGAAAGTGTTAATGATAGCATTTTGTATCATTTTCTTTTGTTATAACTTTAAATCCCCTGTGCCAAATTTTAGCTGGTTTACTGAAATATTTTTAATGTTCTGCTCTTACAATTTGTGGAGCATTTGATTTCTATATGTACTGTACTTTTAGCATGTTGATGGTTAACATGTGTTTTTCCTTGCATGTCCACATTTCAGTATTTCACAATATTGGATTCTTCATTTTACATGAAAATGTGCATATTTTTATTATTATTATTTGCAGTCCCATTATTTTATGAACTAACCATTATTATGATTTTTTCAGAAAAATAGTCTTACTTCTAGTTGGCCTTGACAATGCGGGCAAGACAACAATTGCCAAAAGGCTCACTGGAGGTATGAAGATTACGTACTCGAAATAATGTAATTGCAAATCTAAGCAGAGGATTAATGGAACTTAATTTCTTGCCTGATCTTTTCTTTTTCAGAACCTATTGATGATGTTGTATCTACAGTTGGTTTCTCTTCACTGTCTTTGAAATATAAAGGGTATACTGTGATGATTTATGACTTAGGAGGTGGACAACAGATAAGAGGAATTTGGCCCCGATACTTTATGGATGTAAGTTTCGTATGTGACCTCTGAAAGCCATGTGGTTTCTCTATTCCTTATAATCAGCTGTCAAGAGCCTTTTGTTTTCAATAATCTATATATACATAAAAAATAAACATTTTGATAGGAGAATAACCACCAGGGCTGGTGTTTCGTGTTAAGCCCGGGTGGGTAGTCAGGCAATTGGTGGGGGGGGGGGGGGGGGGGAGGGGGGCCTGGTGCCATCAAAATGTTATTTGCTTATCCTACATAAAATAATAATAATAATTGTGATAGTCATACAAATTCGTAAAAGAAATTCTAGGGGTAAAAACTACAAAATGAATTTAAAAAAATTATCATGCAATGTATTCAATAAATTTTAATTGTATACAAAAAAATTACCTTTTTAATTTACTATTCAGTATTAATTGCTTGATGCAAAAACTATAGTGTGCTTTGCTTGTTTGGAAATGAACTTATTCACCAGTTTTTTCACACCAATTTCATCAGTGAGATAACCATATACATGTAATATTGTGATGTTATGCAACACTGTCAATCTTGGGTACGTCTTGAGTCTGCGTATTATGAAAAAACTTAGTTCATTCGAACAGGATGCCCCAGGAATTGTGACAAGTAGTCAAACAAAGTGCACAAACTCTGGTATGAGACCCCTTGTCCATTTTTACTTCTGTAAAAAATCTACAACCCATCTCAAAGTTTTTGCCTGCTCGTCTTCTCAAAAGTTGCAAAAACATGCCTCTATTACTCAGCCATCATTCTTGATCAAAACCATGGTTATAGAGTTTTATAATTGTTTTAATATTTGTGGGTTGTCCCAAAGTGAATCGTTCTAACGATTAGAAGTAGTGGATGGAATCGTTGTAGAATCGATCCTTTAACGACATGTGTACTTGATCATAAACTTCAATATAAGACTTAAGGAAAAAAAAGCTTGAGGTGCTATGAATCAGAGATTTTTGCTTCTACCTTGGTCAAGGTGATGGGAATTTCACACTGATGAGGGATTTATCGTTCATTGATTTCAAATTTAGCACTTGACAGCACACTGTTCCATCAAATTTCTTCGAATTTTGAATCTAGAACAGAATACAAAACGTTGGTGATTGCTTCTGTCTTCTTATTAACTTCTAATTAACTCACAGATTCAATTTCTGTAGATCTGCATTCAAATTTTTAACATGATCAATTTTTTTTATCATCATCGAAAATACACTCAAACGAATCGATTTAGCAGTAATATCCAGAAGCGTTAACAGCGACAGCACTATTTACTTCTTTGGCTACAGAATGATCGTATAAAAATCGCATTAGTTAGTGATAACTCTTACTGTTTTAAGAGATTTGATTCTCACTAACCTCCTGCAAAAAAATAATAAATATGTTTACTAATGCAATACCATAATTTTAAAAAATGGATCAAACTTTTGTAAATAGCTTGTCGGACAGTAGGCTGCAAGAGAAGGCAAATCCTCATATGTTCCTTTCTCTATTCCAATTTGCCATTTCTTAAACTATCAAAGTTGTTTCGACGAGTCTCGCACAAAGTTTATCAAATCTTTAACAGTTCCAACGAATTTTCTTGTTTTTCTAGCTCTCTCAGTTCCACCTCATACTACAAGATAGAGATTATGAGCACTCAAGGCTCTTCTTGGTGTATTCGTAACTGAAATCCTGTTATTTTTACAGAAACGTTAGAAGCCCTATCGTAACACTGACCTCTGAGTTTTGAGAGTGCCAATTTGTGCATGGCAAAAATGTCAATGATCAGATCAAATTAGGTTTCTGCCTTGGTGTTCGCAGTTAAAAACAATCCAATAAAATTTTCACTGCCGGGATGCTTCCTTCAAAAGGCCATGGCTGAACTCCTTCCCATTCCTTGGCCCCCATCCTTTCCCGTCTCTAAAGACCTCGCTGTTAGAGAGACGTTAAGCAGATAATAATAATAATAATAAAAATGTACACTTGTAATGAAATAATCTGAAATGATTCTCGAGCAAGATACTCCTATTTCTTCCATGATCAAATCAATAACTTCATTCTGACAGTCATGATGAAGCCACGTAACCATTTCTTTGGAGCCACAATTTTAGTTCAGTCACATCTTCAGCGCGAGCCTTTTAAAGTGCGATGAAATTTTAATTTTCATTGTTGTTGGCTCCTCTCACAGAAAGACCTTGTTTCACCAAGGCCTTCATTATTCCATTTGAACTTTTTTGACGGTAATACACACGGATTATGCCAATGCGTCTTCGAAATTGTGGCTTTCACAGATGACTGTTTTGGAAGTATGACATTTTACCGTAGCATTTTTGCTTTCACACACAACCATTGTTCGCAGTCGATTGTGCTCAGTAGGCGACAGCTGGGATGGCAATCTCTGTTGAAACATCACAGAAATTATACACTTCGCTCAAGGCATTCTTGTGGGAACACTGTTAATTTTACATTTCTTTTGGATGATGAAACCAATATGATTAGCTGGTCTGCTCACTCTTTTTTTCTTTCTCTCAGTTCTTTCCTTAATGCACAATCAGACACTCAAATTCTGGGTGGGTATTTTACCCACCCAGAATTATCCGGGCGGGTACTGCTACCCACCATACCCACATTACCCGCTGGCCCTGCTTACCATAGTTGAAGGTGTCAAAATATGGTCAGACTTGTACACACATTAAGCATTGAAATTTTCAGGTCTTTTGCAATTCATCAACAATACAAGTAGAATAAGTTAGCTATAAGGTGGAGTCTGGCTCAATTTAGCCACCAGTCTCCACCATGTGCCGTGCAGATCTATGAATTTTTGGAGCTGCCTCCCCTTTGAACATTATTTTGTCACCCCCCTTGTCACTGCCCCGATTGTCACCATCCCATTGAACATGATTTTGCCACCCCCTAAAGTTGCTGCCCAGGGCTAGCTCCCCAGTTGCCCCCTCCCCCACCCTACTAGATCCAGCTCTGACCAAGTGACATTAAATTTCTTGTGAATACAGTCTTGACTAGAAGACAACATGGGTTCTTTGTTATTAACAACTGCCATACTACCTATATTTCCTTACATTCTTTTCCAATAGGGGAAAATTTCCGAAGGGTATTGTATTTTTTTAAGATTAAATAAAATAAAGTTCTACTAATCATGATGACCTAGTTGCAAAGTTTCAATTGAGTTTTGATCTCAGATAAGCTTTCAATCTATTAATCAAAATTTTTGGATTTTAAATTCATAATAAACAAGAACACACAAGGAGCAAAATTTAACTTGATGTGAAACATGTTATTAATTCCACATAATAGTAATATATAATTCATTACACAGAAATGAAGTGATGAGGAAAAGACAAAATAGACAGTGATAGCTAACCAGATTCAGATTCCTAAATATCATCACACAAAAAGTAACCTTTTTGGTCAGTGAGGATGATAGAGCAGCCATATAGTTGATGGAAGGTGTTGCGTGAAAATTTATTTTGGTTAAGTTGAAAATATGACTTTGTATTCACAGATTAACTATTGTTACTTAATATGCTAGTTGAAGATAACTAACTTTGAGTAAAGACATACAAAGAATTTATCACTGCCCATAGCTGATGACATGAAGATATACTAACAAAAGGGATAAAAATAAAAAAAAAAAAAAAAATTTTTGGACTTGTGTTAGCTACAGAGCTAAAAACAGCATAGTTATGTGCTTCTATACTTATATGCTTCTCTACATTGTTAATTGAATCTCATTTTCCATCCATGCATGCACAAACACTAAATAAGATACTAGGATTCCAGAAGTTGCATTTGATTTTAATGTCCACACTGACTTGTTACATGACTGTTCATTTTTTTCCCCTGTTACTAATCTTATCAAATGGTTTCACACAATCCGACTATCTGCCTTGCCTCATCCCCTTTTTAAGTAGCCTAATGCTTGACTCTCAACTTAGAAAATAGTGTTTTACTAATTCAATACTGGAGTGCCAAGGAGCACCAAAAAAAAAAAAAAAAAAAATCAGAATTTTAGGCATTGCTATTCATTATTCTGATGAATAATTGTGTTGATTGTTTACTATCTGAAATTATATTGTTTGCAGATGACATAATGTTGTATAAAATAATCAAAACGATAGAGGATTGTAAACAGTTGCAGGGTGATCTGGACAGGATATCTAGTTGGGTTGGTAAACATGGAATGAAGATAAATGCAAAAAAGAGTCAGCTTATTAGATACACAAATAAAAAACAAAAGGTTAATTATGAATATAAGGTGGGGAAAGAATTGATTGCTGAAGACTTGAAATGTAAATATCTTGGCATTACTTTTGATAACAAGCGTAACTGGGCAGGACACATTGGACAGGTGGTAGGAAAAGGTTTCAAAGTTCTGCACTTGTTGGAGAGAGTGATGAGGGGAGGGGATGTACGAGAGAAGTAAAGGAATTGGGTTACAAAACTTTGGTCAGACCATTGCTCGAATATGGTAGTGTAGTATGGGACCCTCATTTTACGTATCAAATACAGGAGTTGGAGAGGGTGCAAAAAAGGGCTGCTAGATTTGTTTCTGGAAATTATCACAGAATGCAATCAGTGATGGATATGATAAAGGAGCTGGAATGGGATTCATTGCAAGACAGGAGGAGGGCATATACTGGCGATGAGGCATAGAAAGATATTGCAATAGGTATGAAAAGTAGTGCATGGAAGGGAAAAGATGACCATGACCACAAGCTGGCACTCGATTTCAGGCGCAAGTGTGTGGGAAGATTCTCTTTTTTAGTTAAGGGTGTCAGGGATTGGAATGATTTACCAAGAGAAATGATGAATAATTTACCGAAAACTTTGAAAGAATTTAAAGATAAAATTTGTAGATGGCAAATGTAGGTGGGTGCAGGATAGGGGGAAGATGGGTGTGTAGGGAAATTGCCACTGGAGCCTGTGCTCCATTGCAATTAAATAAATAATAATAAAAAATAATCTTATAAAACCTTTTTTTCTCACTCACCAAAATTGCGTACAATATTCCATATTCTTTCTTCATTGAAATCATACTAATTTCCATAACAATTACATATTTTTCTTCCTTGATATATTCAATTTACCCTTCAATTCTGCCATAAATTTCCTGTTTTGAATTCTATTCTTGTGTGATGCATGCATAATTTTTTTTTAAATGTGATTTTTATATACTTGGTTTCTATCATTATTAATATAATCATGTCACTTAACTGTTCACACTAACTGGTCTAGTTTCACTTTCTTATTAATTTAACTCCCTTAAGCCCATGATCGGCTAAGAAGTCATTATTATTATTATTTTTTTTCAGATAAGAAATCTCGTGTATTCTTGCTCACTTGTTGACAATATCCAGAAATGAGTCTACTTCCTTGTTAAAATTCACTAAACCACTGTCTGTAAACACAAAATATAACAATAATCTGGCCTATGGCCTTCGTCAAGAAAATAGAACCATGTGACCAAGCTCACCCAGGTACCCATAAGCAACACAGCCACATGAATGATAGTTTTGACTGTGACAATGGGACTGGAGGTGACAGAGAAGAAGGGCCGAGCACAACAACAGCATCAGAGGAAATGTTAATTGCAGAAATAAATTAATCAAATAAAAATAAAAATGGGGCATGTAAAAAGGCTAAAATTATTTAGAAAAAGGTAAAAAAGAAATAAAAAAAACAACCAAGTGATGGCTATACAAGAGTGAGGAACATTAATTAATATTGTGTGAGATTGAGGCCCGGGGAATGTCTGGTATCTGGAACATGTTGTTAAGCCAATTCCAACCTTTGGAGTTCGAATGAGCATGTGGTTTCAGGCATTTGTCAGAAAGCTCTCACTGTGAAACAGTTATTGATGTCACAATAGTTGTGAGAGATGACATGGATGTATAGATTTTGGGAGTAAACCTGTTGTTCATTCTGATAACTACTTCAGGTTTTTTCTGCTTTACGCTTCATTAATGTGGATGTCTTTAAAGGTGGGAAGGGACTGAGGGCAAGGAACAGAAAATAATTCTGCAATGGCCTTTTGAAGTAACTATCTTGGCACTTGCCTGGAGTGATTTCAGGAAACCATGGAAAACCATACTCTGGATGGCCGAATGTGGATTCGAATCCATGTCTTAATGCAAGGCCAGAGCATTACCGCTCATCCATCATGCTTGGTAACAGCTTCGTGATGAGGCCAATGTATAAACTCTACTCTCCATACTACTTCATCTATTAAAAATTGTTGTTAGTGTTAATAAGTCCGTAACAGGAAATTGTTTTCCTAAACATCACCAGGCTTCCTACCATACCACCACTTCTCCCAGAGGCTCTCAGCACACGTGAACATGACGTCGCCAGCAAATGTTGTGCAGCATGGGGTATGTTAAGGATGGACTCTCCGTGAGCCCAACACTTTACCAGGATATGATATTGGAGAGCGATTTTGAAACGTCGTATCAAATTGATGTGCTCCCCATCAGTGAGACCAGAGAACATTATATACAGCAGATACACTGGGAAAGCCTACATTCATTCATCTTGAGGAATTTCTTATACTCAAAACACTTTGCACTAAGACAACATTAACTTAAATATATTAGTCTGACATTTCTTTTTCATTGTAATTTTTGTTGTGGTAGAAATTTAAATTCTAATTATTTTTTCCCTTTTAGTTCTTGTTATCTGTACTGTTAAATATTGCCTTACCAAGAAGATAATTTAGATACTAAAATTAATTAAAAATACCTTGGTCTCCATATATAGACCAAAGTTACTGTCTTTTCATAATATTTCCTTACTCTGTTTGTAGGTACATGGTATGATATTTGTCGTAGATGCAAGTGACACTTCCAGACTTGAGGAATGTCAAAACACATTTGAAACGCTACTTCAACATGACAAACTCTCTGGGAAACCAGTGTTATTGTAAGTATTACTTATAGCTGTTATATACAGCATGATTAACACTACTATGTTATCACTGTCTAGTTTGGTTATAACTTAAATTTAACTTTATTCTCCTAACTTCGTTCTCCATATTGTTGCGTAGTAAGCAAGATATCAGAGGTGGAATGGTTGGTTATTTCCTCTGGGACCTACAGTTTGATGAGGAATCTGAATCATGGAGTGACCCCACCATGCATAAGCACAGCTAGCTTTGCCAGAGGTGAACGTCAGGCCAGAAACCATAAAAATTACATATCAAGAATATGTTGGAAATCTTCACTCTGAGAAATAGGTGCTTCACCACTGTGCTACTGGACAGTTCTAGTTTAGTTATTGGTGCACAAAGTGACTAACGCTGTATGAGTAGACAGCAAGTAAAGCATGAACGTCAAGCTAGCTAAACCAATGTCAGAATATTTTGACTATACCCTTTTCTTTCTGAACTGAAGGCTGAAGGTCATGTTCTTCTCTCCCTTCTCCTCACTTCATCACTCCCTCCTGTTCCTGCCTCTCCAAGTTGACCACTGTGTCCAGGTATTCCATCCATATGAGAGCAAGAGTGGTTATAGAGGATGCTGACCTTTAGCTTCCTCTGTTAACTGAATGTGATGTTGTAATATTATATATAAATGTTCCAGTTTAGTGATAATAATCTCCAGTATTTGATTTTTGGGTTTGTAGCTGTAAATTAAATAACATAATTATATTAATTGCTAAATAGCTCTGTGTTTTTATTTAATTTATTTATTTTGCTTCATATCAAGCATAATCGATGATGATAATAGTGATAAATGCAATTAGACTGTAAAAATAAGGAACAATATGGAAATTAAGCCTAACCTTTGCCAAATATGAAGGCTGGAGGGCAGTAACAAGCATAAAAAGATGTGAACACAAATTCCAGTTTTTGATGGTAAACCTTATTCGTATTAATAGATCAGACACATTGTAAGGGACTAAAACATATACACACTGAGGTTCAAAACATGAATGATATCTAAGATGGTCCCAGTGGGCAGCTTGGGGCTAGTGGTGATGGTGTGTAGGAAAATACTAAGTAAATAATAACAGTGGGGAAGTATTACTGATGGAAATTGGAGAACGAAGCAAAAGCAATAAAAATAAGATAACTAAATAATACATATATACAAAATATGAGGGCTGATAGTGTTAAATTTATATGCAAGTAAAAAAATAATAATAAGTGATGCATCTGCTGGTGTCACGGATATGTTAGTAAGCTAGTTTCCATCTGCAGAGTTCAGAAGAGGATGTAATTTCTGGGAAGGCTCTGACAGTGCCCACTATAAAATAGTTGTTTAGGTTGGAACTGATGTAGCCTGCCACTGTATTGTTTAAATTGTTAGTGTGAATTCTTAACTGTGTCTGTTTATTCTGATAGATAGTTGGTTAGTGGTATGCCCTGTATATCAACTGGAGCAGTGGACACAGGTTAGTTGGTATATGAGGTGCCTTGTAGTTCACGTGGCATGTCAAATGCTGATGAAGTTTTTCACTGTGATCGGATTCAACTAGATAGTAATGGCTGTGTGAATACTGCATCTTTTGCAGTGAAGTCTATTGCATGGGAAGGGGCTATGTGGCTGTTTTGTAGAATCACAAGGTGAGTATTTGTGGAACGAAATGTTTTTGAGTTTTGGTGGTCTGCAGAGGCACATTTGGGGACAGTGGCCTGGATTTTTTGATGATAGATGCACATTTTGGGGAAAGCATTTTGGAAGTCATACCCTTGCTAAAGGATTTGGTTAATCAACTTGAGACCAGTAGAAAACTAGATGATGTACAGGGGGCCACAGTTCGTTTTTAGTGATACAAGATGGGAGTAGTTGTGTGAAGGGTGGGTTGTAGAAAGAGAAATTTGTTTTTGAACAAAATCAGGAGGGTAGCAGCAGAATGTGATCTTGTGATAGGTTGTGGGAGCGTCCAGAAAGCAATTTTTCTTCAGAACACATGTATCATCTATGAATGGCAAATCTACAATGAAGTGAACATCTGCTGTGAAAGGAATCACAACTGTCAAAGTGAAGGTATTGATGTAAAATTTTCAGCTTAATGGGACCAGAGGTCTGAAGATCACCTGTCCACAAAGACAATGATGGAGCTGACATGTATAGGAATAATTTGTTGAAGCATACACTGCATGGGTAATGGAGGGAGTCTAGTAGCTGATTTTCAATGCTAGTAAAAATATCATCTATGTATCAGAACCATACAAACACTTTGGATGGGGTAATTGTACATCCAGACAACCCAGGAATAGGTAGCAATAGGATAATGGTATACTTGGAAATTGCAGGTGGAAAAGTTTTATGAGTGAATGAAGTGATTCAAGGGTGTGTTGGGAAGGTTGTTTGTATTTCTGGGAAGTGTTCCAGGCCCCTGAAGTCCTGAGAGTGGAACATATTTGTATACAAGGAAGAAATGGGAACACTGACAAGGATGGATTCTGTTGATAGAGGCGTCAGGAGAGTGGACATTTGTTCCAGGAAGTGTGGGATGTATTTGATGAATGAGGAATTTGTGCAAGGAAACTTGAGATATTAATTCACAAGGACCAAAATCTTTCCAATGGGTGATCCATGTGCTGCAACTATGTAGAGTAATTTAATTTAATTGTGATGGAGTGCATGCTCCAGTGGCAATTTCCCTACAAACCCACTTTCCTCCTTTCCTGTGTCCATCTGCTTTTGCACTCTACAAATTTCAACTTTAAATTCTTTCGATTCTTTTGGTAAATTCTTGATCATTTCTCTTGGTAACTTATTCCAATCCCTGACCACCTTTCCTACAAAAGAAAATTTTCCCATACCCTTGTGCCTGAAATCGAGTGCCTGAAATCGAGTGCCAGCTTATGGTCATGGTAATCTTTTCTCTTCCGTACAATATTCATAATTCTTACACCAATATCTTTCCACACTTCATAACCAATATACGCGTTGTACACTCCCCTGGCTCTCTTCACCCTCCTCCTGTCTTCCACTAAAACCCATTTCATCTTTTTTATCATACTGGCTGATCCTTTCACTTCAGAAACATTACACACTCTTGAAGGTTTTTCAAGAAACTGTAGCAAAAACCAGCTTAAACCAAAACCTGCAAAGACATGAGTATGTGATCTTCATTTAAGGAATAAAGAAACCATTCATATGTTACAGGTAACATGGTGGGGGGTTGAATTGAAATACTGCGGCACTCCAGAATATCTAGGAGTGAACCCTTGACAGATCTCTTACATTCAGGAAACATTGTATGAATTCCAAGCTGAAAGTTTCCACTAGGAACAATCTCCTTAGAAAACTGGCTTGATCAAAGTATGGTAGCCAGTCTGAAATGATCCAAACTTCTGCCTTAGTACTGTGTTATACAGTTGCAGAATATGTCTGTCCTGTATGGTACATCTCATCTCGTGCAAGACAGGTGGACATTGCACTTAACACCACCACCTACATAACCATAACAGACTGTTTAAAATCTACTCCAGTCGAATGGCTCCATTGCCTTGCGGGAATAGTATCACATTCTATTCAAAAAGAAACAGCAGCAAACAAAGAATGGATGAAAATGGATTATGAGAGATCTCATCTATTACACGGGCATTTACCACACAGCCAAGACTGAAGTCCAGTAAAAGTTTCCTAAGAACATCACAGTAACTTACAATTGAGAAAGTCAGTTTAAATCTGTGGGAAGCTAAATCTCCCCTTCCCCAAGGCTGAAGAAGATTGTCTGAATCTTTACCACCTGGCTATGACAAGGGATGATTGATATGGGGTCTCTGAATAGGCTAAGATCAGGAGTGTGAAGATCCAAAGTCAACCTAGCAAGCTGGGGCTATGCGGAGATCGATGACATAAAGTGCGGCTGTGGAGAAGGTCAAATTGTACAGCACATATTCCAGTGTCAACTGTGTACATCATCCTTCTCAGAAAATGATCTATATGAAGCCTCAGAAAATTCACTGAAAGTGGACAAGATGTTTATAATTGTAATAAATCAATAAGTAAAATGATATCAGTTACTTATTTTGTTCTGTGGTAATTTCCAGAGGAAAATCTAGCAGTGTTTCCTCACTGCTTTCATCCTATAATGTAGCATTATGTCAACCACAAACAATGTAACTTCTAATAGTAAAACATCAACACAATCATTAATTAGAATAAGGAATAGCTACCCTGTGGCACTCCCAATTTCACTTCCACTTCTTTTGATACTGCATTTCCTACACTAACCTTTTTTATTTCTACCTTTTAAGAATTCTTCTGCCCAGCAGATCACTTTCTCATCCACTCCAAAAGTTTTTACCTTATTTATCATTATTTTTTGTCTCGCTCTGTCAAAAGCCTTTGTAAAATCTAGTGCTACACTACACCTCCTTTGTCCATTTCATCTGAAATATCTTGCATATAACCTACTAACTGGGATTCACATGAATATCCTTGCCTAAAGCCACATTCAGACTTGAAAACCACTTACACTCCTCAGATATATATTCATCTCTCCATTAATTTACCTACCACTTATTTCAAACTGATTGGTCTATAATTTTCGACTTTATGTAGCAGTACTACAGTCACACAATTCCAGTTCTCTGGTAAGCAGCAAGAATCCAGACTCAATTGAAATAATGTATCAAGATAAGGTACAATGTCACATCCTGCTATCTTTAATACATCCATAGTAATATTATCTACACCAGCCCCTTTATGTTTTTCAGCTTTCTTAGTTCCTTCCATGATATCCCCAGGAATGAACTTAATTTTTTTTTAGTCTGCTCATTTATAATTGTGTTGTTAAACTCATTCTCTAATTTACCCCCTCCCATTCCTGAATCATTGCCCCTAATGGCCTCACTCCCTAAAATCTCTGCCTTTTTCAAATCCTCAGTAACTTCTTCTCCATCCTGATCTATATGGTAAGTCTCAACACCCTCCCTTCCCATCAGTTTTCTAAAATACCTATAGAAACTTCTAGGTGCATGTCAGTGGTTCACCAATAATACTCTTCATAAATCCATCTTTAGACATCTTCTTTGCTATTATCAATTCCTTGTTTAGTTGTCTCGATTATTCCGTACTACCTTGCTGTTTCTTAATTCTGTTCTCTTTTTACCTACCTCTTTAACCACCTAACTTCCCTGTTATAATATGTAGGTTCTGTACTTCTCTTTATTTTCTGTTTTGGAAAAATATTTCTTTTTTATTATCTCCTTGAACTCTTACCAACTTGACTCTACTGTACTTGTGCCATCCTTCCATTCGCTGAAATGTTCCCTAAAATATTTCTTAAAGTTGAAATCTGTGCCTTTTTATAAATATACCTATTTCCCCCTTCAATTTTGGTCACTGGTTTACTAACCCTTCTAATATCCATCATAACTGCTTCATGATCACTTACCATTTGGTTTTATTAGGAAGATATCAAACATGTTTTGTCCTCAACTCTTCTGCTCTACCACTTAGGTAAACCCTCCTTCCTGTATTAAGGTATTTGCAAATCTCTGTTCCCTTGCATTATTAATCTTACTTCCTACCCAGTTTACACCTAGTAAATTTAAATCCCCAACAATAATGACCATTCTATTCACAATTCTGAACTCTTGAGTATAAATTTAATTTCTCCCCCTAAACCTCATATTCACCAGTCATTCTTCCACTGCGGTAAGCAACCAACATCCTGATTTTTCTTTTTTATCACCCCAGAAATCTACCCCAAGTAACTCATGATCTACGAACATCAGTGAACTGCAGTAGTTTTTGTTAACCAGTATGAAAACTTTTCCACCAATTGCTCCTGTATCTCTGCAATACACCCTGCAGCCAATGGGAAAAACTTCATTGTCTAGTACTTCTTCTTTTAACCAAGACTCTGCCCCTATAATTACTTGGTTTTTGTACTTCTAAGTTTGCAAATTTTATTACTTTGTTCATTATACTTCTAGAGTTAACCTGTAACACCCATATTACTGGCTTCATGATATTTTCGACATTAACCTCCTCCTTCCCAGCTCTGCCCCAGTCAATTATTGTTTCAGCAGCTTCATTTAATTCCTTAGCATTTTTCCCATCATGATCTATAATCAGTATCACTTTGATCATCTATTTCCATTGCCTCACCAGCAGTCCCTGACCTAAAAAAGGCACAGTCCTGACACCATCATCACTTGAAATGGTTCCCTTACAGTTTTAGCTATCAATTCAGAAAGTAAACTCCTCACCCCTTCTATTAGGTGTAGACCATGCCTAGTGAAACAGCACCTTACCTATCACAGGCACAACCCCCAAGACAGAACCTATGCCTTTCCAAAGTAGCACCTCTGTTTCCACATTTAACCGCCTCACAGCATGGTTCAACTGTGGCCGGTCATTGCAACTTAGGCCTGCACGAGTTCAACCCTGCTATGCTGCGCCTTCTTCGCCACTTTCTCAGATCACTGTCTATACTATGACTCGCATTTCTATCAATACTATTCCCTGCACCTCTCACTATCGCTAATCTATCCTTTGTTGTTGTTTTTTGGGCTTTAGGGCGTGTAAACATCGAGGTTATTAGTGCCCTAACTAAAACGTGGAGTGACAATGTGGCATAAAACACGATTACTGTCCATGTGGCCAACTGTAAAGGGGTTGGCCACACGGACAGCACAATAAAATGCTAACATACCGACTGTTATACAGTGGCGTAGCTAGGTCAACAAGGGCCCCGGTGCAAAAAAAATTATTTTGGGCCCTCGGGCCAGACGGGTGACCTTTTTTTTTTTTTGCTTTGTGTGCTGGTATGGGCCCCCTGAACTGAGGATTGGGGCCCTTGAATTGTTCTTTAGGGGCCCCTGAGCAGTTGAGCAGCGGTTGGGCCCCCCCCCTGAGCAGCGAGGGCCCTTAGTGAAGGGCTCCTCTCCTGTGTTTTCAGGGGCTCCTTAGACGATGGTAGAGCTAAAAAAAAAAAGGTCGCCAGTTTGCCGTGAAGGCTCCTGGGGCCCCTTGAGGTATCTTGAGGTATGCTTGGGGACCTCTGAGCGTGAGGGCCCCGGTGCACTGCACCGCCTAGCCCCATAGTAGCTACGCCTCTGCTGTTATACTGTCTGCATGGTTGACTGTAAAGAGGTCGGCCACACAGACGGCATAAAAAAATATATAAAAAACTTTAACTATGGCTGTAGACAGGACATAAAAGATAAAAATACGTGCATTGACTGGTTGACTGTAAAAGGACCAACCAGTTTAAAATAACAGACTAACTGGCTGGCTGTAGAAGAGTCAGCCAGATATAAAATGTAGCAATTAAGAACGGTTCTTGGATTGGTGGTTGTGACCTTTATTTTTTAGCTCTACCGTCGCCTAAAGGGAGCCCCCAAGCACAACTCAGGGGCCCCCTGCCTTAATTCAGGAGGCCCCTACCAGCAACACAAAGCAAAAAAAAAAAAAAAAAAGGTCGGCCATCTGGCCTGAGGGCCCAAAATAATTTTATGCACCGGGGCGCTTGTTGACCTAGCTACGCCACTTTTCTATCATTGCTTGGGTAACAACAGAATCGAGGTTGTTCGAGTGGGGAATGAAGTTTAGGACAGTGTAGACACAAGACACTTTTCAATCTTTTCACTTATATTTTTTTAGCAAATTATTGTTTCATTTGAAATTAGATGCAAGAGAAAATGGGAGTTAATGAATCTCTTCTGTTTAGCATTTGATCTAGGAATATGAAAATTTTTGACTGAGAAAAAATGGTCAGGATGGAGGAAGAAACATCGGGTTTCTGTCAGCTCAATTGATGGAGACAGAAATTAAAGATAAAATCCTCAGATGGGAGGGAGAAAGGAGGAGGGTGAAGCTGGTCAGACACTTAGGTAATTGTGGGGAGAAAGAGGATTAATCTGTTACCAGAGTCTAGGACGGGTGAGCTTCATTCAGATGGAGGTGCAGGTAAGGTGTCGCAGACAATTATGAACAGAGAATTAATGTAAAAGGTAAAAACAATAAGGTTTCCATGTTAGGTTATAACCCTGAGGGATGGATAGGGAAAACCCTTCCTGCAGGATAAATTTTATAGGGGCTGCTAAATTTTAAATGTATTTCAGTCTAAAATGTGAACGAAGGCTTTTCCAGCATGTCGCAGAAATATAATCTTCACAGACTCACCACTGGATAGCCAACCAGCAGTGAAGATTATATTTCATTCTAATGCAAAGCTTGGTCAGGTGATAGACGATATATGATCTCAGTGTAGGAGATTCACAAAGAACGATAGGGTAATGATAAGGAGGGGTACAGGAAATAGTATTAATAGTAACTAGTTTACAGTATTTAGACTGAGCTGAACACAGCATACTAGAATAGAATTAATGCAGCTCCTGAGTTGCCATAATCAGGTACAGCAGATGCCAGTGGTGAGACAGGTATTTTTTTTTATTATTATTTAATTAAATTGCAATGGAGCACATGCTCTGGTGGCAATTTTCCAATAAAGGCAATAGTGCTGCTGTGGAATAACATGGGGCCTGTCATGGTCATCATTTGTAAGTTTGATTACACTAGGCCTACAACTAAATATAAGGAATTTTCTTTTTTACGTTATTTGTTAATTAAAGCTTAATTATTATGATTGGGTTAGAACAGTGTCTACTTTACGCACAGACTGCTAATGAGGGTATGGTAATCAGTGACGAAAGGAACCTGCATAACAGATAGGGGAAGGGAGAAATAACTGATGCAAAATCATTAGGTGAAGCTAATGGAACACTATTAGGATGATGAGAATATAAGAAAACTATATTCTATGAATATTGATATGAGATATATTTTTCATTAAAGAGGTTTCATTATTTTCTCTAAAGTCATAGAGCATTGCAGTACCATGGATCAATCTTGGTGAAGACTGCATGAAAAATTTATTCATTGGCCTGTGATCCAGCTTTTGGGCTCTTTTATTTGATTTATTAATGACTGGCATTTTGGAAATACTAACCAAATATGAAATTTTTGAATGAAAGATAATTCAACCACAGCTTTTGCATAGGCAATTATAAAAAATAATTATGTGTACTTGCTTTCTTATTTGATATTTGATGTATACAGATTTTTAATTTTTTAAAGCTTCTATTATTGTAATTAGACAATTAAACTACAAATACTTTTTCCTCTTTCACTAAGGTAGAAAATAACTTATCATTTATTTTCCATCAAAACTTGTCCTACTCAGGGGCGTAGCTACTATGGGGCTAGGCGGTGCAGTGCACCGGGGCCCCCAAGCATACCTCAAGGGGGCCCCTGAGAACACAGGATCCCCTCACTAAGGGCCCTCACTGCTCAGGGGGGGCCCCAACCACTGCTCAGGGGCCCCTAAAGAACAATTTAAGGGCCCCCATCCTCAGTTCAGGGGGCCCCTACCAGCACACAAAGCAAAAAAAAAAGATTGCCCGTCTGGCCTGAGGGCCCAAAATAATTTTTTTGCACCGGGGCCCTTGTTGACCTAGCTACGCCACTAGTTCTACTATGTAAAAAAGGAATAATCCTTAATGAATGCACTAGTGAATTTAAGCAATAATATCCACTGTTTACTTTTAAAAATTAGAACTACATGTTATTTTCTAGAATTATTAATCTTTTAACACAAATGGCCATCCAGCAGTAGTTGATGTTTGATGTAGATTCTATTTATTTTTCAAAAGAATTTGAATATTTCTGTTTTTCTTATTAGATTAGCCAATAAACAAGACTGTAATGGAGCTTTGGATGAACTGGATATTGTTGAAAAACTGAGCGTGGAACGTATTGTCAATGAACAACGCTGTCCCACACTTGTAGAAACATGTTGGGCAGTGTCTCATCAAAACATGAAAAGCAAAGTTGACCCAGCTATACACAATGGTTACAGGTAAGTCTTTCTATTGCATATTGGTAGCCAAAATGGAAAAAATCAAAACCTTATAATTTCATAATATGTCCTGACCAAAAAAACAGATCCCTAGAGAATATTAAAAATTTAAGATTGTAAAAGGGAAGCAGAAGATTAATTTTTTTGTATAATTCATCAATTGTAGTATCATTGAAAATGCAACCAACGCTACTCTGTGACATTTTTATATAGTTGTAAATTTTGTGAGATACGTGTGCCTGAAGTCATTAATGATGTGTTCCTCCATCTAATTTTCTAACAATATCACTAGAAATCTGGTAAAACTTAAGATGATTGAATTTAAAACAAACTTTCAATTAATGTATTTTTTTTTTTTTTGGCCTTCAGTCTTCACGACCATTCAACCAGCTCCAGATGTTTGCATTTTATAATATACAACTATGAAAATTTACTAGTTTCAAATTAATCCCTATTGTAAATTTCTGATAGGCCAATGATTACATATCATCATGGATGAAATAATTAGATGTCATTTCCAAACTTCATCAACGATGAGCACATAAAAAAATCAAAATAAATATGGCACCGATTGTTCCAGGTAAATAAAATGAAATTGAATTGTAATGCAAAATTATGTTAAAATAAAATTTTAACACAGAAAGGAAAATTTATTTAAATTCCCTAATTAAAATCTCAGTACCATCTCACTTGAATAACTGGCTACCACCCCATACATGACCAGGTGATTAGTTCCCAATAGCATGCTCACAGATGTTGAGAGGGGTATGTGATGGAACTCTGTTTATGTGTGTGTGGTGCAGGGTTCGAGTCCCACAGATAACGCCAAAGTTCCATTTTGGGTTACCGAATGGATATGATTGATTGTCTATCGGACGTGTGATCACTAACCTGCCCGATAGTATCGTCTTCTTGATGTTTCTTCTTGTCAGGACGACGGCCTTCTGACACCAAGCAATTGTTGTTAACGCAGTATTGCCAAAATGCGAGGACAATAGCTGCTAGAACAACTGTTAAAGATGTTAAATATTTTTAAATGGAAGGCTGCATAGAGTTCTTTGGCTTGAGTGATGTTAGCCTGATACGGGTCAGAAAGGTTTTATGGAAGGAAACAGAAGTTACAAAATAAGTACCGGTTTATTGCCGTTATTCAAACACACAGTTTCACAAACACGAGAACATAACTTCTATCCCACGAAATTTGTTAGCTGTACCCCTGCTATCTTGAATTTAGACTCCAGTTGCCGAAATGGGGTACAAAATGATATTTTTGGTAGTAAATTGCGAACCGCGTGCTACATCCATGCATTAAGTCAGAGCCTCCGAGGCGTTCTGGCTGCTTCATGCTGCGAGCAAGCGTGCCTGCTGATATCAGCACATAGAAACTCGTGTTACCTCATCGGCCTTGCAGCTGAGAAGCCTGCTATATTCACTCCGTTAATACTCAATATTACGGGTATTTATCTGGTCCCCTTACAGGTATTTACAGTTTACTTTAGGAATCACAGTATTAGCTAATCCCAGTATTATGCAACTGATATCTCTTATCTCCTTACATCAATCATATTGGCGAATTTTCTAGAGATGGCTTGGTAGCACCTGAGTCTCAATCTCATTTGAATTATGGTGGTTTTTATGTCTTCTATCTAATTTGGAAACCGAAACCTAAACTTTAGGGAAGGGATTGATTGGATATGAAGTACTTTCCTCTATGAGTTTGTGTCTCAGTTTTGTAAATCTGACCGTATGATGTAAAGAGTCTTTCCTAATATATGTCGCAAAATATGTATGGGGCCGCTGTATATGCTGCCAATCTTTTTCTGATGTTTTCCTTGGCTAGCTGGTCAACCACTTCATTATGATGGATAGAAGTGTGCCCCTTTATCCATATTAAGTAAACTTTTTTCACCACTGTGGTAGCTGAATACATCACTTTTGATATATCAAATAATATTTTTTTCACTCCATTTACAAGCTTCTGATTCCTCAGCTTTTAACAATGACTCTCAAGATTTTTATGGCCTCTCTACCTGCTAGTGCTGTGTATACTGATGATTCTAGAGGAAGACTGACTTTTGTCGCCTTTTGTGAGGAGGGACAGAAAAAAAGCATAAAATCTCCATTTGTATAAATTTGACCAAAGTTAGGCCAAGTTGAAGCCAAAAATTTCACTGTCATGTTGTTTACATTACCACTTCTTGTGATCCAATCTGGTTGGTAATTTACTATATGGCTTATGGATCAAGAGATTGTGCACAACCACTCTTTTCATACCAATACAGTCTTGTAAGACTAGTCTGTCAACATGTTTTATTTTGTTATAACTGTGAGCAATACAGGTGATCTGGGATTAGGGAGTAAACTCCTACTCTGCAACACTGATATAAATTCACAACTTTACAAAATGAACGCACCAATAAAAATACACTGGATAGAAACTGTTGATGTATGTCCAGGGGCATTTGTTTGCATCAATTTCATCACTCTGATGTATAATCTTTATGGTAAAATGTTTCAAAGGACATACTTGGGAGTGTTTCCACAACAAGAGCTTCTGCAATAATAATAACAAAAAAATAAAAAAAATTAAAAGCAATTAGCTGGTGGATTGAGTTTATCATCAAATGTTAATGTTTTAGATCTTGAACACCATCTAATTTATTATTGCATTGCCCTTCAAGGCATTAAACTTGAGAAAGGTTACTATTTCACCAGATTGGATTTCTGGATCTAAGATGAATTGATGGACATTTTTGATGTCTTGTCGCATGAGCCATGAAACCTCCACGTTACATTTTTGTCATTCTTACTTGTCTGAAGTCAGCCGATTTATGTCCGATGGAACAGTATTTGAAACCAGTTGATTGGTACAGAACATACATAATTCTCCTGTTTTGCCAATTTTGTGTAGATTATATTTTTGGTCTTGGCCATAATGACCTTTCATTAGTTATGTTACCTACACTTCATATTACACACCAACTCCCTTGTACAAGCTCCTGTGTTGATCACACCATAAACCAGCTGCCTGTGAGCATGACATACCAAAAAAATTCTCAGTGAATGCTGCGTCATGAAGCTCTTTGCAGAAAACTGAAGATGCGATCCGGCTTAACAACATAATCTATATGCTGAACATCGCCCTAGACTCATCTTTTGGCAATGATTATAGGTTAGGGAAGGAAGTGTTTGTTGAAGATTCTAACTGCAAATATCTTGGCATAAATTTAGATAATAGACTAAAATGGACAGGACACATTGGGCAGATGATAGGAATAGGTTTCAAAATCCTTCATTTTTTTGAGAGAGTGATGAGGGGATGTACCAGGGGTTACAAAACCTTGGTCAGATCATAGCTGAATATGGTGAGGTGGTGTTGGACCCTCATTACGAGTGTAAAATTCAGGAGTTGGAGGGGGTACAAAGGAGATCTGCTAGATTTGTTTACAGAAAACACTGCAAATTACAATCAGTAACTGATATGCTGAAGGAGCTGGGTTGACAAAAGACGGGAGAGAGAGTGTTTGTTTGTTCAAGGCTTATATTCATGATAAAGCATGGATGGATATTATTAGAAGGATTAGGAGTTCTACATGGAGGGGAAGAGATGAATCACAAGCTGGCACTTGAATTCAGATGAAAGGGAGTGGGAAAATTTTCTTTTGTAGGTAAGGTAGTCAGAGACTGGAATAAATTACCAAGAGAAATAATGGGTGATTTACCAAAAACACTGAAGGAGTTTAAAGTTACAATTCATAAAGAGCCAGCATAGATAGGAGGGGAGAGAGAGAGAGAGAAACGAAAGAAATCAGCACATAAGAAGATGGTGTAGGGACATTGCCACTGGAGCATGTGTACTCCATTGCAATTGAAATGAAATTCCTTCCAAAACCCACACCCAGTAAACCACCACTTAAATCTTTTCCCACCCAGTCTAGTCTTTCTCCCCTTATTCTCCATTTCCTCCTTGCTTTCCTGCACTTGCCTTTTTCTACTCATTATTGCTATTTTCATACTTCCACAACTATAGCTACCTGCCGCCACCACCACAGGCAACCATTTGACATTTGTTGTACTTCTCTCATGTGATTTAGGAGTCACTAAAGACATTATGTATTTGTGTTTATATTGCTTTTTACAGTTCAGTTCTACTGTCATTTTGGAGTTCTTCTTCTGTTCATGTTGTGATAATATTTGGCTCTATAATCTAGTTTAAAGTACATCATACACATGTAATATGTAACTTCAAGCAGAAACTTAGAAGTAAAAGCAAGTTTCATATGTCTTACTCTCTCTACTGTGTCTGCCGAGACATTAATCTCTCTTCAGATTTTTAACGTGTGGTGGACAGGCGAATCTTTTTGCTTTCGCTCTGCCACATTCTGAGAGGTATATTAAATTGCAGGTAAGACTCTGTCATGTGAGTGGTAGTAATTGTAAATGATACTCTCTGTAAGGATATTTATATATTTACAACATTATTTACATCAGGATTATATACATAATTAATCATTCCTCTTCTCCTTGCTCATGCCAATATGTAGGTCATCTAGTGCTTGCTCCTATCCCATGACACCACAGATATGATTCTCCAATGATTTTATATCACCTGTTAGAATTACTGTTACTGGTGTAGGCTCCTGGATGCGCCCATTGTAGACTTGGCTGGCATCGACAGCTGTCGCCCTAAGCTTAGCTTGACATTGCTATGACCTGCTGCGACCTTAGATGACTTGGGAGGCACACAGACCGACTTGGGATGCAGACAGCCCTCTCCTACTCAATGCACCCAAGTTTTGATCCCGACTCCCCACCAATCGTGGCTCCTGCTCCATTCCCATCCTTTACCAAATGACGTCGTGCTTCAGCATATTTTTTCTGACCTGATCCCTTGCATTCTGCATAGTCACATTCCATTACTTGCAAGTGTGTCCTTTCGCTTTTCCAACTGGACTGCTTTGGCTGGTGCTGTACGAAATCATAACTACTACCCAGCTTTCCCCAAAAATCCCAAAGCGCCACTACAAACTATATAAAACAACTACTATTCTTGTTGGCTGTATTTCAAATGTTATTTTTTAGTGTAGACAAACATTAATAGCCTACATTGTTATGTTTACAAAAAGTGTATTTTAAATGGATGGAGAACCTCATTAATGAAAATTTTCAATTTATAGTTAAGGTATATATGATTTCAGGTGGCTTTTAAACTGCATAATAAACAATTATGAACACATCAATTCTCGTGTAGAAAGAGATGTAATGGAGCAAAAGAAACTGGACTTTGTTGCAAAAAAAGAGCGAATGGAGAGGGTGCGCAAACAGAGAGAGGAAGACAGAAATGTTGTAAATGCCAATGGGAGTAGTGTACCAGTGCAGGAGGAAGATGTCAGTGATGGGGATGTCATTATGAAAAACCCATTCAGGCCTATCACAGAGATAGTAAGTCCATTACCCATTAGTTTTGTAATGTGTTTACACTAAATTCTTATTTCAGAAGAAGTTTTCTCCTACTGAATTTATTATGATGTTTAATTTACTGAGTTTTTTTTATTATTTTCAGTTAGTTATTTACATGTTATAGATATTAATGCATTAACTGTTTTTAGACTTCCTCAGGAGAGAAAGATTCTCAAGATCTAATTCAAGAGACAGGATCAGAAAATTTGGCTCCTGCTGCATCACATAAGAAGAGATTTGTAAAGAGAGTCAATAATGGAAGTATTAGTTTTGGAGACGATCGATCTGTAATCAGTAAAATATATCATTCTGTTGATGTTAATGTGAAAAAGAATACTGAAGATACAGCTTCATTGACAGAAGTGAATAGGGGTAAGTGTAATGGCTTATTATGTCAAAAAGGTATTTTGAATACTCTTTAATTTTGTTTGGGAACAGGTTGAACTGCCATGAAATAGGTGAATAGATGATGGAATAGTACTATCTTCTCAAAAAAAAAATAAAAAAAAAAAAAAAATGCATGAATGACTTTTAGCAAAAATTGTAACTTGTTAGAATAACACATTCTGACAATTACAAACATATATATATTATGGAAGTGTGCTGTAGAAGTATCATAATTAATCTGAAAATTATTTATGACAGCAATAAATAGTGCTTCAATAAATATTTGTAAGACATATTTAAATGAGCAAGAGAAAATATTTTGGACAGCAGAGTGAACTGAAAGCTAGAGAGAAGTAATAAATGATCACTTAAACAGTTGATAAATGTATTTCTGGAAACATAATGAAGGGTAATCTCTAGACTTTGAGTAGCCAGAGACTAGGAAATTGGGAGATTAATAAATATTAAATTTAGTATGTTCACAATTGCCCCAGTTTTTGGCCAAAGTCACCAAGACATGATAATTGTGTCTGATGTTTGACATGTAATTAACTGGTGGCAGAAGACATTTTCATCGTTCTAGACAGTAGGAGAAATGCTAGTGCCTAATTCCCGATCAGCAGACTGTGTACCCAAATGCTTTGACTGAATTCCAAATTTCTTTGCTGTGTGTATGGAGTGAGGGTGTTTGGCTCTGTTGATGGTAATTTGTCAGTCAGATGGGGAACTGGAACTTGGTAGCTCCTTTGTTCCTTATTAGACCAAGGCCAGGCTTTACTTCCAACTGTTATACACAACATGAATAAAGGCTATATTTAAAACATACTCATCACAATAATCAATACAGTAACACTTGATAACATTAAAACATTTTGGACAAGGAAATATGAAACTGCTCCACTAAAATACTTGCCTATGGAGGAGTAACACCTTCCATAATAATTGTCTAAACCTTGGAGACCATGTAAGGCAAAGTTATTACTTTGAGTTTAATGAGTGCTATTATTCTGTGTTGTTAATAATCTACATTCATCTGGGGTAAAAAGTCAACTATTCTGTCCATATGAAAATAGGCTGAAAGATTGTTGACAGCAGAACAATCTCTAAGACCAAAGTTGCTCTCAAATTTCCTTCCTCTACACTCCTACAAACTGCGATTGCTGCAGCTGTTCATGTCATTTTTCTCGGCTTCCCACCTCACCACTACCTTTATCTGGTCACCATGTGATGTAATGAACATATAGTACGTATCTGTTCCATCACTATTAAATGATTCACAATGTTAAATTACAGGCTTCTTCTGCTATATTTTTTTTTTTTTTACTTATGGCTTTACGCCTCAGTGACATCATTAGAGGTGGGATGGGACTGGGGGCAAGGAATTCGGCCATGGCCTTTTTTAAGGAAGCATCCCGGCATTCACCTGGAGTGATTTGGGGAAACCATGGAAAACCCAAATCTGGATGCTCGGATGGGGATTCGAGCCGCCGTCCTCCCGAATGCGAGACCAGAGCATTAACCGCTCACCCACCACACTCAGTCTTTTGCTATCATTAACATAATACGAGGTGCATTCAAGTTCTAAGGCCTCCGATTTTTTTTTCTAATTAACTATTCACCCGAAATCGATGAAACTGGCGTTACTTCTCGACGTAATCGCTCTGCAGACGCACACATTTTTCACAACGCTGATGCCATAATTCCATGGCAGCGGCGAAGGCTTCTTTAGGAGTCTGTTTTGACCACTGGAAAATCGCTGAGGCAATAGCAGCACAGCTGGTGAATGTGCGGCCACGGAGAGTGTCTTTCATTGTTGGAAAAAGCCAAAAGTCACTAGGAGCCAGGTCAGGTGAGTAGGGAGCATGAGGAATCACTTGAAAGTTATCACGAAGAAACTGTTGCGTAACGTTAGCTCAATGCGCGGGTGCGTTATCTTGGTGAAACAGCACACGCGCAGCCTTTCCCGGACGTTTTTGTTGCAGTGCAGGAAGGAATTTGTTCTTCAAAACATTTTCGTTGGATGCACCTGTTACCGTAGTGCCCTTTGGAACGAAATGGGTAAGGATTATGCCCTCGCTGTCCCAGAACATGGACAACATCATTTTTTCAGCACTGGCGGTTACCCGAAATTTTTTTGGTGGCGGTGAATCTGTGTGCTTCCATTGAGCTGACTGACACTTTGTTTCTGGATTGAAAAATGGTATCCACGTCTCATCCATTGTCACAACCGACGAAAAGAAAGTCCCATTCATGCTGTCGTTGCTTGTCAACATTGCTTGGCAACATGCCACACGGGCAGCCTTGTGGTCGTCCGTCAGCATTCGTGGCACCCACCTTGATGACACTTTTCGCATTTTCAGGTCGTCATGCAGGATTGTGTGCACAGAACCCACGGAAATGCTAACACTGGAGGCGATCTGTTCAACAGTCATTCGGTGATCCCCCAAAACAATTCTCTCCACTTTTTGGATCATGTCGTCAGACCGGCTTGTGCGAGGCCGAGGTTATTTTGGTTTGTTGTCACACGATGTTCTGCCTTCATTAAACTGTCGCACCCACGAACGCACTTTCGACACATCCATAACTCCATCACCACATGTCTCCTTCAACTGTCGATGAATTTCAATTGGTTTCACACCACGCAAATTCAGAAAACGAATGATTGCACGCTGTTCAAGTAAGGAAAACGTCGCCATTTTAAGTATCTAAAACAGTTCTCATTCTCGCCGCTGGCGGTAAAATTCCATCTGCCGTACGGTGCTGCCATCTCTGGGACGTATTGACAATGAACGCGGCATCATTTTAAAACAATGCGCATGTTTCTATCTCTTTCCAGTCCGGAGAAAAAAAAATCGGAGGCCTTAGAACTTGAATGCACCTCGTAAAACAGTATGATCTTTCCTTCTTATGTACCTTAAATTATGAAAACTGGATACAATGGGGAACAAAGTTACTGATTAACAAATGAAGGCAATTCCAGAGAATTGTATGATCATGAATAAAAATGAAAATGTGATATGAATATCCACAAAAAATAATGAATTAAGACTTCTTTTTGTGGCAGGACCTGTGAACTGTGGAAAAGTTGTCTAAGGGCCTCAGCATCATAATCATAGTGTCCAGGACCCAGTTAAACCCTCATTGGCTGATAGGATGGTCATGGTATTGTTCCTGGAGTGTTCTCTTTTGGCTCAGGTTTCCACGGACCTGAGGTTGCTGTTGTTAAGGAAAGAGGGTGAAGACAGTCGAAGTTCTGGAATAGGAGGAACGGATGGTTCTGTGGAGGAAGGGTTGGAACCTGTTGAGATTAAGGTTTCAATTGCTTTATGCTGGACTCAATCTCATCAGTTGTCACTCTCACTGCAGTAGCAAAGTAGTACATCGACACAAACAACCTAAAGCCAACCAGAATGCTGTTTTTCTCACCCAGTTTTTCCCTGGCCTGGAATCGCTAAACCAAATTCTTCGTTTGGGCTATGACTTTCTCAGATACTTTCCTGAAATGCACCACATTCTTCCCACTATCCTTCCCACCACACCCCGAGTCACCTTCAGCAGACCGCCTAATCTGTAAAACATTCTTGTACATAAATATCAACCCTTTGATGCTCCTAAACCACCATTTGGATCCTTCCCTTGTAAGGGACCCCATTGCAAAACTTGTGTTATGCATCCACCTACCACTACCTATAGCAACCCTATTATTGGTGAAACCTACCCCATAATAGGTCATGCCATTTGTACAACCACCCATCATTTACCAGCTCACCTGCCTCCACTGTCCAAGGTCCTACATTGGCCTGACCTCAAACTCATTATCCATCAGAATGAGTGGTCACAGACAAACAGTTTACTCCCAAAACCTGGACCTCCCTGTTGCTCACCATGCCAGTACTCACAACACCCACAACCTTAATAACTGCTTCACAGTCAGAGCCATTAGAGTACTTCCAGACACTACCTCCCAATCTGAACTCCGCAGGTGGGAATTGGCATATCAACACATCCTGCAGACTAGACATCCTCCAGGCCTTCATTACCGTTAATATCTTCCATCCTCACCATATACACCCACCACTGGTCAGTACAATAGTTTCATATATTTTTCAATTATATTTTTATTTATTTATTTATATTTTTATAACTATTATTTTTTCAACCATTTTAATCTTTCTTACACTCGCGGTTATATTATCGTTGCTCCCTCCACCACCTCCAATGGTCTATTGCGTTCTATGAGTAGCTGTGTAGAACGCAAGTCTTGCGCAAGCCCAGCCACCTAATACTGTTAACTTGAAAAGGCGTTTTTCACCTGAAATATTGTATTTTATTTGTTTGTGTGTTTTGTGTTGCTGCTGCCCTCCTACCTTCAACTTTGGTGAGTGCTGGGTGTGTTTTCCCTTTCTTTTCCATGTAAAGTAGTACCATGAGTGGACAGTGTGACCGAGCGGGGCGGTGTAACGGTTAGCGTTCTCGCCTCGCATTCGGGAGGACGGCGGTTCGAATCCCCGTCCGGGCATCCAGATTTGGGTTTTCCATGGTTTCCTAAATCACTCCAGGCAAATGCCGGGATGCTTCCTTCAAAAGGCCTTGGCCGAATTCCTTCCCATTCCTTGCCCCCATCCTTTCCCGTCTCTAAAGACCTCAATGTTAAAAAGAGACGTAAAGCAGTTTAAAAAAAAAAAGGACAGTGTGGCCAAACATCAGTGTAAGCTTTCAGCTCTCATTAAAAGATTTCTCACTCTAGGTTCTTCCCTCCCGTATTAACACTCCGCTCCTGGATGGGACATACCACCTCCTACACTAATTGTCAAAACCCCAGGCATTGTCCAAATTCTCAATCTCCACACCCAATCACTTCACTATCATCAGTCCAATTTTCAGCTAAACCACAGCAATCTGTGGTCAACCTTTCCTCCACACTACTGTCAGAATGCCAACTTTTGGTTCAGTCCAAGGGAGTTGATTTTTCTACCAACCCAAAGTGCTTTGGTCAAGGATTCACTAGTGTACTGCTGTACTACTTTGCCCCTTACAAGGCATCTCTTCACATCCATTTCCTTCCTTACTTCTCAGAATTCCTGTACTCTCACACTGTACTTTCTTCCCAAGATCTGCAGGGTAGGCAATTCCGGATGACCTATAGTTGCTTCACTTCTTAAGTACATCACCAGTGAAGCCTGGCCACGTCCTACACCAACCTATCCCTGGGCCATCAGGAAGAACAATCCTGAATCACATCCAATTTTAAACCATTTTGTAGTTCAGACACACAGAAATATTTATGACCTGAACCCACAATGAAAACTACCTCCTTGACTTCAATTCCCTCGACAATAGCCATTCCATAAACTTCACCTAGACCTGTTCCCACATGATACATTCCTCAATGTACCCTCCATATCTCCATCCAGAAAATGCCCACTTACACCATCTACACTTCAACAATTGTCATGCTTTTCAAATCAAACGTTCCCTTCCATACAGTGTTACCATATCCAGCAGACATATGTTACGATCCTTCTCCAGGTACTCCAAAAACGAACAAGCCCTCATTTTCTGTTTCCCTTCTGATCTTGTACAAAGGTAAATTTCTTGTGCTCTCATAAAAGTGTCATTGTTTTTCTTGATTCTGAGTTTTAGATCAATGTTTGAAACAAGGTTCCCTTTGCTAGTGACCCTCTGCTTTCTGACATTGTGCGATACCAAGAAGGAATATTCCCAATTCTGCTAATTATTATTTGTGTGTATGTTCTCATCTTCTTGGTAATGACTATATTAGCTAAGCATTTAATTTTCGTACCTGATATTCATGTGGACTTGGGTTCTATTCCCTGTCCAGTCAATCAGATTTCAGTTATTCATGATTTTCCGTGGCGTATTACTTGTTCTCAAATTTCTGTTTAGATATTAAACAGCATACTGTAAGGACCCTGGCCGAAACCGGGTTTACAGTATAGCCTAAGTGCCTTAACTTACACTCTTGATGCGGACTCAAAGTTCTCAGTAACACTTGCTAAATAATTTTGAATTTGACCATGTAGCCTGGATAGTTCAACTTGAATGCTTCAGGTCGCCACAATATTTGTTGACCCACAAACAGGGCCGCTGTAAGCGGGCGTGCAAGGTGTGCACCGCACGCGGGCGGCACGTTAAGGGGGGCGGCAAATCGAGCAGACGCCGCGACGAAATTTGCAGCGCATTTTTTTTTATCTCAACTGCTGCTCCGAGCGGTGTCACGAAAACTGCGGCCAGTGAAATCTGCGGCCAGAATTCTCAACAATGCTGTAGCGGCATGTTTATTATAGAATAGGATCAAACTGGTTGTATTGTTAAAAGCCGCCCCACCGGCGCTCTGAGCTGATTGCTACGTTTGTAGCCAATGTTTCTAAACAGCAGGTTGACAGTACAGATGTTTTATAGTTTATAACTGTTATTAAAATACAAGTTTTATTCTTGCTTGAAAGACGTAGAAAAGAATTGTAATAACGAGGCAGATACCAATAGAATCGCAGTAGATTTCATGCAAAATCTCCCTTTGCCTCACATTACTAGTGCAGGAGGCTTCGCATTCAAGAGGACGGTGGTTCGAATCCCTGTCCGGGCATCCCGATTTGGGTTTTCCATGGTTTCGCAAATCACTGCAGGCAAATTCCGGGATGCTTCCTTCAAAAGGCCATGGCGGAATTCCTTCCCATTCCTTGCCCCCCCCCCCCCGCCCATCCTTTCCCGTCTCTAAAGACCTCGCTGTTAGAGAGACGTTAAGCAGATAAAAAAGTAGTGTAGGAAAAAATATTCTACCATCAGCAGTTGTGGGTTAACGTCATCCACATCAAATTTCCCCACAGACGACACGATAATGGAGTGACATCGCTCCATTTGGACGGATGGAGCGATCGTGTATGGCCGCCTCTAGACGACCTCGGCCACTCCGATCTAGTTAGTACCGCACTGGATTTTCCGAACAGTGTTGCAGATCAGCAAAAAATTCAGCTTTCAGTAACGAGTGCGAAAAAAGTCTAAGTCTAAGAAACCTGTGAAACATTTGCTTGTCTATTAAAAAAAAAAATAGAAATTAACTTGGCTGTTTCGGGCGTGTAATGTAAAATGATTTGTTCACGTAATAACTTCCAGGCCACGATTTAGTGAGACCAGTGTCGGGTCGTCTAAAGGGGAGTTTAGAGTGATTAGGACGGCGCGGCATGACACAAAGAGAAGAGGTATTGGCCGCAGATTTCGCAGATTTTAGGTTGGCCACAAATTTCACTGGTCGCAGTTTTCACATATCCGCTCCGGGCGGCCGGCGACACTCGGAGTGGCAACAATGGGGGCGGCAACAATGGCGGCGGCAAATAATCTTTGAAAGGGCGGCAATCTCTTTTGACCCGGTTCGGAAAATTGCTAGATCCACCACTGGCTGTAGTTAGACAAGGGGCGGCATAATCGGTATTGCACGCGGGCGCTCAAACAGCTAGCGGCGGGCCTGCCCACAAATATTGAAAAGGGTTACTATTTAGCTACAAAATGACAACAGTTCAATTTTCAAGACTCTTCTAATTTATTCAAATAAAACCAAAAGTTCAAACAGCATTCTAAAAGTTGATTTGGCTCATCGAACACTCTTTTACAAAAATTACAGATTGTGGAGAGAAATCTAACCGACCGAAACCCCTTTAGCAAATTTACAAGTTCTTAACAGTCATTGAAGTTATAACACGACACCCCACATGGTCGCAAACAGTTCACTGACTAGCATAGCAAGTTACAACCCAGCCGACATACTGGAACAGACGACGTACCGGAACAGACCACAGGCAGGAACAGACAAACCATAATGGCGGCGGGGTCTTTTTTATAGAAACGGCTAGAACCAGTGACGTCAGCAACGGTATCACATCTTTTTGCTTCCGCGTAACTCAAAGTATGTGTAATTTATTTGACGATCCCGACTATTAAAAATGTTCAAACTTTGACAGTATCTGGACTTATCTACTAGAAGTCCGACGGCAGTCTCGTGAGAAATTTAGAGTAATTAATTTTAAAGTTTTAGCTGTTTAAGACTCCGTGTAGTGATACATTCAAATTTGGGTAAAATCCCTAAGTGTTCTAGAACTTATTTTATGCGCGTGCACAACAATCCGCGACAATCTATTTTACAAAAACTTAATTACCGGACAAATACTAAAACTTTTGATGAAAACCCATATATGTATGAACTTGTCTTGATTAGGGCTATCTGCTGATGTAAAATTTAAATTGATATCTCTTTCAATAAAAAGCTCATTATTTTCTCTTAATTAAAATCACTAATTAGACTTGGCCGAATTACTTAATTTTATTGCCAAAATATCGGGGATGGTGCTGACTACAGCTGGTGATAAAATTTCGGTTGTAGCTTTACGTGATTTAAAGATATTGCAAATCTTAGAATTTATACTTTTCTGATTGCGCATTTCAAAACGTGAACAAACGGGAATATCTCTTAAACCAAACATTTCCCGATATGATAAATACACATTAAAATGATTTATATGGTGAATTATAACTGTGAGCAAGATTACAGGAAAATTCCTTAAAGTTGAAAACAATACTTCACAAAATTTTAAGTCCCGCCTAAGCAAAACTAGAATTTGCCATAATTCTAAGGTGCTTACAATACGTTATACAGCTACTCCACCATAGTCTTTCAGTCAACACTATTTCGAATCTGAAAGTTGCCAGAGAGTACATAGTAATTTGAAATAAATAACTCTTGGGTTTTCTGCCGGTTAACTGATTATTTAAATCTTTTAACAACGTTTCGGCAACTGCCATCGTTGCCTTCATCAGGTTAGCTCTTACATACAAGGACAAGACACTGACTGACTCGCGAGCCAGTCCTGGCTCCTATAAATAGCCTGTTGTCAAGGGAAGCTTCACGCTGCTCTTTGATTGGTCATTGCCGAAACGTTGTTAAAAGATTTAAATAAATCAGTTAACCGGCAGAAAACCCGAGAGTTATTTATTTCAACAATACGCCGGGAAAAACTAAAATGTCATATTACATAGTAATTTATTAAAAGTAACTGTAGCACTTCCTACAGTGGATGGATATGAAACTTTGACCATGAAATATTGTTCGTATGATACCGAGCCACTAAACAATATTGACTATACACAGGTTCAGATAATAACAATCACAATCACTGTTCCTTTACAGGAACAGTTCATAGTAAATCCATTTAAATGATCTGTCTTTAAGGGAATTCAGCATATAGAAATAACTAACACAGACTCGGCATATAGATATCACAAAGTATTTTTTAATATTCAAAAGTTTTCAGGCCGGTACCACGCACATAATTACAATTCTTAAACCACAATGGACTTCGCTCCGAACTCGATTACAGGTTTGTTATTAGGAACAGTGTCTTATTAACGCACGTGCGTCTCCACAAACATGCTTGTCCACAGTCAATCAATTTATGAGGACATTCAGTCCTGATTCAACACTCTGCGTACACACTATGAACGGATACGACCTGGCAAGCTAAAGACATGGCCACTACTCTGGTCGCACTACTAATTGTAAGGTACTTCTGCACCGATTGACAACTTAAGAAATACTAACTTACTCAAACATGGCCGAATCGCTCTTTGTTCCCTCGGCAAATCAGAATCGTCTCTCACCATCGCTTGCTCCTTCTTAGCCAATCAGGAATTTGTTTCAAATAGCACGACAGAGATTCCTTTCTATCTCAGTCGTTTCACTCCCTACCTTATTTTCTCTCTATCACCGATTTGTATTTTTCTATCTTGTAGTTTGGTGCTTGCTCTGCTTGATTGCTACCTTTACTAAAACAGTTTGTCACTCTTTGCTTGCTTGGTCGGTTTTAACATTCACGTTACACTCTCTAAACCAGAATCCCTGAATAATTTCTTAAAAAGGCCATGACTGAATTCCTTTCCACTCCTTGTTTCCCCTCCCTTTTCTACTCCCAGCTCTAATGACCTCAGTGAGCTTTAAATTCATAACAAAAGAGAGATATTTCTATGCTCCATGTGCTGCCACTGTTTGTTGACCTGACTCTTTACCATCAGTTTTCGAAGATTGTATCTTATGGCAGGATAGTTTTGCAGCTCTATCCATTGTCCCATTCATCATGGCTACCTCAGTCATGAACCCAGCAGAATCTCTTTTTCATTGGATTGAAGTGTACGGTGTATAATGATGTATTTCAAAATACCATGAAATTATTAACTTTTTCAGTTGATGCAGTTAGTGGGCCCTTCGAAAATCAAGGACAGTGATTTGCTCCAACACTTCTCTCTGGTAGTTATACATAATTTTCATCTATAATTGTCTTTGGAAGTATAACTAAACATTTAACACTTCTTGGCTTATTCATATATTGTCAAGCACTGGGTGGATGCTTGATTGTATTGTATGTAGCACTTCACAGCAATGTGAAAAAGTGTATTAATATAAGGTTAAGCTGCAATATATCTAAAGTGTGGTTCAAATGTGCTGGCATACAGGCTGTTGGGCTGGTATGGAAGACAACTGTAACCAAACTGATGCCAGCAAGATGTAAATTGTCCAGCAACTGAAGGCAGAATTGTATAATTTAGCCATAATCTTGAGTAGATAACATAAAGGCACTAAAATATGCATGAGTAATCAGCATCCCAGCATCCTGCTACAAAACTGATTTAACTACTTTAATGATTCGAAATTTTAACATTCTTATCCACAGATCTTGTGTTTCAACTATAAAACACTATAACTCCTGATTAATTTGGGTTTGGAAAAGTTGGGCCTGACATTAAGTGTTAGTTTAAGGCCATTGTCATCTCTTCCTTTCCACATACAACTCAAAATTATTTCCCCAATACACACAAATGACTTATTGTCATGTGTGTCTTAGATCAGCATTTCCCATTTTTTTTTATTTTTTTTTCTCTACGGAACCCTAATTGATGATACATTTTTTGACGGATACCCGTTTTTATAAGTGTAAGCTGAAAAACCAGTCTCACATTAGTAAGTCGTCACAAATGGAAGCATTACCATGATAGCCTTCTCGCGGCGCGGTTATGACTCTTTTCAACGAACATTTTATTTAATTCTTAGACGGAACACAGAACACTTATGACCCTTCCAAGGAACCCCAGGGTTCCGTTGTCCACCATTTGGGAACCACTGCCTTAGATAATCTCCTTGTCTCTTCACTAGCCTCTTATTACTAGTGACTCTAACATATCTCCTTCATCATATCAGTTACTGATTATCTCTTGAAGATTTCTGCAAACAAATCTAGCTGTTTCATTTTTTACCTCCCCCTCAAACACATATATTTGATAATTTTATTATTGGTTCCATAGAATCTCACCACACTCAAGAAATTTGTAGTCCATATCCATGATCCCCCTGATACATTCTGCCATCACCCTGTCAAACAAAGGACCAACTTTGAAATTGCTCCATACAGTTTCCCAAATCTTCCTTTCCTAGGGAGTTTCTTTTATGAATTAATATGAAATATATTTATATTTCATGTCCCTGTAAATGATTTCCTTTTATTTTATTTTTTATCTTCGTTCCATGTTAATCTAACATATTATATACCCTATCCAGATCTCTCTGTAACATTTCATTGTCCTCTGCACACAATATACTCTTATCACAGATCAAAAACTGACTTATTCATTAAAATAATGAACAGCAACTGCCTGAGTACACCATCCTCTGGTACTCTTATTCTCACTTTAAACTCTTTTGATACCACATTTCCTACCCTGAAGCTTTGTTTCTGATTTCTTTAGGCTTCCTTTTTTGTCCATTTCATCTCAAGAAGCTAATTTTCATTTATACAGGTTGCTAATCTATAATAATTTTCTTTTCTCACAGACATTTCTCATGTTGTTGGATATTAATCTTTGAATCAACTTGCCTGGCAATGAGGTCAAACTAATTTGTCTGTAGTTCTCAACTCTATTTGTGTGAAATCAGCTATGGACTTGTTCTACATTGCTAGTCCCCAGATTTATCGATATTTTTTTTTTTTTAAATATGGTACGAAAAGATTCCAAGCAAAATTTAATGGGTCTGAGCAACCAAGAGGCTATTGTTTCAATCCTCTAAACAAAAAAACAGTTTGATTTTATACAGTTGTGCTCTTTTCAGGAGAGCAGAGTACCCATTGGTCACCACCACCAGGTGGTGACTGTCGTCCACAGCAGCTGCCACCACTGCGGACAAGGCACCTGCCAGACCCATGGGTCCGACCCTCGTTGAGTTTGCATGCTAAAGGTAAAGTACGCAGGACAGAAAATAAATTTGGATACCCTGAATATATATTATGACTAATTCATTTTTTAGTTAAATTATTTTAAATCTTGATGAATACAAACTAAACACACACTTCATGAGCTTAGTCTACTAATACAATGCTTCAGGTTACAGGAAGAGTAAGTAGTACACTATCTGAAATCCAAATTCTATTTTGAACCTGGAAACCGGGAAAGGAAGGTGACTGAAGAAATATCAATAACTACAGAGGCATCAGCTTGCTGAATTTTGCTCACAAAATTGCTAAAAGAACTCAAAATATAGCATATCTCTTAAAAGAGAGCTAAATGGTTTCCAGAAAGGCCATTTATGTGTCGACACAATATTTTCGTTGCAACAACTTACAGGAAAATGACAAGAATTTGATTTAGAAACTCATTGCTTTTGTTGAATATGTCAAAGCATTTGATAAGATAAAATGGAATAAATTGTGAGTTATACTTGAACAAAACATCCTTTCAGAACAGTTAATGCTCATCATTAATACTTTGTACACATACAGCAATATAATTTTAGACCAACCGAGGTATTAAACAAAGTTACTATATGGTTCCAAAATTGTTTACTTCAAATTTTGAAAGTCTGGGAAATAAAAGGAAGGAACTAGCACCAAAAGGTATTCAAAACCAAAGGAAAAAAAGTATTTAAAATTTTACTCTTTGTTGATGAAGTGCTCAAAGTCACCTCCTTAAAAAAATGATCTACAGAAAGTTATACATCTAATAGTTTCCATACTCAAAAAAGAAAACTATGAAATATAAACTTCTACAAAGCAATGGCAATCCAACCACTTTTACATGAAAGTGAAACATGGATCCTTTGAAAGAAAAATAGAAGCTGAATACAAGCCACAGAAATGAAGTTCCTAAGAAGTTTTATAGTATGAAGCAAAGCAGACTATGAATACAGTGATTAGGGCAGAATTTAGAATTTTTTACAGTCATCAATAAACTTGAAGAATACAGAAATACATGGCATGAACACGTTCTAAGAATGATGACAAATTCATTTCAAAACTGGTATAGTGTTATGACAGACAGAGGAAAATTATGTAAGAGGTGGTTTGAAGGAACAGAATAAGCCAATTGGCTTAATCCATGAAGCAGATGATGATGAGGCTTAAAAACGTAAATGAAAGATTAAATATATATATATATATATATATATATATTTTATCATAATTTATATTGGCATGAGCTTCTTTATTAATCATCTGATATATCATCAGAAACAATTTAAAAAATTAACTGTAAGACAGTCATATGGTAGTCTCTCTTCGGATAAATATTAGATGTGCACTTTGTTCATTCGGGAGGGGGTAAAAAACGTGTGGTTCAGATAGTTTGATAAATCAGCATCTTGAATAAATTAAAGTGGTTGCAGCTGACGAAAGTGGAGTAGGTGTGGTCAGCAATTGTGTGAATGATGCAGCCGGGCAGCATAGTTAGGACAGAGTCAGCCCCCCTCGTAATTGGTGTTTAATGGAAATGGTGGTCCTACTGATGTTTAGCAGCAGCAGTTACAAGGCATAAAGGAATTCACACCTCTCTTAGCAGACAAAAGTACAAAAATCATTTGGATCAACAGTGGTGGCTTATGGGATCCAACAAGATGTGGCTAAATTGTTTGATACCCTCTTAAATTCCTTGGTATCATGACAGTGGTGGTGCAATTCATCAAAGTGCTATAAAAGGATAGCCTGACTTTGTTCATTTGTACGAGGGTAACAGTCTCTGATCGCTGATGTTGAGTCTTGCATATTGCTCACCTCCCATACTTCACAGAACAAAACTGTTTGTTCAGTCCATGAAGAATAATTTAACTTTCCATAATTTTAATCAGTAGCGTAGCTATGTTAACAAGGGCCCCGGTGCAAAAAAAAATATTTTAGGCCCTCAGGCCAGATGGGTGACCTTTTTTTTACCTTAGACCCCCTGAGCTGCGCTTTGGGCCTCTTGAGCTTTGGGGCCCCGGTGCACGACACCGCCTAGTCCTCCGACAGCTATGTCCCTGCTTTTAACTAAGATAGGCTCAACCCTTAAGACACTATGGTTGTTATCTTACAATGCAAATGAATGAGTTAGTTGTCCACAGTTATAATTTGCAATTATAAATGGCAAGGGTAAATTCAAAATAATAGCCCTTTTGTCCTGTGTCACAATTTTCACTCCTCATTCACTCATATCAAAATACAAAATGTACCACAAAGTAACATGTAGCAATACTTACAAATACTATATCACCCCTAAACGAATATTTCTTATTTGATTGGTTGGTGTCGGAGTTATAAACAAACTTAATAAAAAAATGATAAACATGGAAATACACAATGGTTCCAAAATAGCATTTTCTTACTACTAACATGAAATGCTTAATTAAAGCAATCACAAATTTAGATTTTTTTCCCATAAAAACTGTCCTTAAAAATGTTCTTGTGGAAAATACCAAAATCAAATTTCTCTTCCTTATTTTACAAAACATTAAAGTATATTAATAAACACAATATTAAATTATAACTTCACAAAATTTTACTCAGTGTTATAGTATCATAGAGCAAAGAAACCTCAAAAATCTCGACCTGTCACAGTCATGATGATGCGGTTTAGTGGCTTGTCCGCTCTCGCCCACTATCGTGATTGGCTAATTTATAATTTTTTCAATGAGAAATAATATTTACTGGATAAATTCCTCCCGAAAGTTCAATTTAAGATTGGAGTTCAATTTGAATGGCTGCCACCCAGTTTCAAACTGAGAACATTCAGAAATACTTTGTAGAAATACTGAATCAATTATTGTTCAGTGATTCAACAAAACAATTTTAATTTGTCGTCTTCAAGTATTCCTCCAACACCACCAACAAATGCACTTATTGGGCTTTGATAATCCAAAGATCCCAGGTCCTTAGTGTAGTTGCATAAAGCTGGAATTCGATACTTAAATAAAGCTTTACTCTCTAATTATACGAAAAGTCAACGACTGTTATTTATACCACAAACATGAAATTGTTTTATACCCGAATATCTTTTAATGCCTCACATTTTCTTTATATACAGAGCTTAAAAAGTGTAGCTAACGTTTTAATTATGTCATTCCTCTCCTTACTTTGAATGTTAATTAATTTTTCAAATTTTTTAACCAAATACAATATATCATCATAGCTCTGTGGCCCTTGAAATTGGTAATTACGTACAGCCCAATCATGAAATGTTTCAGTTACTATTGCAGGTTAATTGTTTTTCTCTGGACAAGGCTACAAGCCTCAATTTTTAGAGATACGCAAGATTAACTATGTTTAGTTTGGAATATACTCATGGTGACAGTTAATTCTATGACAATCGGCATTGCTCATCCAGGGCGCACACCGATTGTTTTCAGAGAACATACACACTGTTGTTAATGGACACACATATGTTGATAAGATTTGAATGCTGATAGGTCCTTATTGATGAATTTGAAAATGGAATCTTCACATTGAATGGTGACTCACAATAAGCAATCAACTTTCAAAAAGATCCCATAAAAACAATTCTTCAAATTCAATTGAATTGCAATGAAGAGAATGCTCCAGTGGCAATTTCTGTAGTCGTCCATTTACACCTTTATTATTATTATTTCAATTATAATCTTACATACTTTGAGTGTAAATTCATCAACCTGCCTACTTTTGCCATTTTAATTTTAAATTCCTAGTAAAAATAAGGACAGTCTCCTGGTTGTTTAGTGAGCAATGTTGTTGATTTAATATATTCACCAAATTCTCTGGGCTGCCTGATTTATTTCAGAATCTGATAAACCAAAGCTACCTTTGTGTTTCTCACTGTGGCACTGAAATATGTGTGAACAGCACTATGCATGGACAATTTTGTACTGTCCTTTTCTCCTCACATTTGTGCTGTAATTTTTTGCTAGTGTAAATGGTGTTTTACAAAATTATATAAAATTCCTGAATTATAAGAAAATAGCATTTCATCATGCAACATTATTAAAACTCTGCTACAAATGATTCTCTTACTCAAAATTAATTTACTTTCACTAGAATGAAAATTCTACCTTCCTGTAAAATTATGAGAAAATCAGACACTATGGGCATGGGTGTATCCAGGGAGGGGCAAAAATCAAGTTGCCTTCAGTATGCTTCGATGAGTGAAGAACTGGCTCAGGAGCACTATGGGAGAGGAAAGATTGACTGGATTATGCCTGATGAGTGTGCATCGAAATTTCGTGAAAGAACACCGTGAGATATTGACAAACAAAGTTATTGAAAAATTTTCTGAGAATCCGTGATGATTAATGTTTACATAAAAAACTATTACTGAGTTAGGATCTTAATTAACTGCACAGTAGGTCCTTATATTAAGTCATTGGATTACTATATTAATCAAAAATAAAAATAGTTTCCTCAATAGATTTGAGTTTCATTCTGTAGGAAATTTTCATGTTTCAATCCCTCACCCCACTTCCTCGAAACCATTATGAGTTCTCCCCCCCCCCCCCCCCAGCAGTTCAAATCCTGCCCCCCCCTTCCCCTCTAGTTCTGGATATGCCCTTAACTGTGGGTATCAATAACATCAAAAATAGTCATTAGCTGTTGTATGGCAGATGGTACAATTAATGACTATGACTGAGTCATTTAAACATGATGTATTACTTAATAGCTGAAAGAAATCCTATACTGCATTTTGCCTTGCTTTTGATTTGTGTATAAATTTGTCACAAGAGGCACACATTTTATTTTGTCATAAATCACAATAATAATGAAAAGGGAAATGCTTTTAGGCAATATAAAAACAAGGAATGATAGTAAAATAAGACCATCACTCACAAAAGATGAAGAGCAAGAAGGCATCTGACCAATTCCATATATCATATCATTATTTGCATGACTAACAAAGAAGCATACTGCAATATTACAAACTTTGTTTGAATTTTTTGGGTGATTGCTGGCTTCCTGTGTTCATCCTTGATAAGAGCCCGCAGTCCCTAACCTTCCTTTTTCATTTTTGAGAATTCATATCAGTTATTCACAAATTTAGAGGCAGTTTATTCATAATCTCAAACAAATTTTATTACCCTTGTTAAAAATATGATTCTTTAGACCTACTTGTTTTACATAAGGAATATGTTTAAATTTTCATTTGGTTACCACATGATTTACCAATCTTTGAGCCATGTTTAATAACTCTTGTTGCAGGTTATGCATGGGACTTAGACAAGTCGCTAGAAATAGTTTCAAACCCTGAAACTAATAGTACACAAACTGAAGAGAGCAACAAATTATAGTAATTTGGCAGTCATGCATTTCAATGAATATGTAACAGACTGTCACTTCTCTGAAAAGCACAGTTTTTACTTTTTTTGAAAAGTTTACTGTAGTATAAGAATGGATAATTTTGAATTGTGAAATGACTTTATATGGTAATAATTTAATGAATATTTCTTGTAAAAATATTTTTATATCACAGATAATAGGTATGCCTATTTTGTAACTATTTGAAAGAAATCTGGAAGAGAGCTGGGACTGCAGTGGAGTAGCAATGTTTAACTTGGAAGAAGTGTACAATATTCTCTACAGCTATTTGAAATTCTCTCACGGGACCGTACTTTGTTACTATTTTTTGTCTGCTTTATTTCTTACTGCAACAACAATGTAAAAAATATAAATGTGATAATTTATTTTGCCTTCTTAATACTGCTGTTCTTAATAATAGCTTCAAATCTTTTAACTCAATTATATTAATTTTTGAAATCTGTTCAGGAAATGCAACATATTACAGTTATCAATTACAATGTTTTGAGCCTGTACAAAAAATACTAATGTGAGAGAGAACGCATTAGAACTGATGCATTTTGGAATTTATAAGGAAGATCTAAAAACTTCTCTGCTTTCATCGTAGTTGGTAATTTTGATTGTTAAATGATAAATAAGTTTTTATAACACAAAACGAAACTTATATTAATTTGTATATAGTGAAACTAAAAAAGAAATTACTGAATTTTAATTTAATTGCAGAACTTTCCCTAAACACTTGTTTTCGCATTTCATACCACTAAGCAAGAATGATTAGAAACTAGAATGTAATCATGAAACAAACAGTAAAGAACAGTGGTTACACTAAACAGCTCAACATCATAATACAAAACAAAATCAATAAAAACAGATTCCACCCAACATGGCACACACCTGAATCAAACTAAAAAGCAATGATACGCAATAAATTACATTAATAAACACACACAGACGGAATAAGCAACATAATCATGAAATAATGAATACAAATCACATTTCAGACTAACAACAGGATACAAAAGCATTTAAAGAACAATGAAAGGGACCATATAATAATATTTAATTAAAATTGCAATGGAGCGCACGCTCTGGTGGAAATTTCCCTACACACCCATCTTCCCCCTTTCCTGCACCCACCTACATTTGCCCTCTTCAAATTTTAACTTTAAATTCTTTCAACGTTTTTGGAAAATTATTCATCATTTCTCTTGGTAACTTATTCTAGTCTCTGACACCCTCACCCAAAAAAAAAAAAACTTTCTACACCCTTGTGCCTGAAATCGTGTGCCAGCTTGTAGTCATGGACATCTTTTCCCTTCTATGCATTACTTTTAATGCTTACACCTATAATTCCATACCTCATCACTAGAGTTCCAATCTTTATGACCAAAAATATAGAGGAATATGCAGGCAAATATGACCTTAAAATGGATAGATATGACCTAAAAATGACAAAATATGACCAAACATTTAAATTTACTATATATCATAACATGCTCAATTACACATCATTTCTTTTATCTAGTAATGTCACTTTCATGTAGACAGCATAATTTTCTTCAGTGCACTCACTGCACCATTGGGAAATTAAATTTTAAATTGTTTTGTTGAAGTCACTTTAATTTCAGATAATTTTCAGAATAGAACTCTTTCATCTGTACTAAAATACTCCTTTCTAAATTCCCTTACGTAACTTCGCACTTTCAGAAAATTTTATTTTTGGCATGGTGACAGGTTTACTCACTGATCCATTGCAGATTTAATGATGACTGAGGATATTTCATTGAGATATTTATTGACGCTAATTAACACAGGCATGCTTCTGTTGCATTGTCAATATTAAAAGGCGGGTGGAACATTACGTTTAGAGAGTGACAATAATGTATATCCTCAATTCTTAACTGCTGAATTCTTACCACAGTGAAAATTAGTTTTGTTTTTTTCCCCATCTTTATAGCAGTTCTGTGAATAAGTATCTTAATTTCTTGTCATCTATATCTAGTGAATTCCCGGTACTATTAAAAAAAACTACCAGATTTTTCCTCAAAATATGACCATAAATATTATCGAAATATGACCAAAACTAGAAAAATGGTCTGAATATGCATTTATATGCTATATAAAATACATTTAAAATTCAATCAGAAACATTGAATCATTGTTTAACTGAGCATTTCAGCTCGAAAAGAAGTCTGGAAAAAAATATGACTTGTCCTAAAGAGTTGAACCCTACTCATCACCAATATACGCCTTGTACTCTCCCATGATCCTCTTCACCCTTCACCAGCAGTCGGACTTGACAACAACATTGAGAAAAATATACCAGCCAGACAACCGGGAATTTCAATAAAGATACAAATAGCACATTAAAGCACGAATCAGTCAAACTTGCCTAACACTTATTACACCACCATACATAAAAACATTTAAGCACCTAATAAAGCTAATATACACATACCAGTAACTGACACTCACACACAGATAATTTTTTATAGCTTTACACCTCATTAGAACCATTAGAGATGGTCAAGGAATGGAAAGGAATTCAGCTAGGGCCTTTTTAAGAAACCATCAACCTGGAGTGATTTTGGGAAACCATGGAGAACCAAAACCTGGATGGTGAGAATAGAATTTGAACATAATAAATATGGAATTTTCATCATCTTCACTAATTACTGCAAGAATATAGTTAACTCTTTGGAACATGATGCCAATGGCACCACTTCTGAAAGTAACAAATAATGTCGCAACATGGTGCCAGAAGGCAAGCAGTCTTGTAGATTAAAAAATGAAATTAAAAACAATGCTTTATATCATACCAATATGTCCAACATTAAATTGAACACAGCAGCTTCTCATATGACAAAACCTTTCATGCTTAATTTGAAGTACTTATTTATTACATATCATTATTTTTAAGTTTTTATCCCAGTCCCAGCAACACTTCAAACTAATCAAAACTGCCTCGAATTTTACACCTAGAAATGTGTATAAACTTTAGTTCTTAAGCCCTCTATGAGATTAGCAATTATGTCAGCAGATAATAGGCTAATTTCAAAAATAAGCAACATGATTAAAACAGCTGCAAACTTTTATAGTTCTGTTTCACAGATACTAGGTGACAAAAGTTTTTCTCAGGCAAAAAAAAGGTATCATTAAATAAAACATACCTGCTCCCCATACTAACTTATGGATGAAAAGCTGCCACATTGAGTAGATGGAACATCAGCCAGATTCAAGCAACACAAATGAAATTTCTCCTGTCAAGTATTCAGAAGACTAGACAAGATAAAATTAGAAGTGAATCAGTCCAATTTCAGTTAAGAGTTCTTAGGAAAATCAAAACTCAGAAATATTTTGAAAAACCCGTAATGGTTAAAAGACCAAGAAGAAGACCATGAGATAGCTGGATAAAGCTAGTATAAAAAGACCTGGCCAGTTACTGTCCGGAGTGGCAGAAGATACTGGAAGATAAATGGTGGCAAGGCCAGAGATTATGGAAGATGTTTGTTCATTACCACACTCATTCCAATGGATTGGAAAATTGATGATCAGTTTTCCCTTAGTCCTAACATAATCATATGCCTAACATGATGTGAACTTTCTATTTTTCACTCAATTTTGGCCATTTAAAATAAGTTGATGCAGTCATCATCAGGCTAACTTTCTTACTTGTCAATAGCTCTTCACCATTTTCTTCTCGTGTTTCCTTCTTTCTGGATTTTCTATTCATTCACATGGAAGCACTTATAGGAATGCGACAAGATTCTGAAAGTTATTGTAGACAGAACCACAGCAGAAATTCAATTATCTGAATTCTGACTATCCGAATCGCTTTTTTAATTAAGACAGAAATGTACTGCGATTCACAAAATAATGTTTCGGCCTATGCGCTATAGTCCTTCTCAGTGGAGGATCTAGCAATTTTCCCAAGCCGGGGCAAAAACTGTGCCACCCCCATTGTTGTGAACCCAAGGATCCACGCTCCCAATGTCAGCCAATCGCGTTATTGTCTTCACCAGGTGGCCGGCTCGGCCCTTTGGTTACTCGTTTAGTGTGTCATTGACCTGCTACTGTGACAGTATTTTTCGTGTCGGTGCACTGTTTTGTTTGGGAGTGCATTTCGTCACTCACCACGGCTTCTACAAGAAAACGTGTTGTGTTGTCATTAGTAGATAAAATAAAAATTATAAAGCAATCAGATAAAGGAGTTATGGGTAAACAGTTGGCTGACATGTACGGTGTTGGACGATCAACAATTTCAGACATTAAAAGGAGGAAACCTACACTTTTTAAACTTCATGTCAGTGGTTGAAAATGAAGATTGAAGTTGTTCAAGAAAATCAATGAAGGCAGCAACAAACAAAGATAAGGAAGATGCCGTTTTCAAGTGGTTTCTGGAGCAACCTTCTATGGGAAACCTAATTATTGAGTCCGATTCTTTGTGAAAAAGCTAAAAATTTAGCTCAGAAGCTTGGTTGTTCATCCTTTAAAGCAAGGGGTAAGAAGTTTTAAGTCCATGAATAGTATCCGTGAATTAGATTTAAGTGAAAAGTTATCAGCAGATACCAAAGCTGCAGAAGATTTTATTGAAAGCGCCTAGGCTTCCCGAAAACAGATTAATACAGTCAAACGGCTTATTTTAACCAAGATGTTCAGCAAACAATGACTTTTACTTACAGTACAATACATACATACTGTACTCATGTACAGCACTCGTAAGTACGCTTAACATGTAAAAGTGTTGCCTTTTCATTTAATTAATTAAAAGCTCTTTTTATTTAAAAATAAATTTTTCTCCAATACAGTAATTAATTAAAATATGCCCTTTTACGAAAAAATCCTATTATCCCAATTTTTTATTATTCGAATGCGGTCCAGTCCCAACTGATTCAGATAATTGGAGTTCTTCTATAATGATAACTGCAACATGGTGCTCTTGAAAGTTAAATACTAAAATCATCAGATCTCAGGTCGTCATTTTTAATTCTGAACGAAGCTCCATAGTTCATGATACGTGTGAAACTACGTTCAACTTCATAATGTAAAGTAGAAGGGACATGGCACTCATGAAATAAGCATAAGTTAAAATTAAAACTAAAATCCTTTTGCTATGTCACAGATTTCAGTTGTCATTCTGGCCTGAGGTACAATACAACAAAACCATAACCTCCACTAATACAGCTGCTTGAAATCAAAACTTTTACCACACAAGTCAGAACACAATCATTGTATCATCATCTGTTACACAATTGACTTACATCTTATTCTGATACTTCTCATGTTTAGTGGCACCTGGCACATATACATTCATGAATGAATTTTACATTTTGAGCCAATTGTTTTAGTCAAAACTAATGTGGGCATGATTTCAAATTATTATAAATCAAAAGTACATGAAGGACTTTTAGTATTGAATCGCTATTTCACCAAAAACAATATATCTTTTCTGAAGAGTGTAAATGTTTTGGAGAATTATAGTCATATGATACCGGTAGAACTACTGACAACTAGAACCTTCAATTACACAAGGCAGCTAATATTGTAACTGAAAAAAGGTACTAAGAAATGCAAAGAAAATAACAAACTGGAATTATTACTTTTTTTCCTCTGATGTAGGCAGCATTTCAACCTAAACATAGCCAACTCCAATTTCAAGTCTATGGAGGCTCACAAATATCAATTTTTAATGCTTTTCGTGATACTTTAGCATGACAGTGTCTGTATCATATTCTTATAAAGCACTAGTAGGCCCTATTTCATGAGTCATTATAATTATTATAGTCATTTAGGAACTTCTTGTATTTTATTACTATTTTTATTAATTAATTTGGGACTACTGGAGACTGCAATTCAGCAAAGAAAAGGCAACACAATACTGCTATAGCAAAATGCAAGACACTGTTAGAAATACTTTCTGACATTCATTTAACAGTGTCATGCTGGTCCAGGGTTTATTACAACCTAATTTCTGCTTGAAAATAATGGTTTAAGCTGTATTACAAGGGAATTATTGCTTGAAAATAATATTACTTGCGAGTGACAACAGTAGTATTGACGTCATTAGTGAATGTTGTTGTTGCGGAATCGCAATCTCCGATAAACCCAATTCAACTGCAATGAAGCATATGTCTAAATAGCAGTTTCACTATATACCTATTTTCCCATTTGTTATATTTTTTTCTGCAATTCTTTCATATCAATTTCCTCATCCACCAAGTGGGGTTAATTTTAAATGACAATACTGATAACACTATTTTTTACCACGTGGATGACGATGATTTAGACACTTCCACCAATGTTGTTTATGATGTCACTATGTTGCTGGGTATGATGCATACACTGCGCATTACTAGCAGGATCTGCATGGAAAATAGGTTTTTATCTTCAGGTGGGGCCAAATGAAATACAACATTTATATGATAAGAATTTACAACTTTCTGTAGTTCTGGTATCGAAATCTAGAAGTAAACCCTTCCGTATATTTCTATATCCAGATACTGAAAACTATATGGATAACTACGAGTATCTGTAAAAATAATCTGCATTTGAAGCACATTTATTTTGCCGATGAAACATAAAAAACTATATTCCAGCTTATCTCAGTTGCAAAAAAACACAATGAATTAACACTATGAAAATATTTTACATGACTTAATGATGGCTTAAGTACCGCCATGTTGAATCGGTAGGGATTGAGCGCTTTTGCTGTATACAAATACCACATTTCAGTGGCTTTTATGAGATTTTTCTTCTGGTCTATGCCATATTTCAACTTAACCACAAGAAAAAACAAAATAGTTTAGGTTGTTGTGATCCCTATGCCAACAACATTGTTATGCTATCAGGATATAAATGTCAGAAAACCTTTCGTCATATTCTGAATAATGATATCACTAAACTATTATTATTATTAACCATTCATAATTATAAATATATTACATTTGGTTTGTTTCCACCCAAGAGAATACATACAGGTAACGCAAGTAATATTTTAAGCTGGCAGAGTAGCTATTGTGTATGTCACAGAAACAATGACATCATAAGTAACAACAGCAATTTGTGTTTACATAGTTGCTGTCTGCGAGGCAGAAAATAGTGGTAGCAGTATCGCGATCTAGAATTAAATTGAATTTTAAATTCTTTCAGTGTTATACTATTTAATCTGTAAACATTACTTGCCTGGTTCCTTGATTTTCATGAAATGAGGGAAGCAAATTCAACAAAACTATCAAAATTAATAAATACCCATTCCAAACTATTTTGGTTTAATGAAGCATGCGATACCACTATAACTCTCTTCCACCACACAAAGTAATGCCTTCTCTAATACTACGACCTATTTTTTAAGGAAACTACTTATCAAATTACAGAAATAAGTATTTTGATGAGAAAAATGTGATTGCGTATTTCATTAGAAAGTCTCTTACGTTTATTTGCAATTCTCAAAACTAAATTAAGAAGTACTATAACTTTTTGGTGCATTATATTTTAATAAACATCACAAACAAGTTTTATTATGGAATACAGCCTCAGTTTTGTGATATTGCTATATTACAGAATGTAAGGTAAATGGTTACAACTTTTTCATTTTGATTCATAAACAATTAAAATTCACTATGAAATTAATAACTTCAAGGTAAATCCAAATATATCCTGTAACGTTGCTTCTATAAAGTTTACTTTTGAACTGCGACATCACGAGTTATAAAACCACAACGCATTCCAACCAGCATCAACGTATTTGTTTTCATACTTTGCGGTCAGAAACAAAAAATGTTGTTTGTGTACAATTTGTGTATAATGAAATTCCAGAGAGTACAAGCTATGTTATCATACTATCCAACATTTGAACACAAAAGACATGCATAAACATAGTGGAGTAATTTGAATATCAGTTAAGAGTGCGTGTATATGATTAGGATTTACTTTAACCTGATATCACTGCATAGTTGATCTAGTGTAATTTTAATAAAGAATTTAAAATAATAACATAGCCAATGAACAAATGTTGTACAGCACTCTTAACATGTCAAATCTTTCAATAACAATTATTTTTACGATAATAAATAATTATTCTCTTATGAAACTTTGCATCAAATACTTTATAGTCGCATATAATGCTCTATGTACATAAATAAAAAATAATATATGTATATTCCTGAAAGTTTTTAAAATTTGATTAAGTGAAAGAATATACGCTTATTATGCTTGCTTCCATTATTTTTTAGCATACTTTCGAGATTCAAAATCAGACAAATGGAAGAAAGGACAGCAGTTCGACAAAGATATTTTGTTTTATAATAACTATTTTTAAGGGTATTTAAAATATATAACTGCTTGAAAAATGATACAAATGCTGAAATATTTAGCCCCAAGTTAGAAGAGTAAATTAGTGTCACCGAGACCAGTTAGTGTGCGGTAAATTCGGGCCTGGCATTAGAGAGGGCGCGGGTTCAAATTCACATCCAGCCATCCATGATTAGGTTTCCTATGGTTTTCAGAAATCTCTCCAGTCGAATGCTGGCATAGTTCCTTCAAATGGACATGGATGAATTTCCTCTCACTCTTTGTTCCAATTGCTTGCTGCCCCTAATGACCTCTGAGTCGGTGAGGCGTAAAGCCACAAGAAAACAAAAATTTAGACATTAGGGATTTGGAAACTTGCGTTAGGGACAGCAATAAGTTGTCAATGGTGATTCTGAGCAATATAAGTAACTCGAATAGTAACGAATTAAATTTAAAAGGCGCATAACGCAGTAGAGGGAATAATAAGCCTACCGGTTGTTAGTCGTATATTGCCTGTACATAGGTGTATTAGTAGCTCTAAGTATCATTCAAATACTCCCATCGGCAGAGGGTGTCGGTTTTAGATGTAAAATCAGCAATAAGATGGTTTTTTTTTTAAAAAATGCTGCAGATTGTAAACATAACAAATACGTTTACACATAGTAAACGAAAAAATAACAGGAAAAAAGGAAGTAATGTGTATGTCTCTTCTGTAACTACTTTGGAGCAAGTGGTCACTCTTCACTAAACTCTTTGCACTACTCTTCTTGACATCAGTCCTGGGAATGGCGTCTGTGTGGTGTGTTGTGGTAGTGAGGTGCTCCGTGTGAACGATAAAAAAAAGGTTGAAAATCTTGTGACAATGACTGCTACGGGAATACTTCCCACATACCAGAGATTTGTTAATGGTGTACCTGTGCCGTCGTTTTCGAGACGGTCGTTCAGGCCTCGGGAGAAATACTTGATTCTTTTAGTGTTTATGACATTTGGTGTCGTGTGCTTCGGTGCGTTCTTTTACCTACCAGAATTCAGCCGCGGATCGAGCACAGTGAACAGTGTGTATAAGCAGATGCAGGAAGCAGGTCCCCAGCTACTGATCCCGGCGCTGCCGCCCCCGCAGCAAGCCGAAGACGCTAATCTGATCAGGCACGGCGATGTGTTTCACGAAGAGGATCCCCATCGTAGCATGGACAGAGCGCGTCTGCTCGCTAAGATCGAGCAAGCGGACCAGGTGGACAGGACGCGAGACAACAGGGTACTGGAACGACCAGACCTTGGGCCTCCCAAGGAGGTTAGTGTGAGTGCGTCGATGGTGAAAACTGAGAGGCATCCAGAGTCCTTTATGATCGAGGAGGTAGTTTCTGTGAAGCAGGATAAGGTGATCACCATTCCCCCAGCACCAAGAGACCATTACCCTTTAACTTATGGAGGTGAAGACGCTGACCCAATCGCCAGGGAGAGAAGAGATAAGGTGAAAGAGGTAGGTCGCCTTTCCAAGACTCCTTTTAATATTAAGGATTGGAACATTTAATACTGTAGGCTCATGGCCTGCCTAAGGTATATGGCATGTTTATTCGTGAATTTCCGCAGGTATGGAGAAGCAGTAGTTACAATAAACTTGTCATTCAGTTAGTCACTAGTTGTTTTATTAATTTAAAACATCAAAAATCTAACTGTTACTAATGCAGGATGTCACATCAGTAAGATAATTTTTTTTTGAAAAATGTGTGTCAGAACGATTGGTATTGAGTAAGGATAATTTTGGCTTTTGAATTATATGTTATGGTCCTATCTTTCCACATATTTTTTTACTACCTTAATCCACCTATGATCTGGTCTTGTTCGACGTCTCTTCCCTTCCAATTTCAAATTATTTATTCTCTTTGGCATATTTTCATCACTCATGCTTTTGATGTGTCCATGTCACAGTTTGTGTTTATTTTCTGGTCTATCCTGTATAGTTCCTCTTTAATTGCCTGCCCCATATGCTAATTCCGAATCTTATTGCACTGATATTACTACGCGTACTCTGAAACTGTGATCACAATTCTATTAATCTCTCTTTCATTCATCACACATGCTTCAGAACTGTATATTAGCATTTGCAAAGAAATAAGCTCTGCTCCAAATCATGCCGTTGACATGCCTGTGTTATTCTGCACGTTTCATTTAGGCCTATATATTTTCTGTTTCTTCTATCACTCTTCCCAAATACCTGAACTCTTCTAAAACTTTCATTTTCTCACCTCCGTATATAGGGCCTAATATCCCAATTAGTCATATCCTTATTTCGAATTGTAATTACTGCTTCATGGCTTTTTTCCCCTCTTCTTCAGAGATTTGTGTTTTATATGATTCCACACCTTCCTGACACACATTTAGCTGTTCTTACACTTCTGACTTGCAGTTTTCCCATACAGTCACATCATCTACAAACACCATGGCTCTCATTTTTTCCACCTTGAACTTTCTGGCCACCTTCTTTATTACTTCATTCATAATAAGTGGGGAGATAACCCTCACTTGTGTGAGTTTGTTGTCTAATTTGAATTATGATTTCTCTCCAAACCTTCTCATTTCTTATATATAGACTTAACTCTCTAATTTCATGCCTATCATTGATTCCTTTTACCTCTTCATGCAGTTCTTCCTATGACACAAATCCTAACTTGTTTATTATCTCATCATCGTTTCCTGTCTAGTACAATTCTAAGATTTTGCTGCTTCATAATTTTTCCTTTCCATCCTTTCTCTGCTAGCCCAAGCATATCCAGTTTCCTCCTTTATGTGAAGTTTATGATCTTGTTCACTTTTCCCGTTACTGTGTATATTTAAAGTCCCATTCTGCAAACCTTCTCATTTTCCTTGCCAGAGTAATTGCCCTTTAATCCAGTCCTTTTTCTGAGAATTGTTCCCTAATTGAAAGCACTCATTTTATTCTGAGGATATTGAACTGAAGTGTAGTGGAAGAGGAGGAATGGTGGAAGTATGTCTATGTTCCTGACAGCTCTTGTCTGAGACTGGAATCTGTCACCAAAGTCGACAATGGTTTTACCTTTATAGATTTGTGTAACATTCTCACATCTTGCTTTAAAATTCTGTTATGCTTTGTATCTTCCATAAGTCTGATACAGGCCCTAAATTTATATTGCTGTTTTCTGTCTTAGTTGCCTTATTAATTTTAATGTTGAGGTTGTTCCGACAAGGTTATCGAGAACCAAACTGGATGCCATTCACTCATTTTGCAATCTATTTAGCACTGCTTTTGGTAACATAATGTGGTAAGTGCAGTAAAATTAGGATAAACTGTATTACTATAAGTACAGACTATGAAAGCAGGGAACTTGATTATCCCAGTCAAATGTTAACGAACCTGATGAGTGAGCAGTAACTCTCAGGCCTCACGTCTGTTTGGACGTGGGTTCTACTCTCCGTCTGGCCATCTAGATTAATTTACTGAAATTACTCTAGCTAAATACCAAATTGTTCTTTCAAAAATTCTTGTTGTTTATTCCCAGTCCTTTATTGTCACTAAACCCTGTTGTCAAAAAGCCATAAAGCCCTAAAAATGTGTTTGGTAATATATAGGTACATGACTAGAATTGCATTACTCTGAAAAAATTATCTTATTGTTAGACAAAGACATTAATATAATTCTAAATGGGAGGAAATTTTGTAGATGAAAAGATGGTGTTGTTTTGTCTCCACTAATTATTGATGAATATTACTGGATCAGCGATCCTATCAACATAGCTTCATTTTAATTATGCAGTGCAAGTTTTAAGTTCTTTTTACTTTTTGTGAGCCCTAATTAAAGACAAGAAGCTTACGTTTTAAACATATCATCACCTGCATAGAAGAAAGTAGTACCATCAGTATTGTGCTCCAAGTAACATTCCAACTTGTCCACAACATTTCTGCATCAAAGGAAACTATCAAAGCTACCTGTATACTGGCATAAGGGGTGTACTGGAGATCGCGATTCCGGTACAATAACATTGTGTCTGCGCGGAGGAATTCGATCTGAGATTTTCGATATATTTTGGATGTCGCTACATATTGTGGGTATTTATAGGCGGTCAGTGTTTGGTCGGATTGCGGATGTGTTTATGTTATGATGGAGTGTTGTGTCGTGACTTGTGTTGGGTGGTAGAATTGTGAATCGATGGTATTGGTGTTGAAGATTTTGCAAATGTGGTATCGTGTTATACAGTTGGGCGGGTGGGGGTTTATTGGAGATGACGATACCATTTTTTGGTTTTTACCCTTTATATGGGTTAATATATTGACTGTTTTTGTTCCCCGCCCAGATAATCCCCTAGTTCCCGTGCTGTCCCGTTAGTTACATTTGTTGCTGCGTTGGATGGTGTTTACGTCATAGGCGCCATGTTGTGACGTCATTGTTTTGCGCGGCGGAAAGTAGTTCTACCGGTATCGCGTTCTCCAGTAATCCCGGCATAAGAATGAGTTGGTGACAGTGCTGAAATAATACAGTACCTGTACAATTGTAGCAGTTGTCACATTAACATGGTACATATTTTATACAAAATATGTTTTAGTAATGATTTAACACAATAGAATATTTTCTTATAGCGTTTGTAATTTTTTTTCTTGAAGATTGTTTTATGTCTTAAGTATGAGGCCTCTGATTGTACTTATTGGATCTGTTGTACTCCACAGTACACCAGTAGAGCTAGGATAAAGACTAAAGTTATCACATACAGCTGCTACTTGAGATGTGGGTTGCATCTCAGTACTTTGTGTATGGTTACTCTAGGCATTCTGTCAATCTTAGTAATCAACAGTAAGTTACAATTAATTCACGTGATTAGTAGCAGATAGATGTTTTCGACTAGTTAAGATAACAGGTCTGTAAGTTAACAAAGGAGTTGTTAGATACTATGCTGCAGTTGATGAAAGAATTTTTTTATAAAAGGTCGTCGAGGATAAAAGTTGGTTAATGGCAATACCATGAGGCTATGGCTCCATTCAAGTGCTAATCATTGTTTAATTTTTTTTCGTATGTGCCATGTACTTTTATAAAAATGACAGCAATCCTGTTATAACACATTTTACCATGAGCCTTTACCTGGCAGTACACTAGTGTGTGTGGTCTTTTTTTTTTTACCACTTTCAACAACTTGTTTTCGTTGTTTTAAAATTTGATTTTTATATTTCATTTAAAGTGGTTCTGTAGTTCCTCAATTTATCTGTATGTTTATCTAAGATGATTCCAGATAATTAGAGGTGGTATTTTCTCCTACATGATGTGTCTACATTATTGGCTTTGTTATATATTCTTTGTTTATACACTAAAGATTTATTGTAAGAATATCATCAAGCCAGGGGCGTAGCTATCGGAGCACCAGGGCCCTCAAGCTCAGGGGGGCCCCTAAAGCTCAAAGCTCAGGGAATCACTGCCAGCAACCTCACGAGACTTGGTAGAGCCTGAGGGCCCAAAGTATTTTTTTTTCCACCGGGGCCCTTGTTAACCTAGCCATGCCACTGCATCAAGCTCTATGCAAGAAGTTGTAGTGTTCCTCTGCTTAGAAGATGTATTCATTCTTAACTTTAACCCTAGAGTTATATCCCTTCTTCAACAGTAGAGTGAGGTAGCTGCCTGATTGAGGCTGGCAGGTAACTTCAGTCAGTTAACTATTTTTTTTTTACATGTTGCAAGTGCTCTATATGTGTCCCCTTATTGATTCTACAAATACAAAGTCGATACTCGGGGTTCTTTTTGTACTCGGTGCAGCATGTCCCTATTGATCTGTTCAGAAGTACTGTTGATGCCAACATGTATTACTATAAGTAATAAGCAATTTTGGTAGGTTGGTTGGTAGAGGATGCTTAAACACTGATCCTTCAAATAACTCCATACAAAAAACAAAAAGATGCATGGGATTAGATCAGTGTGAAGGTCATAATAGGAATTGCTGATAACCACCATGAAGGAACAGTTGGTTTTCAATCTCTTGAGTGACCTCTCACGTTTGCTCTCTCATGGCAGAGATTTAAAATGCGGATGCAAAACTGTATGAGTTTTTCTAAATAACTGTAATGTTTTTTGACAATATGTCAAATAATATAATTACAGTAAATTTGTGGATCGCTTCAGTCATTTATAATTATTGGTAAGGAAAGACAATAGCGAAAAAGTCTCATAGGCAATTCATAGTGTTAAGACATGAAGGATTGGTTCAACTAAAGGAGTGTTATAGAGAATGGCAAAGATTAGAATCTGAGAGATTGGTGATAGAAATAAAGATCAATATTTTTGTTGTATATTATGTTGTCATTGGATGTGTGAATCAGAAAATGCAATTATTTAACAAAAGGAAATTATCAAGATACTAATTCATGATATTCATAAATTTCAATGTTTCTCATATGGCTGTTTTGATTTACCTTAGCATTAACTTTCTTGATATATCTGTGGTGACATCTTTCTTCCTCACTTCATTTACACCATCGAAGAATTCAAGGAGGAAAACTGTAGTTTTGTGTAGACATCACTTTATTATTGTTTTATTAATGTATTATTAAAGCAAACATACTTTCCTTGTTCATTGATTATTTGTTACATAATGTGTTGAGAAGAAGAGAAGTGTAAACTGCGCAAATTATGAATCTTGTGTCTCGACTCGAAAATATAACATGAATCCTATTTATCCTGAACAGCGCGTTTTTTGTTTTATTTACTGAGAAAACAAACCATTGTATGACTGTACATCTATTGGTGTACGTATTATTTTGTTATGGAACTGTTTATCTGTAAATTGACAAACTTTCCATATCCCACAGAGCCAGTCTCTTATATTGAGATCAATGGTAAATGAATGTATTGTTTGAATGTTTGGCAGTTTTAAGTCATCCTGCTAGGTGTTTCATTGTAAGAGCGTTGCAGTCTGTGCAAATGGATGACCGTGAAACGTTAGTGCTGCCCAACAAAGGATCTTCAGTAGACAAGTAGATACTGAAAACCACAAAAAGTGGTGGTTAAAGATAATGTCTATGGAACTTTAATGCGACATCATACTGGAACGAAGTGCTATGTGAGCTCTTGCCAATGCTCAGGACGAATGGTAGGATAGTACCTTTATCCGCCTCAAATACTAGAAGTTACGGGACTGATCTGGTGGGTCAGTTGTTTGAGGCGCGAGTGGGGAACAGAAGGTCCCCGTTCGAATCTCGGTTTCGGCATAAAAAAATTTATGAGCCTTAAAACTGACCCTCAGCGCTGGCAAATATTTACTTTGTTCAGGTAGTACTCTAGGACAGTGGTTCCGAATTATTTCTTCAAGATAGAACTCAACCACGCATATCCTTTATAGATGGAAGGATAAATAAAAACTGAAATATTAATTTACTAAATTACTGCAATAACAAACGACACAAAAAAATCAACAAATGTCCAAAAATATATTTGAAGATAGTAATGTTTGCGTAATTTCTTTAACTATCTTAATTATTACTACGTGTGTCCCTGAGGGTTCGCATACCATTAATTGGGAATCACTGCTCTAGGACTCTCCGTGGTTCAGATTGCACGTAAAGCTGTAGGTTCGTTTCACCTAATCGGATTACCGGGTTTAGACAGCCATGAAAGGCGCCTGCGTAAACTAATCGCTGCAGACCTTTGGAATCTCCAGGCCAACAATGCCATACACATTTCCTTTTCTACAAGTTACACGAACAGTGTATCAGCACAGAAGTTAGGCCTTCCGCAGACATAAGGCAATACCAGTGGCGGATGAAGGATTTTGGTTTGGGGGGGGGGGGGCTTGACTTAGGCGAGGGTATGCTTTATAAGAGGGGGGGGGGGGGTCGACGACAGAAAATCTCATGTCAACATTGCCGTCCTTATAAGAACAGTAGAGCTAAAAAAAAGGGTCTCCAAAATTGCGATGTCGTCGTGGGTGACGTAGATGCTTTGGGGGGAGGGCTTAAGCTTCTTAGCCTCCCCCTCCCCCCTTGGATCCGCCTCTGCTCACTACCCATCCTCAATAAAACGGCACGCGTAAGAAAACTTTAATGTGAGCTTCCAAACAAGGAACAATGCTGCCCTGCATGGGAGCGTCCATAAACTACGGGGGTGGGTTGACGGTTACGTGGGAGGGGGCAGTGGTGTCCGAGCCAAGGCACTTAGCTTTCCATTCGTCTCAGTTAAATAAGATACAGAACTCACAACAGCATGTTGATATTTATTTCCATCATTTCATTATCTTCGTGTGTAATTGTGATATCTTATATACTAACAGTGCTGCGCATGCGTGTGACTTGAAGTCATAGCGTTGAGTTGCACGCGGTCGGCACATTTGAACTAACCGACACGCATTACGATTTGGAAAACATTAGGCATGCCGTACCTACAGATTCAAATTTCCTTACAGATGTCACCCTGGATTTTCCAAGGCAGTGACAGTTCGTATTGTTTTGATGGTTTGAAATAAAGTTGTTTTGATTAGGAGCGATCGCGTGTGACCACACCACTCGTTATGAAATAATTATATTTTGTTCTGTCAAGTGTATTTCACTGCAACTTCTATTATAGTGCTCACTGAAGTGTCATTTCAAATGCAAAGTATGGTGTGAAGTGATACTGTACAATTAACTTTACGAAGCTTGTTGAAAATGTTTTTCCAACAAGTTTTCATTATACAATCAGTTCTACAAATCTTCTAAGCAGGCCAAAGAATTATTCCTTGGTAATGCAGAAAGAAAGGTAATAGAACTGCACCAAAAGAAAACAAAAATTGCAGCTCTTCTCAGTTATAGTTTGTCTATTTTATCAATTAATGATAAGGAGGATGTTTTTAGTTAACAGCTCAAGAAGAAAACGATCCCTGACCGTACCTGAGAAAGAGGTTTTTCCCGATAATTTATCATTTTCACGAGTGGTTAGTGTCAACATTCATTCAGAATATTTGTAATTATAGAAAAGTTCATAACGCAAATATCAGTTGTGTTAATTATATGCACAATAATTTTAACGACAGTCTTAAGAGAAAACGGCGCAATATTTCTTCTGGAATTCACATGGAAAAAGCTACGTGACACACAGGAAGGGGGGGGGGGAGGGCGAAAGCCATGACAGGTTACTTGGCGGGGGGGGGGGGGGGGGGGGGGGATTGGGTTAGCTGGGGATGGATAGAAAAAACCCTTGGGACTTCTAGCCGCGTGGGTATTGAAATACACAATGTTTGAACCGTCACCTAGCTGGTGTATTTGTCAGATGCCGAGGAACTGCACTCCGCACCCTTCAGAACCGTTCGTTGGACGTCATTCGATGGCGGTTCGTACAAAAATTGTTGCGTTGTAACGTGCTGTCTTTGAGCTGTAGCGTACGGAATAATTAATGCCACATACGTCGGTCAGATTTGTCGCAAAAAAGCGTATTAAAGACGTTAGATGCCGTCATATAAATTTTTTTAGAAAAATCTACTGTAGCAGAACACAGCCTGACGTAACATAAGGTTTGAGACTACAGTAGTTAAGTCGCACACTAACAGCTTCTGATACAGCGTTATTAAAGAAGCCATTGAAGTCCGGCTGGACGCAATTTTAACGGGGTTTTCCCAGTGTGTCAACTTTACAAAAGATTTTCGCCAAAATCTGATACACGTTTTTTTCGAAGTAACATCGGAAATCGGCTTCGAAACGTCCCACAAAATTGACGCGTTCCACCGGTAGGCCACCCAATACAGTTTTAACAATGTCTGTGGAGTAATAAGAGTGGTCTTTTTTTTAAGTTTGGTGATAAACACGTCTTTGAAATAATTAGATTTATTTGGCTCTATACACTTGGTCCAGGCAATTTCCAATTTTTTCATCCAGTCAGGAAAATAGCTTTTGTCTAACTGTGGAAAATGCTCGTCTACGGAGCTTATTACGTCCTCTTTCGACGTAAATGTCTTCCAGACGAATCAAATGTTCAGTTTCGGAAAAGGAAGTCACGCAGGGATAATATGATGGATGGGAAACCACTTCGAATTTTGCCGTTGCAGCGATCGACATATGAGTCGGTACGTTATAAAGGTGAAAGAGCATTTTTTTTATCTGCTTGTTGTGGCCATATTTCTGTCAATGTATTTTTCAAATGGACCAATTAAGGCGCATAAGAAGGCTCCTGTAATCGTTTTACACTTTCCAAATGAACGACCAGGTTTATTTATTGGAAATCACAAATGACAGTGGCCATCAATTTCTCAAACGACAGAAATGTTTTCACTTTCTGCGGCGCACTTCCATCAGTATTCTCCACTAGGTGAGTAGTGGTAGATGCCTGTTTCGTCCACAGTCACATAAAGAGTTTCGCCGATTGCTTTGTGTCTCGATAAACTCCGCGATATTCATCGTGCGCACAACTTTTTCGCACACAATTTTCCATTTCTGGATTCCCCCCCCCCTTTTTCATTTGGGACTTTTGCAGTTTTGGCGATCTCTCTCTGTTTCACTCGGAGGTTTTCATTACACCAACACGAAGCAACATTGACGTTATAAGTCACAATACATAAAATCGCAATTAAAATTCTGCTTCGTTGCAATGAAATTGGTTCTAATATCTCTTTACAGAGAGATTGCGCTTCTTTTTATTGCTGCTTTATTTTATGGCAGAACATTCTGTGAGCATATTGTTATGCTGTTACGGCTCCGTTTTTCCGCCAGCATCGTTGATACGAAACTTCCTGTGCCCAGTGACAAGTGTATAACGCAACATACTGACGGTGATACGCTACGTTTAGGGAGCGTGCACAAACTACGTGGCTCGGTCCAGGGTGGGGGGGGGGTTGGCTGGAAGGCTACGCTGGGCTACGTGGGGGGGGGGGGGTTCCGAGCCAGGCCACGTAGCTTTCCTTTCATAACATTTTTCACAGTGAATATTTATTTCCCTCAGTTAATTATCTCCTTATGTAATTTACAATCGTTTGACAAGAGAAAACAGTACAAAATGTCTTCTAGAATCAAAAGAAAAAAAGCCACGTGCTACGTGGGGGGGGGGGTTGAGGCAAATGCAACGTCGTTACGTGGGGGGGGCGGGGTTCACAGGAGGCTAAAATGGAGCTACGTGGTTTATGCTCGCTCCCTTACAGCTAATAAACTATGGAATAGTGAAACGAGTGGCCCTTAACTACAACTGGTGATAAGATCAAATAACCCGAGACAATCAAACAGGCACCAAAAAGCCACATTTCATCATCATGCGTCCATTTATGTTTCTTGAAAAATCACCATTTGTATTAATTACGAGCTGATTGATAGATTTAAATTTTTGGAGATGCGACATCTGTTCTGGTATTGAAGAATCCTAGATTTTCCACATTAGTAGTAGTTTGTGGTAAGAAATTGTTAGACGCTCAACTGGGGTAAGTGGGCTGTCTGCTGCTAGTTTATTGTCCATTAGTCCAGCAGAGATTACAGGAAACTAGAATTCGGAGTCTATCGTTACCATAGCATCCCTTAGCGTCGTGTTGTTCAGACAAATTTGTTGGCTCTCCTCTTCGGACTGAGATATTAGTTAGTTTAGTATTATCTTCTGTAGCTACATCCTCACAAATGTGTGATTAATGATCAGTAACTGTTTTTTGGATGATTCGTATATCAGTAAAAGTCGTTGAGGTAATACAATTGATAATGCTGGAGGGATGGTCGAATAGTAACGTCTTTTCTGGATGTGTGTCGAGTTCCATATTGTTTCCGTATTATTTAAGTGATTTCATTGGCACTTATTTTTATAGCAGAGAATAAAGATAAGAAATAAAATGTCTTTTAATATGCGTTGAATAGCTTTTTCCCATACGATTAATGTAAAGAAATGATAGACTTTCGAAAATTTCTTTCTTCAAATGCCTCTGTTGCAAATCACGTTGGTCTGTTCCTCCGCCTCTGTGTTGTGTGTGTGTGTGTTTTTTTTTTTCTATGGAAAATAATAGTTCCATTCGCTGTCCCTGTTTAAACATTTGTGTATTATAATTGCACATTACTCTCCTGATTGAAAGTGCTCATTTGATCAACTGCTGGGCCATTTGAAGCTTCATCACTGCCGTTTCTTGTTTCGATAGACCTTTACAAGTAAGCTAGTGATCCCCACTATACTTCGCCCTTGCCACCTGGTCTCCCAGCACGGAAGGGAGTGGTCTTGTGGTGAAAGCCGTTAAAGAAGTAACTGTACAAGATGGAGTTCAGGAATCAAGATTCCAGCTGTATGCGATACCAAAGAAAATGTAAGATTTGTAATTGGAAAACACCACGGGAGAGATCGATTAAAGGAATGAAAATGTGTAGCGCAGTAGTGGAATGGAAGGAATTTCGGAAGGTCAGGAGACTCCGGAAGATATCCAGGATAACGATAATAATTTAATATTAGTGTTAATATTGTAAGTTAATGGCCTACTCTTAAGGAAGGAAAATACTTGCAGCGAATTTATGCACTAAGATACAGCACATTGTCTATGTAGTAGTGCTTATTTTCCTGTTAGGCTTGTTGGTATTGCATTGAAATTTTGGTAAAATGAATCTCTTACTGAAACGTCGGCGAGAATTTGTTCCTCTAGTAATATGTTGCAGATGATTGTGAAGTTGTGAGCATTTGCAGCACGCCAAACGCGATCTGCGATGCTCTTTGATACGTTGAAACCCATTAGTGGCAGATTTGTCGATCTCATCCAGTTAACTATGTCTGAAACGTCGTGGCTGCCATTTAGCGACGGTTACAGACAGGTGGCTGCATTTAGCTGCAGTCCCTTTCAACACCACGTCCGGCTAGAAGAAAGTTGCGCTTATCGCTTCGGGAAGTTTTCAGCCATTGATGATCTGCGTCTAAATGCGTACTGTATCGTTCAGTTTCTAAAAAAAATGTAGTCACAGTTAAATTAATGGACCATCGCAACAATGGCGTATATTATAGAGGAAAAGAGCTTGGATACCGTAATCGAGATGGTCGCCACGTAGTGAGCGGGGATGTTACTAATTTGGTCAAAGTACACTGTCGTCCTAACTTGTGTAAGACATAGTACAGGGCAGCAAATTTGACGCATGTCTGTTGCTAAGGAAGTTTGGTTTAGATGCGAGGAGTGATTAGGTTCAATAGTCTCAAAACCTGCGTAAAATAATTTTTAAAAAAAAAAACTGCGTATGCGAGATGTTTCGCGCACTGAGCGAACTACATTTCTGTTGCTTCCAGCCGACAAAAGAGTCAGAATCGTACGCACTGTGTTACAAATCTACACCCCACTGTCTGCAAACAGCTTAGGCGCATCCAGTATTTCAGGGCAATCTTCTTACTAGGGCGGTTTACCCTGATTTACACAGTGTCTGTTTTGGCAGCATTTTTTTTTTTTTTTTTTTTTATTGACTCTCACGCAAATTACTAACTCCGTATCTTATTCTTCCTTCGTTTTCCCCCTCATTTCGCCGTCATCTGTGGATTCGACAGTTCTTGTCAACCTACACGTTCCTGTACTCTGCATCAAGTATTAGGGAGAGGGAGTGAAGGGAGCGAGATGATTATAGGTATCGCCATCTGTCGCTAAACCGTTTAAGTTTTGTTTTGCGTGTTAAGTATCTTATTGTAACGTGCAACTGGTGATGCGGGCATTGGAGGCCGTTGACTATGACCGAACGTGGTGGTGTTACGGTTAGCGTTCTGGCCTCGCATTCGGGAGGACGGCGGTTCGAATCCCCGTCCGGGCATCCAGATTTGGGTTTTCCATGGTTTCCCCAAATCACTTCAGGTGAATGTAGGGATGCTTCCTTCAAAAAGGCCATGGCCGAATTCCTTCCCATTCCTTGCCCCCCATCCTTTCCCGTCTCTAAAGACCTCGCTGTTAACAGACGTTAAGCAGTAAAAAAAAAAACATGTTGACTACGGCGCTGACTACTGAGAAATTATACAAAAGCAGACTACTAGGAGGCTAGTAAAAAGATATAATCACGGGACCAATATAACACTGCTTAGAGGGACAAACGTTCAGGAAAACTATTCCCTTTCCCCCTCTCTGCCTAGCATTTCTCTCATTGATGAAATGTTCCTCGAACGCTTTTGCTCAGAAGTTCTAAACAATTTTCTTTTCAGTGGTATAAGTGAATTCAAATTCACCACCAGTTTTGGTGGATATCTGGAATTGTTAACAAGCTGCGTCACTTTGACCTGTAGGGATGGTGCAGCAAGAAAACCAACGGCTGCTCACTCACACAAACAAGGAAAAAATAAACACAATCTCGTCGGCAGAGAGAAGTGCATGATGGATGATGCTTCAGTATGTCTGCTGGTGTCTCACCTTATCCTCAAGATTCACCTATTTTTATTTCTAATTGAGCATTATGGGCCTCGAATACAGGTCTTTGTGTGGTGCATAGGACGGCAATTAGATTTGTCTTAGGAAATTATGGCAGAAAGTATTTAGTAACAGTATTGATACAGGAGCTGGGTTGGGAATCATTGGAAGACGAGAAAAGGGTGAAGAGTTTTCCGGGGGTGGATAAGGCGCAGCATATTGGCGATAAAGCCTGCATGGGCACACTGTTGAGAAATTGCACAAATATTATTATTAGGTAAGAAATAGGCATGATCATAAATCAGCTCTTGGTTTCAGGCATAAGGAGATGGGAAAGTTTTCATTTGTAGGTAGGGGAGACAGTAAGGGGAATAAATTACCAAGGCATATGCTTCCCAGTTTCGTTACACAGTGGAAGAATGTTAATGTCTGCAGGTAAATTACCTATCGACAAAAGTGAATCCTTGGAATTGCCGCCCCATCGTAAGTACTTGACGAAATGGCTGTTATACAATTTTAACTGTATTAGCAGCTATAAATTCATACCTTATTCCTTTCTTCCGGTGCTGAGCGGCGTGTTTTTTTAATAGGCTATTTGACTAATTTCTGAAAACCATCTCATTTTATAGAATGATGTGTATGGAACCTGGAAAAAGTTTTTTTTTTTTTTAAATTCCGTTAGGTATTTCTTGAAAAAATAACAAACAAAAATACAATATTTAAATATGCCGCTAAAACGGTATTTTAGCATTATGGCGTCGTCTTTCCTTGAGTGACGTCACACGTTTGTAACCAAACATGCTAGTCAGTATTGTCTCTGTGCTAGTCAGTCATGTGTTGAGTAGATAGCGTTCTGCTGTTTGTGTTATTGTTTAAGAACATATTTCTTTTTAAAAAAATGAATTACAAATGGTGTGCAGTGCCAGAGTGCACAAATACGTCTATAAAGACACCGGAGAAGCTATTTATATGTGTTCCAAAAGATGTAAAATTGCGCAAAAAGTGGTTACAACTTGCTCGCAGAAGTGATAAAATAGCGGATAATTCAGTTGTTTTTTTCTGTGAAGACCATTTCAATGTAAGTAAACATTTACTGTTAATCAATTACACTATAGACATAACATTTAGATTAACCATAAAACGTACTTAGAATGATCTATTTCACCAATATGTTTGAGGTTAAAAATTGGGTCTACTGGAGATCGCGATTCCGCTACAACAACATTCAGTAATATCGTTGGAAAACTGCTGTAGTCAGTCGCAAGACTTATTGTTTTCAAGCTGTAATTACGATATAATACAGCCTGGACCATTATTTTGAAGCAGAAATTAGGTTGTAATACAGCCTGGACCAGCATGAAACCGTTAAGTGTACTTGGGAAAGAATTTCTAGAGGAGACTTGCGTTTGACCACTGCAGAATTTTGATGTAAACTCCTGGCGGAATCGCGATCTCCAGCAATCCATAAAAATTTATGTTGTTTTACCTAAAGGGAATCCAGTGACAGATGGTATATTTGGTGTACTACATTTGCAATGACATTTTACAGAAAATGTATGTATTTACGTTTGTTGATAACTTCCAATTTCATTGTAGATGGAAAAAGACATGGCAAACTACTATAAGTACAAAATGGGATTCTGCCAGAGAATAATTATGGTAGATGGAGTGTTACCTTCTAAATTTCTCTGTCAACAAGATCGCAGGAAAAGAATGTGTGATGCTAGCACTTCTCGGCCTGCATTTGTCAAACGGCAAAAATGCCAAATTTTTCAAGAATATGAAGACATTCAGCTAACTGTGGCAGTACCAGAAATTGTCATTAGTGAACCTCATATGACAGCAGGTAGGGTAAACAGACCAGTGACTGAACAGTGGTGAATAACTGTTTTTCTTGGATGGCTTCCTTGTTCTCCAGTAATTTCAGGCCAAGAAAGGTGTTCATTTCAAATATCCTCTGAACTTCAAGCTTTTTGTGAAATGTTGGATGTTGCTAGGGCTACTGAAGTTGAAGTAATTTGTTGTAGTAATAGTAGTCTGTAACTTGTTGAAGTCAGTGAACAACAACAAGTAACAAGTGTAGGTTCTGTGTTAGGCTGGAGTTCATTACCATGATGTAAGTTTATAGTTTGATCATTAGAATTATATTGAATGGAAGGAATTAACTTGTCATTGCTGCTGCCTGGATCAAGATCAATTTAAAAAAATAGAACGAGCAGCAGGATTGTTTTCAGTGTCATTCATTTCCATTTTATTTGAAGTATTCCCATTCGCTTCTCTAAATTTCTTCCAAATTGAAAATAACACTGATGCTTGAACCTCATTCAAATAGAAAGCAGGAAATGTGTGTTCATTTAGTGGTAGTTTGCTTACCAGTGAAGGAACACTGACCTTTATTGCTGTTTACTTACTGGTTACAGTCAACATCTTGTTCATTCAGTAGATTGTACTTGATCAGGAAGGACTAGTTACAAGAAAAAGACAGCTCACTTTTAAAAATTTCACTTACATGAAAAATTCCATTGTAGGAACACCTGTTCATTTACTTGTTTGGTGTATATTTGAGATCCTAAACTATAAACAAAGCTATGTTGCAAACATTAAAACTATTAAAAATATACCTTGATCTTGCTCAATTGTACTAACACATATTAGATGTGCAATATATATATATACACAAAACAATATGAAATTCATTTTAAATTTAGAGAAGTACTCTGCTTACCTTACTATTTTAGCACTGGAACCGCAGTCTACATGAACAATAACAATTTGCCATTTTTCTATCAGAAGGTAATATGATTCAAACATACAATCAAGGCCAATGTAGATTCCAAAATGAACCAGGAAGCCACTGATACAAAACTAAAAACTATAAATAAAGAAATTACCTCTTTTTTTAAAACAATTTTTCCAGACTGTTCATTCACTGGTGTCTGTTCACTCAATGGTCAGGTTACCTTATGTAGACATTGAAATTAACGAAGGAAGCAATAAGAATTCTGAATTTACTCTTATAATAAATTACTCCTACCTTGTTAACTCACAGTTTAATTTTTTAGCCCTTTTTATGTTATTCATTCATAAACCAATGTATTTTATATTTACAGAATCACTGCAAACATTGAACAAGAGTACATCAACAAACCCTGTTATCATTGCTGAAAAATCAGTGCAGTTTAATTTTAAACCAAAAATAAATTTTAGAAGCAAAGACTTTGACAAAAGATACTTCTGTTTCTCCCAAAAAACATTCTACCATATCCAGGTACACTTCCCCATTCAAGGTCAATCAATGCCATTGTCATGTAAAACCATCTACAACTGGTATTTCTAATATAAAGAAGATAATTGGTTTCATTGATGAGGAAAGATCAGATAGAGATCTCTCTTCAAATAAAGATTCAACATTTACAGTTACTTCTTCTTCAGATGTGTCTGAATCGGATACAAATATTACAGACACAAATGAAGACATAGGTAAAATGCAATGTTTGCAGAATACTTTGCGTCTTATACTTAAAAAAGCCTATGATGTATATTGGAGTCTCTAAAGAATGTTATTTCATTATCAATTTAATACATAAGCACACTCATATACCACATGAGCATATATTATTGTGTTTGAAAAAAATTAGATTAAACAACAGTTTTTCAGAATTGGAAGATAATTTTGGATTGTCATTATCATATGGCAGCAAACTGTTCTTAAAAAATATACCACTTATTGCTAGTGTACTACGCCCATTTATTGTGAATATAGATAAACATTCTATCAAAAAGACTCTGCCAGTTTCATTTCGCCACAATTATTACAATGTAAGTTGTATTATAGATTGCTTGGAAATAGATGTACAAAAGCCAACCAAAGCCGTTTTTCAAGCACTGACTTGGTCAGACTATAAAAAAAGTAATACTGTTAAATATTTGATATCATGCACCCCTAACGGTTTAGTGAATTACATTTCATGTGGATGTGGTTTTGGAGGCAGGGCAAGTGATGTCACTATATTACAAAATTGCAACTTTTTAGATGGTTTAGAATCAGGTAATGTAGTTATGGCTGACAGGGGCTTTAAACATGTTGAACAGGTATTGCTTGCAAAAGGAATTACATTGTTAAGGCCACCTAGTGTAGCAGCAGGATCAAAATTATCTAAATCTGAGGTTCGGCAAACTAAAATTATTGCTAGCTTAAGGATACATATAGAAAGAGTAATAAGGCAAATTAGAGAATTCCACATGTTGAAGCTACATTCTACAATTAATAAGAATTTTTTGAGAATATTTGATGATATAATTGTTATAGCATGTGCAATTATTAACTTACAAGACTCGCTTATAAAATAGTGGGTTGATCCATTCCTGTGAAGACTACATTGCATTCCTGTATTTCCCACTTGAATCTATATTTTCTGATGTATGACTATATGATTTATTGTAACTGAAATAGTAAATAAAACACTAGAAATCAGCACTAAATTTTAATGAAGCACCTTTTAAATACAGTACAATCCCTTTATTGAGCACAGAAGATAAATAAAAACAGAGATTACAGATTGCAAGAATTGTATACAAAAGGTATTACCAGGATAGTGATTTCTTCAAGGTAATTATGAAGTGCTACGAATCAGTAGTGGATATATATTTGCTTTCCAGAATGATGCACCAGTTGTCAATAAATTGGTAACATATTCATGATTAAATTCTATTAAAACTATGTCAACCTTCTTTGAAATTTCAAAGTCAGGATGTGCAACACAAAAATATCCTTTCTTGAAATTTGTTACCAACATTTGCAGTTGCACTTGAGCCAGATACTTTTGAGAAATCATTCCATTATTAATGTAACTGCATTTAGCTTTCTCACTAGTTGGGCATTTGACTTCAATGACAGCACTGGAACAAATTCCATCTGGTGTAGCTGCAAACATGGGATACTGATGAGACAGGAACAGCCCACAGGGCTTGATTTTCTTTTTGAGCTTGCTTTCTACAATTTTTATCACTAAAGATTCTAACCTTCTGCCTCTTTTCATAGCTGGTGTTTTAGCACCCATGATAGCAGATATTAATGAGCCATCTGGTGTTTGGCAGCGACTTGCTTCAAATGCCTTGGATGCTGTAATACGAGCATATCTTAGCTCATACCACAAAGGACACTTATATTGGCTTTTAGTAGAATTTTGTTATTAAATTCAGAGTGTTTTTATCTAATTTTTTAGCTAATGTTTCAAGAAATTTGCTAACATCATTCCTCTCATCACTTTGTTGAATAAGGAAATTATGAAATGAAAACTGCCGGACATCACTGTATTTAAAATCATATTGATATCTTAAAAGTTCACAGTTTGATACTTTTCTCTTCTTTGCCTCTTGAAGGAACTCGGTAAGAAGCTCAGTGCTTGTATTGGGGCGTGAAACTTTTTTCTTGCACATCTGTTCTATTGTTAGATACTTCATTGTTGTCCCAACTCTGGAGAGTGTTGACTTCTTCCAGTAACATTCGACCTCAGTACAGGAAGGTTCCTCACTTCGGCGATGGGTCCACATTAAAAAAAGCTACGGCGTGTTTACAGCCACCAGCGGCGGCCGCACAGTCCAAACACCGGCAGCTCACGATTTCACCTTTATCCTCATCCACTACCATAGTCACATTGTAAGAACTAGATCTTACTTTATGTTCAGGACAGATCCTGCATTTGAGTGTACAATGTCCAGATTCACGACGCAGTTGCACGTAACCAATGGCATCATCTCCATACGATTCTCTTGTAGCCCTGCAAACGAAAAATATTTATTACTAGCAGTTACCCGCGACTTCGTCCGCGTGGAAGAGTGTTGTAATATAAGATTTTGTTGAGAGGTCTGGTCGCTCAGTGGTTAGGGCGTCCAACTGGACATGGAAAAGTCCCCAGCTTGAATCCCAGTCTCGCAGAGGGTTTTCATAGGTCCTTAGCTCGACCTTAACCTCTGGCACAGGTTGTTGTGTGATGTGAAGTGCGCCAGAATGCTCACGTGGTTCTGATTCCACGTTGAACTTAGGTCCTCTATTCCCAGTAGGATTACTGCGTTAAGTTAAGTGGCTACGAAAGGGGCTGATTGCGTAGACGTAATGAAGCCTTGCCACCAGGTCAATATGACCATATAATTAATTTTAGAGCTATTTTTATTGGTGATGGTAGTAATAAATACTGCAATAAAATAAAAATGTATTTGTTCCAAACAACTTCATCGAACTTTTAAAACAATAAAAATATTCTGTATGTTAGTAGTATTTTCAGTTTAATACATCGGTATATATATTGTAGGATTTGTTATTTTCTGAAAAAACATGTAAATTTTTTGCACTCGGTACCCGCGAGCAGGCAACATATAGTTGACCAAAGGAAAAGCAGTGAGTATCCAAGTGTATTCCCACCAATTTCAACGTTTGACCTTGCGATTTATTAATTGTCATTGAAAATGAAATTTTTAATGGGAACTGTAATGTTTTAAATTCAAAGGGAATATTACTGGGAATAATTGGGATATGCGGAATTATAACGGCTTCCCCTTTAGATGCACCGGTAAGAATTGTCGCCTTCACAATGTTTCTTCCTAGTTCTGTGATGTGTAATCTGGTGCCATTACAATACCTTGAGGGGAGGGGGGGCAAATTACGCATCAGGAGACCTCGAGTGCCAACCTTAAGCTCGAGTTTATGGGACGATAGCCCAGATAACTCGAAGGAATTTGAAAACTCGACGGGGTAGGTAGCAGCTTCGTCAGTTAATCTTACTGTATCGATGGAAGAGTGTGTTGTCACTTCCCCGACTATTTCCTCTAATATATATATATATATATATATATATATATATATATATATATATATATATATATATATATATATATATATATATATATATATATATATATTTGCTCCAGAATCATTTTTCGGGGCAAGTATTATTGTCTTCTCACATAACCAGTTTTCGTCATTGATAATATTTAGTTGAATGCTCGGGAAAACATTAGAAATGAGCTCACGTTTGTTCAGGCGTTTCAGCAACTCGTTGCAATGCCAAATATGTGGCATATTGTTATTGCCGTCTTTTTGTTTGCTTCGGTGTTTCAGAAGCTTTTGAGATCGATTGCCAATCCGCTTGCTCTTAGCAAGCACCGAGCTCGCGATTTTCCCGGTGTGATCTTCCAGACACCAAGCGTTCATTTTGGTGTTGTCGCCCAACTTGTGACTGCTCCGGCAATTCAGCATCTCCAGAAGCCGCAATACGTGCTAAGTGCTCAACCCTGTGCAACTCTGCTAGAGTATTTGTTCCTGGGTTTTGGCTTTTTTCACAGCCGTAGTTTTCTTACATTTCATTGAGAGATTTGAATTTCGTTTACCCGGCATCTCTTAAAATTACTAATTTCAAGACTTGCGAATAAAAATTAATATAGTTTTAATTAATGGAAACTCAAAACGTCAAAATATGATGGAAGCGACTAAACATCCAAAACATTTACTAACATTCAAAGAGCAAATAAATACCTAAGTGGCCCAAGGACGTTGATCTCGTTAAAAAATTGCGAAACTAAAAATGTATATATATATTTTTTTTTTAAGTGAACTTAATTTGCTCTCTGAATATTAATTTTGTTTTGAAGATATGTGGGTTCCATCAATTAATTCTGTTTTAAATCAGAAATTTAGGTATTATAGTAATAATTGATTCTTTTATTCATAATGTTCAGTGTTAATGTTCGTTTCTCTACCTGTGAAAACAGTTGACTGCATGTAGATCAGTATACTATAGTTTGTTCGTTTCGATCCATTAATTCTTCTCTGAAATATAAATTACAATGTTAAAGTAGTAATAGATTCTTTATTCATAATAGGTTTCTGAATCTGCAAACAGAATTGAATGTCTACCGGCAAATCACCACTCTGCTTTTCTGACTCTCCACTATCTGAATAAAACATTTATACATTTCAAAAATTTACTTCGAGCAATGCCGTGTGTTCTGCTAAATCATCCAAGCTTATTATATATCTTTTGATACAATATCATTATAAAGCGATACATGACGTCACTAAAATGGTGCTCGTGAAAGAAGCTTAAACTATTAATAATGTTTCAGTTCTCATTTTGGTCCAGGCTGCATTTCAACAAAGTGAAAAATTCCGCTAATAATACCGCTAGAAAATCAAAGCTTCTATCACTCGCGCATTAATACATTAGAAACGTGAATTATTATTTCAGATCGCAGGAAAGTAAATACTGAATACATATGAAACTTCATTCATTATTGCAGTTACCTATTTAAAAAATTTATACTGCTTGTAAATTACAATGTGCAACGGAAAGTTCATAATTCTCTACAACTCTAAGACAATTTTTGTTAATATTGCTGGTCAAGCTTACATCGCGATAAGGTGACTGTTGCTGCTCGTGATTTAGTAAGGCGTATAATGAAATTAATTGTGATAGTAATTTATGCTACACTAATTAGGAATCTTGATATAGAAAAATCTGTTACTATTCGAAATACAGTTCCAATGCATTTAATGTGTTGAGGTGTGTTCATAACGTTTGATTTTGTAGCGGCAATATTAGCAGAGATAGTGGTTAGGTTGAAATGCTTCCTGGACCAGAATGTTTTTGTTACAGTATAAGGCAGAAGTCATTTAGTTATTATTAGTAATAAATAAGCAGCTTTCATAAGCTCCGTGTAAATGAGGTGTATCGCGTTGTAAACGACTTGCAATATTGCTTCATGAAACATTAAGTCTCTACGTTAGGTCATTGAATACATTCGTTTTAAGTGAAGGATTTACTGGAGTAGTTTACGTGGCGATACATAACGTCACAACGTGACATAGTGCTTATGATATTTGCTTAAATAACTGATAACTAAATTTCTCATGCCATTGGCTGTGACAAAAACATTCAGTTTTCATTATGGTCCAGGCTGAATATCAATGTAACCACAATATTATTGGCGCTACAAATTCAAAACCTCAACCACACGCGCATTGAAACAATTATTTTATCCTAAGTTAGCATCGTCGTGTATCGCGACGTAAACTTGAACCGGATTTATTAGATATTTGTAGAAATTGAACAGTAAGTAAAAAGCACTGTTTCCTAAATCATAGTCTACTATTTGTACTGATTTATACAAAAAAATTTAACAAAAAAGGGTTTGTTAATAATTTGTAATATTACAGAGAATGTATAGTGGAAAAAAAGAAGACACACAGGAAATAAATAAAACCGAGATGGAATGGAATCCGTAACATTTTTATAAATACGACATTTCGAGCTCCGCCATTTTACACTTTTAGTAAATCGACTTTCGTGCTAGTATAATCATAGCATTTTACGTTGTTTTTTACCAAGCTCTGATTTTTCACATTTAGTATATTACGATCGAAATTATGGTGCAATATTTGAGATGTCATATTAACGCAAATGAAAAAATCTCTTTACGAACTTAGCAACAGTACCTACCTTTTTTAATTTAAGGTTAAGTACATATTTATAATTCCTGCTTCCAAACTATTGTTTGTCAAGTGCATCGGTTTTATGGCTTTTAAACTAAACACAAACTTGCATATGTAAGAAGGTTTTTCACTATTATTTCTGAAAAGCAGTGTTTGCGATTTATGTAAAAAGCAAAGAGTAAACGTTGCACGGCTGTCTACGAAGTAGGAAACTCTTTGTTGCTTCCGAATTGATATTAATGGCAATTTCTAAAAGAACTATGCGTTTTTGCGGGATAAAATCTATCCTATAACACTTCGCACGCAATTAACTGACTTCGTGCCAAATTTCATTTAAATATGTTGAGTTATTAAGACGTGATTGACTGCAGACGTATATCCAAACACACATCCGAACTTTCTCGTTTTCTCATTTATAGATATATATATAGATGAATAAGAAATACATACGCCGCATACTACAAACTTAACCTACTCTACGGTATTTCGCCATCAAAACATCGCAAATTATGCTACAGGCACAAATTATTACACTTTAGCAGGTTTAATGTAGGTTACTTAATAAATTGATAAAATACTTACTTTGCTATTTTTACATTCCTGAGTTCAGCAGAGTAAAAATCGGAGTTATTTTTGAAGAAAATTCCGACCATAATTGCATCCACTATGGGCAAGTTTCCGCTGTCTGCTATCACGAAGCCGTGCTCCATGACTAGACAAGAATGTGTGGAACGGTAAGGATATCGTGAAATACCAATATCAGCCGATAAACCAAACTACAGTAACAAGAGACACCAATGAATAACAGTATGCAATGAGCGCTGCCAGATGCATTTACAGACGTGTGACGTCATTGTAGATTGAGCCAATCCGGGCCGTTTTCGATCACATGACTCCAGCTAAAAAAAAATTAAACTTTTTCCGGGTTTTATGGATAAACCATTACATAATTTTCAGTTAGCTTGATGCAAATCGCTTTTAAATACCAGAATATATACAAATATCAGTAATTACGACAATATTTTTGACATCGTCAAATAGCCTATTGCTCCAACGTTTCACCCGAAGCCTCGGGCCGTCTTCTAAGGCAAACTGCAGTTTATTCGTGAACAATTATTTTGGTTATCAACGAAATCAAACAAGCCAGCCATATAACAGACATTACGTTTTGGGGTCAGGACCTCTGGGTTTTCGTTGCTGCGTTTTGCGTGGTTACACAAAAGACATTTACATGATTTTGTAAATAAATCCGTCGAAAACAACTGGTTTGGCGAATTTTGTTTTTTATTTAATTCCCCAGACGCGTTTCGGCCTTGTGGTGTAGGGCATCTTCAGTGGCTGTAAAGTGTTTTTACATGTGTTGTTACAATAATTACATACAATGTAACTCTTAATAAATATGTATAAACATATGTACACACTGTACTCACAGATATAGTGGTATTCCTTTACATGTCGGTCTGGAACAGCACTTCACACGCTTTCACATAACTGTTCATTACAGTTTTCTTTAAAACTATTGTTACACTAGTTGTTTTTTCTGTTGCACTTGTTCTTATGTTAATCTTTTCTGTTTATTTACACATGTGTGTTACACACGGTTTGTTTGATTCTACCAGATTTTTACAGTGGTGCCAACTTAGTTTCTGTTGCTATTGTTTCTGTGGTGTACCTTCTATTAAATTATCTCTCTGTTTTTGTGCTGAGGTACTGTTTGTGATTATTGTGTTAGTGAATGTATTCGTTTTCTTGTTTTGAGACTGCTTTTTGTGTTGTTAGTGTGTTGTATAGTGTTTTGTTGGTTAAATTTGTGAATTCGTTTATTATTGTTTTTCTTATTGCTATCGATTTGTGTATATGGTAGCTTTCCTGAAATGTAAGTAGATGATTTTTGTGGTTGTTGATTTGTAATATTTTCATTTCTGTATTTATATTGGGTAGGAGGGTAATTATTGTCTAATAAATGTTCAGCAAATGTGGAGTGATTTGTGCAGCTTATTGCTCTGATGTGTTCTTTATATCTTATGTTAAAATTTCTGGATGTCTGTCCTATGTATACAGCCTGACACTGTAGGCATGTTAACTGGTATATTCCTGCTTGTTGGTGTAAGTCACTTTCAGTGTTGGAGTTTAGATGTTTGTGTAGTGTGTTATTTGTCCTGAAAGCAATTTGTATTCCTTGTTTCTTAAATATGTTGCTGATTCTGTGTGTGTGTGTTTATTATTGTATGTCATGGTGTACCAGTGTTTCTTGGTTTGGTTCAGTGTGCTGGTGTTCTGTATCCTAGGGGGTATTGTTGTTGTTTTTTATTTTGTTGTTGAGCTGTTCAATAAGTTTTTCTGAGTACCCATTATTATTTGCTATTTGGATGATTGTGTTATATTCTTTGGTGTAGTCTTTCTCGGATAGGGGTATCATATTTAGCCTGTTTAGCATGTGTCTCAGTGCTGCTTGTTTGTGATTGTTTGGATGGTTAGAATTGTTGTGAATTATAGTGTCAGTGTGTGTGGGTTTTCTATATATGCTGAAGGAGTGTAATGGGCCTTTTTTGGTTATTGTTATGTCAAGGAAGTTGAGTGAGTTGTTTGTTTCTTTCTCTATGGTGAATTTTATATTATGTTTCATGCATCGAACATATACAGATACGGAGGCTACGGATTGAGTGAATCATGGAAATATCTTTTGTTTAACCATGTAAAATGCTGCACTGAAAATCCAGACAAAGAAAATAATATGAATGGTTATGACGTTTTCAGTGTATTTTAACTATTTGACAGTGCTTCCAATATAAACTCCATCGCAATTGAAACATGAGCTGTAGCCCATTCCCATGAGCAGGTAAGTGTCCGGAGTCCAGGAAGCGGTTAGTGGCTGTTGCCCTGAGTTTCCTCTTCACCGCGGGCACTGGAGCGTGGTTACCAGCCAATAAAAAAAAAAAAAAAAAAAAAAAAAAAAAAAAAAAAAAAAAAAAACACGCTACCGGAAGTTCACGGTAGATATACACTTGATAGGTTCACATCCCATTTTATATATATAAAAAGGATATTATTGTTTTCAACTCTTACAGTTAAGAACATTTTACAACTCTGCAAACTGACGGCTGTTCTGCAGGAACCAGCCGCAACTAGTTACCCCCCCCCCCTTCTTCCTTGATGTTTTCATATAAAACATAGTCGAAAGTAGTTCCAAACCTCTCCTTCGAACTCAGCTTGTTTACATAATCAAAGCGCCACGCGCTCTGCTCTCTGACGTCACGGAAAAATACGCCTTAATATTTAAGTGTTGAGCATTTGTATTTGATGGGTTCAAAACTAAATTCATACCGGCGTTTTGCATGTAATGGGCTCGTGTGGTAAATTTTCACTATTTTAGTTTTATATCAACCCTTTTACGTCTGTTGAGGTGACTGTACAGTCAACCCACGAAATAAAGGAACAACCAAAGTTACTTCTGTAGTTTCTAATTACTTCAGAAAAGAAACAACATCATTATTTGCAAGCTTTTTATGAACGTATTGTTTTATTGCGGCATCACATCTTCGATGGTGATATGAGGATTTTGCCATGACAATCCAAACGTCCTTTTTTAAAGAAGTTTGCGCTAATGTCCGTTCACAAATACATACTTATGAGTCCTCCTTACACAGAATCCCCAGCATGGCCTTAGTATCAATACACAGGATGTATGTCTATTTTAGTATAAGACGAGATATGTATGCAGTGCGACCCAGACCCAGTATGCTTTTGGTGACTAGCAGCAATTAATTCACAGACCAAAGAGATTTTGATCTCACCATGGTCGAGTGTGAAACTAAGCATTTTTTTCTACCAAGCTCTGTTTCTGCTCCACCAACAATAGTCACGAGTTGTCCTATAGGCCCTAGGAATTTCACAGTTATAAAAACCTTTGCTTATGGGTCAGACGCATACTACTTTTCTGTGAAAGTGTAAGCCCCCAAACACTAAATTGCCAAACACAAATTCAGACTCCAATATAGCCACGTATAAACAAGACACCTTGCCAAGCACAAACTGAGTCAGACATAGGGATTGCAATCCAGCAAAGCGGGATCGCGCAATCCCGCGGGATCCCGCATCATTAGACAGTCTGGCGGATCCCGCACAAAATTAAGCGGATCCGCAATCCGCAAAATCCGGCGGAAACGCGTGTCAGTCTGCGTGACTCGGTCTCTGTTGGATATTTTCCACTGTTTGCCTGTACCCTTCCACTTGGCATTTGACTCGTGTGAACAAGCGTTTGTTTTTGTCAACCTTCGTCATTCGTAAGTAAATAAATACACTTTTACGTATTCATCAAATCTTACGTTTGTTTCGAGTACACATTTCAGTAATTTGAGTTATGTTGCGTATTTAGTACGATTTCCTAACTATATAATTATTTTTTAAGTGTCGCACACGTTATCTGAACTACACGGTTACAGCTTTTTATTCACGGTTTCATTATTCCAATTTTCTGTATTTTCAGATAAAGTAATTGTGACAATTTCCTAATTTGCGGCTGAAAATTTGATTATTCGGTGATATGAAACTAATGTTATCGTAATTTTAACGATCGCGTACCTATTTATTTAACAGCTATCAAAAGGAAATTCTATATCCTTTGACTTATTGTTGTTTTGGCCGCTGCCTCAATGCGTTTCTTTAACGAAAGCCACCTGCTTACATGTGCCGCTCAGGCTTTCGATTAATCCCTCTTCTCCTTGTTATTATTTCGACTAAAGGTAAAAAAAGTTGTAATGAAATTTTCACAGGTGTATCGACGAATTGTGTTGTAGGAACACCATACTTCGACGGCTGCCTCCGCCGTCTTCATCACGTGTGTAATTTCGTGTGATTGCAATGAAATCCGGAGATACAACCTATGAGGACTTCACTGTAATCACTCGACGAGAAAGCCTCATTTCTTACTAAAAAATAATAATTTCTACTTTAAAAACGTCGTTACGCCACAAAGTAAATCTGAAATACTTGACAGTTTACGTGTTGGTGAGTAGTTTCTTTTAATAACATTGAATCAACTGTAATATCAATCAAGGAATCAGGAGATATAATAATGAATCACGCAAAATAAAGGCCAAGTCTCGTGCATGTACAGTGACAAAAAGTTATGAGATCTTTTTCTGAGCCAAGTCTACACTTTACAGAGTATATTCGCTTCACTTTGTGAAATGGAATGCTTTTCTTGTTGTTATGGAACGTTTATTAAGAATTAAAAAAAAAAATTCTGGCAACTTGGCCATTAAGCATACCATATTTTTAAAGTTATGTGATGTATTGTAAGGCACATAATATGACCTAAGACTCAATATTTTCGATTTTTATTATTTATTTAAAAATTTGTTTAGATTAAAAAACAAAAATGTAAAACCTCGAAATATACTTAAGACACGCTAAAAAGTTTTAATGTCATTTTGCCATTCAAAATATTGTTAACTGTTGATTTTTATCATTTTACATTAAAAAATATTTTTAATTTAATTATTATTTAATTTATTAACGTTTTAAATAAGTATGTTTTAAATATATTCGTGAAAAAACTGTTTGTACTAATCCCGCACGGATCCCGCGGGATTGAAAACACTGCGGGATTGTAATCCTTAGTCAGACACGAGCACCGAACCACACAAGCTCAGACATCAACCATCATACGTCAACACTCATACTAGACACACTAACTCGTCGACCAAATCACACAGACACAACTAAATCACTTATGCACACAGTACCACACACATTACATCACGCAAACATACACTAATTAGCTCACCCCGCATACCCTTACCATCCAGTTCGCACATACAGACACTCGCATACAAAGACACGAACTCGCCAATCAACACACACAAGCACTAATAAACAGAAACACAGATTCAGACCACCGAGCGTGGTGGGTGAGCTGGCCTCGCATTCGGGAGAACGCAGGTTCGAATCACCGTCCGGTCAATCAAATTACGATTTTCAATGGTTTCCCGATTTCCTTACCGTTCCCTGCCCCTAATAATCACCGCTTCTAATGACCTAGATGTTATAGAGACGTAAAGCTCCGTCCGGGCATCCAGATTTGGGTTTTCCATGGTTTCCCAAATCACTCCAGGCAAATGCCGGGATGCTTCCTTCAAAAGGCCATGGCCGAATTCCTTGCCCCCCCCCCTCCCCCATCCTTTCCCGTCTCTAAAGACCTCGCTGTTAGAGAGACGTTAAGCAGATAAAAAAAAGACGTAAAGACCAAAACTATGCACATATACTATACTAGTATTTTCCCTTGCGGGTAACTTGTGTGTGTAGGAATTGCGTTAGCCTTTTGTTAGCATAGCACAAACGTTTGTAATGTAATATCCTTGTAACCTATAGAGTAAATTAAATTCTACAATGTCTTTTCACTTATTGGAGTATTAATATTTGATCTAATACTATATTTTACAAAACTAAAGAAATAAATAACCATAGTCACCTAGTTAAAATACTATATTAACAGAATCCAAAGTATGTTGTGTTTATTTGTATTTTTGCGTGATCTTTGGTGGGTATTTCGTAAAGGAGTGTTCATCTGAGATACAGTATGATTTGTAGCGCCTGTCTGTTCTCGGTACGAAAGCATTATCATTTCTTGCTCCATTCCCTGGTCATGGAGAAACTTATAATATACCGACTATATTAAGTTAGACCATAAGCTTCCAGCTGTGAAAACACTATCCAAATTGGAGCTTTGGTTTTTGCATTAATCTTCCTCAAACGTTCATATACATGCAGCTAGCCAATATATTAAATACTAGCATTTGCCCGCTGCTTCACGCGCGCGTGCCTTGGCAGGTGTAGAAATTATTTACCGATTTTATTCTCTTATCAGACATTAACGTGGAAAGGCATGAACTGTTAATGTATTCTGAATAGTTTCGTTTGTTTCGGTTAATACGTTAGGTTCGGTTTTCATACTGATGTAATATTTTAACGTGATGCAATTGATTCAATAATAGAAAAGGTTCCTGAAAAATTAACAGTAGTAATTCGTGGTTGTAATTATTGTGCGAAGTATAAACATTTATTGTTTAGAAAGGCTTTTATTTTTGCGTTATAAGTAAATAAAGCAATGCTTAAGAGAAATAATATACTATCTTCAGCATACTTCGTAGGTCACTCATTGTAATCCCTCTGTGTAGACCATGTTTCTGGTCTGATTGTTCATTGTACATATGTACAGGCGTGATCTGCCACTCACCCTGGAGCAAGCAACGTATAGCTGGCCGTGCGAGAAACATGGTGTCCGAAGATCAATGCCTACGGTTCCTAGTGTCTGTCCCTGAGACTTGTTAATTGTCATGGCAAAACATAACGTTACGGGAAATTGTAGGCGCTTAAATTTGAACGGGAAGTTTGAAGGAACCAATGTAACGTTAAGAAAGCTGATATTATAGGCCTAATCATTATTGTGTAATTTTTTTTTGGCGATTTTATGTGTAAACTTTGCCTGGGATTATATAGCTAGGTATAAGCTTTGTTAAGGATGTATCTGTGGATATAATGAAAAATATTGTTTCCATGATACTTAACTAAAAAAAGTTTATTTTTAAATGTGGATACCGAGGATTGCAACATAGCCGCGGTGCCATAAATTTATGTAAATATAGCAGTAATCTACGACTTAGTCCTCTTGGAAGTGTGCTGAAATATAAAAATTCGTTACCAATAATCACAGCATCTCAATTTTTCTGATTTATTTTTGTTTTTTTATTTTTGTTGTTTGGATATTGGTTTTATTTTATGTTGATACACCATCAATTATTCCTGCTTTAAAATAGAAATTTACGTGAATTGGAGCTACTCTTGATTTCAAATCGTCGTATCATTACTGTCATTATTTCAGTCAGATATAATTAATCCAAAAATGTCGAGATGTGATCATGGTACAGTTTATGTAGTAACGTGCATGTAACTGAAACAATTATTTCTGAATGGCAACATTATGGCAAGTTGTGAATCGCTTGAAATGCAACCTGACAGCTGATATGATGCTTTGTTATAGGCCTAAGAGACGATGCCTGCAGCTTTATAATCTACGCGGTGTAGCATTAGGATATGAAACATTTTTAATTTAAGTTTCTTTCAATATAGCCGTATTTTCTATGTAATTATTTCAGTCGCATGTAAGTACCTGGCGAAACAACAGCCTGGACCAGATGACAATTGACTCGTTTTGCTTAGCATCAGGCATAACGGGATTAGTTTTAAAATTTACGCGGTGTAGAATAGAATTTTAGGATGCCTACCAATAATCACAGCATCTCAATTTTTTTCTGATTTATTTATTTTTTGCTGATTGGATATTGGTTTTTATTTTATGTTGATACACCATCAATTATTCCTGCTTTAAAATAGAAATTTACGTGAATTGGAGTTAATCTTGGTTTCAAATCGTCGTATCATTATTGTCATTATTTCAGTCAGATATAATTAATTCAAAAATGTCAAAATGGATCATGGTACAGTATATGTACTAATGTGCATGTAACTCAAGCAATTATTTCTGAGTGGCAAAATTATCGCAAGTTGTAAATCGATTGAAATGCAACCTGGACAGTGATGACAGCTGATATGCTTTGTTATAGGCCAAAGGGACGATGCTTTTAGCTTTATAATTTACTCGTTATGAAATTTTTTTTATTTGAGTTTCTTTCAATATATCCGTATTTTCTATGTAATTATTTGAGTCGCATGTACCTGAATTTTCGGATGCCTAGTTATATTTGCACGTTATAGCCACGAGACATATTAATCGAATAAAGTACTTCCAAATATGTGCAATTCCGCACAAGTAATTATGAAAGAAGTATGTTTTATTACTTGCTGATATTTATAATAGCTGTTTTTAAGACATCGCTCTTCGAGAAAAAACTGAATTTCGTATTAAGTATTGGCTTATTGTAGCTGTATTGTACAGCGTTCACTTAGCAATTTTGTTCCAGAGACAAACTGTATAACAGTCTACCAGAGACAATATAACTTTTTCGTAATTCAACAGACCTGTTACGATTCAAGTAAATGCTGATTATACTTGATTCATGTATTCTTTTTATTTTGAAGTACTGCGGTCCAGAAAAATGAATCGCAGAAGTAAAAAAAATAAAAAAAAAAGGAAATCCTAAATTTTGTCAGGTCTCTTTATGAAAGGAGTGACCGTCTGAATGTGTAAAATTATCTGTGGTCTACAGTTTCACATTTCTGAAGTTTTTACTGACTTGCTTCTTCCCATGGTACATATTAGTCGTTAACTACTTCTGCAGATGTTGATCAGCAACATTAGCTTTAAAAATTTGGAAACACCATGCAAATTGATGCTGTAGTTTTTGCGTTATTAGAGATCAAGCCTCACTACAAACGCAGCTTGCTTACAGATTATAATAGTATAGATTATAGCTATCCAACGATGGCCAACACTAAAAACATATACCGAGGTTATAATTACACAAATAATCGGTAGATTAATTTAGGACAGCGTCACGAGTTTTTCTTTTTCATTGTTTTTATCATATTTGAATTTTCTGCTTAGTTTTTAAGTGAGTTATCGCGATATCGAGTTAAAACTGTGAAAATCCCATCGAAATCGAGTCAGACTATAGCTAAAAAGTTTTATGTTTTAATTTCATCAATGAATTTTGAAAAGTTCACCAAAAATAGAAAATATAGTTTATTTACTGAAGACTGAAATGAAAGATTCCAAGAAGACAGCGAAAAATATATTTTTTCCGTTTTAAACTAGGAAATACTGACTTTTTTTAAAAATTGTATCTCCAAGATCGTAAAAAAATCGCTGAACATACAAAGAGATTATTCTGTTGGTTTTGAACCAACGTGTTAATTTTTTTCACGCCGCAGGCCACCCTGTATACTCCGCAGGCTCCGCTTTTACTACGTAAAATTTGCAACTCAGTTTAGCAGAGCCGTCTTGTTACGGGACTTGTCGCTGGCCGCTACGGAGAGAGTTATTTTGTAGTTGTTGAGGGCCTGTCTGAGCATTCGCCTAGATCAGTGTTTCTCAAAGTGGGCTACGCGAACCCCTAGAAGTTCGCGACAAGCTTTGCGTATTGGCGGACTGGCTATCTCATGCGTATATCACGCACAATGGTGAATATTGCTCATTGTTGCAAGTAGTGGAACTAAAAAAAAAAAAAGGTCGCAATTTTTTTCTGAAGGGGCTTCGCAGCACCCGGGAAATTTTAAAAGGGGCAGGTGAAACTTAAGAGTTTGAGGAACACTGGCCTAGACGATTGTGGGAAAACCGTGGTCAGGACTGGCGGGATTTGAACGTGCTCCGTCCACTATGGAGGCGCTTGAACGCACACACGGCAGTTAAAGTAATTCCCATTGTACAGCTCTGAATGTCCACAGGAAGTGTCACTGGTGCTGGCGGAAAAACGGATCCGTCCGTTATATAACTGCAGAACTTGTTATTGAGTTGACCTTACACCTCTTGTTTTCCACTGGGACCCTCTTTCGACGAGTTTCCGTTTAACTGTATTCAACGCCAACTCTTTTAAGTCACTTGTGATACCAAATCGTTCCATCGCTATCCCTTTTATGGTGATCTTTCCATTTCTTCCTTTATCCACTTTGATTTATACTCCTTAGTTTCAGAATTCCTGTTCACTATATTCTTTCCTACTTAACATACTCGGTAGATTGCAGGCTGTGAATTAATGAATGAATGTAGTGAAGTGGACTCTTAAGGGAGCGTGCATAAACCACGTAGCTCCATTTTGGCATCCTGTGAACCCCCCCTCCCCCCCACGTAGCCCTACGTGGCTTTTGCCTGTACCCCCCCCCCCCCCCCACGTAGCACGTAGCTTTTTTCTCTTTTGATTGCAGAAGACATGTTGTACAGTTTTCTCTTTTCAGAGTATTGTTAATTACATACGAAGATAGTTAAATGACGGAAGTAAATATTCACATGCTGTTGTGAGTTCTGTTCCTCACTGTAACTGTGAAAAATGTTATGAAAGGAAAACTACGTGGCCTGGTTTGGAACCGCCCCCCCCTCCCCCCACGTAGCCCAGCGTAGCCTTCCAGCCAACCCCCTCGACCGAGCCACGTAGTTTGTGCACGCCCCCTAAAGAGTGGTTAACAATAGGGTCTGTCATTCGGGAGGATGCAGGTTCCATCACTAGTCCGACCATCTCGGTCCGTTTTCTACGATTTCCCCAAATCATTCCATCCGAATGTCGGGATGGTTACTTCAAAAAGCTATTGCTGACTTCCTTGTCCCCAGTTCTCTCCCACCTAGCGTGGTGGGTGAGCGGTAACGCTCTGTCCTCGCATTTGGGAAGACGCGGGTTCGAATCCCCCCCCCTTCCGGACATGTAAATTTGGGTTTTCCATTATTACACTTCAGGTGAATGCCGGGATGCATTCTTCAAAAGGCTATGGCAGAATTCATTCCCGTTCCCCGCCCCCATCCTTCCCCCTCCTCTATTAACGTACGACGTCGACGAGGCGTAAAGCCAATAATCAAAAAAAAAAAAAAATCTCTACCAGCTCGACATGGATAAGCCGCAAAGCCATAAGTAAAAAAAACTTAAACCTGTTTTCCTGGTAGTCGAATGTTATCAGCTCGCTCCACCAACCTTCAACATGCCTTTGTTTCACCAAGGTGATAAACCTTCACACAAAAATAGGAGCTTTATTTCTTTTTCAATCGTCGGTTTACGCCAACGAACGGTTGTAAGGAAACGATTAATAATTACTGACAATTTAATGACTCAGTATCACTAACTGAGAGTTTAACAAGTATATGAATATAAGGAAAGCACAATAAGTAATAAAAAGAGGCAAAAAGCCGTAATATAAATTTAAAATTCCTAATTTTTTGAAAAGATTCGTAGGTCCACAGATAAATTCGTAGGTCTGGCAGCACTAGTTCAAATAGCGAGTATCAATTCCTTCTCGCGCAACCTAGCCTCATCGGGAAGTCCCCGTTCGTAAAATAAAACTTCAGTCAATGTTGCCAATATTTTTGCAATTTTCTTTTCTACTGAACCAGAAAAATACAGTAGATTTAAAAATAAGATAAGTACTTAGTATAAACTCCAAAAAAGTCATATTAAACGATAAATACCTTAAAATTTAGTAGTTATGAAAAAAAAGTCCCAGAAAAAAGTGTTTTTTTCATAGTCTTTTTCATGTTTTTAAGTAAAAAAACCCCTTTTTTTACAACACTATCCTCTATTTAGCTCAGCCAACTGAAGTAGTGGGGATTCCGCAGCAGCTTCAGAACAGTGTACCCTATTATTGCCCCGAGGTAAATAATTAGCAGAGGAAACGAATGCCAGCTGTCCCTTTGTGCAGGTGCATTCTATTCAGCAAGTCATACAGCTGTTGTCAAGCGGAAGCGGTCCATATCAGTACTACACATCTGTATTGTCTCCTTAGCCTTCGTTAGCAGCTAATCGAAAGAGGTATAAAGCAAGGCTACCTTACATTGCAGAAGTGGGGCATAACATGCGAATTACTAAAATGCGAAAGGGTTCGCGTGGCTGCCTGTTCATAGCTCGTTTTTCTCTTCCGACGAGGACGGTTCAAACGCATACCGAAACTTCGACACAACCATACAATATGTTTATTTGCCGCCTTCTATTTATTTTTAACCCGCTGTTGCGTATTTTTTAAGGTATCTGCAAAATGTTTCCGGAGTCATTTTGAAAGCAAACGTCCCTTCCGTAGATTTCATGGTGTCACTTTATCATACCACAACTTGTCAACCACGTGAGCTTATAACTCGTTAACTATGGCATATTACGCACTGCTGTTGATCCGTTGATTGTTGGTCCAGGTGATTTATATCTTAATCAAAGTATTCATCTCGATTGTCGAAAATGGCCGCCACTTACAGGAATATAGACGTCGTTTAATACATTCATCTCTACTTTAACTACTTCCAATTTAGTTCGTAGAATCTCCAGAAATACTATGTACTGAAAGTGTGTCAACGGATTATCAGGTCAATGGGGAATTTTTACATATTGCAATTGACAATCTGTCAATTATGAATACTGAATAAAACTAGTGAAACGAATTCAGACCTTAAAGGAAACAGTCTGATGGCTTTTACAAGTAATTTGAAGGCAGTTAACGACATGTGTGACCTGTAAATCAAATGAAATATGCTTGTGCTACTATGTTGGCGTTACTTCATAAACGATTAAATAATTCAAACAAGTGTGTTTATGTAGTCAGGGAAGTAATTTTAGTAGGAGTCTTAAAACCTTTTTTTGATCTGTGGGTGCACTTATACAAACAATCCGTATTTCCCTCCCAGCGATGGGTCTTTTCCAGTTAATCTTTTCTTTTAATAGGTCAGATTGTCCACGGTTTTTTAGAGGTGCCTCAGTCGTGAATGATTCTATTTAAAGCTGGTTTCCCTGCCAGATCGTCTCAAGAACACTTAAATAGTTGAAGATAAGAGTGAGATCAAACAATAAAACGTAGTTGAAGTATTTCCCAGGCATTGATGGTTAGTTTTATATAAGAATAGTGAGTACCTCAAAACACGGCCAGTATGTAATTAAAATAATTTAATTAGTACGACAAGACGCAACGTGACGTCTCCTGCCCTTTAATTGACACCGACCCAGCTGTGGAGATTTTAGAGCAGATGATAAACTACTCTGTAATGGAGATAACAGTTGTTGACCTCGCTTCTGGGAGTCACTACTGTGGAGCAGGCTTGCCAACCTAAATCATACTATTCTTTCACTTTATTAAAAGAAATTTCTGATGCTGGGAAAATAAATTCGGTCTTTCTGATATGCTGAAAGGAAAGTCCAGAGATTCTGAATATTAAATTCTGTTACTAAGCCTAACAATTTCATTTGTATGTTGCTCCATGTATGGTAGACGTAGTGTTGTAAAAAAAAAACGGTTTTTTTTCTGGCTTGAAAAAAAAAAAACATGAAGAAAAACTTTGAAAAAAAAAGTTTTTTTTCTGGAACACGTTTTTTTTCACAACTACTAAATCTCAAATTTGTAAGGCAGTTATCGTTTAAAATGACTGTTTTAGAGTTTATTCTAAGTACTTATCTTAGTTTAAAATCTACTATATTTTTCTGGTTCAGTAGGAAAAAAAAATTACGAAAATATTGGCAAAATTGACTGAAATTTTCTTTATGAACGGGGATTTCCCGAAGAGACTAGGTTGCGCGAGAAGGAATCCCCATTGTTTGGATTGATACTTCCTATTTGAAATAGTGCTGCCAGCCCTACAAAATTACCTACAGATGTTTTAAAAAAATTAGGAATTTAAAATTTATCCACGGTTTTTTGCCTTATTGGGCTTTCCTTATATTCGTATACTTGTTAACTCTCAGAGTATAGTGGTACTGACTCATTAAATTGTCAGTAAGGGAGCGTGCATAAACCACATAGCTCCATTTTGGCCTCCTGTGAACCCCCCCCCCCCCCGTAGCCCTACGTGGCTTTTGCCTCCCCCCCCCCCCCCCCCCGCCGCCACGACGCACGTAGCTTTCTTCCGTTTTGATTCCAGAAGACATTTTGTACTGTTTTCTCTTGTCAGACTATTGTAAATTACATACGGATATAATTAACTGAGGGAAATAAATACTCACATGCTGTTGTGAGTTCAGTTCCTCATTTTAACTGTGAAAAATGTTACGAAAGGAAAGTTACGTGACCTGGCTCGGAACCCCCCCCCTCTCCCCACGTAGCCCAGCGTAGCCTTCCAGCTAACCCCTCCTCCCTCCTCCCTCTGGAGCGAGCCACGTAGTTTGTGCACGGTCCCTAATTATGAATCGTTTCCTTGCAACCGTTGGTGTAAACAAACGATTGAAAAGAAGTAAAGCTCCTATTTTGTATGATAATAGATTTTAATTCAAACTTAAAAGACCGTAATACAGAACTATCGGCGCAGTCTTTATGCACAGTGTGTACTTTGCTCACAATTTAAAATTGCAATCTCAAAATCTGTTGCGTACAATACAAGAACAACCAGTAAAAGAAAATTTAACTATTTCTGAAGTTAGAGGAGACAGAAGAAGAGACAGAAAATTCCGACACCAACCGAACTAGTGTTGGTAGTGCTGATACTAGTGAATGTGGTACTGACATAGAGGATGAATGAAATTATGTTACCTATATAGATACACTTTTGAATCATTATGTGAGACATTATATGATTCAGTAAGACTTAAAACACACTTGTAAAATGGAAGTTCCTTAAATAAAACTATAATTTATCGAATATTTTGCTTTCCGAAAAAAAACAAAATTTAGAAAAAAAAAAAAAAAAAAATTTAGAAAAAAAAACACGGGTGCTAGGTTTTTTTTCACAAAGCTGAAAAAAAACTTTTTTTTTTTTTCAGTTTGCAACACTAGGTAGACGGAATACGGTTGCGATACGAAACTTTATATGTCCAGCATAAGTTAACAGTTACTTTCGACTTGAACTTCTGTCCATTGGATGAGTAATGTAAGACAACTCTGGTGACAGACGGTCGTGTGGTAGTTCTACTGGACATCATTGTGGGATGGCGTCAGGTGGCGACGACATTTAACTTTTAAATACTGTTTCCGCTGTCCGCACTTCGTTTGCGCAATCACTTGTTGCGTTCTAGACGACAAAATCCTCCCAGCTTACTGTGGCACAAGGATTGATTATCTTCAGTTTGAGAGGTCCTTGGCTGTCGGCGTTTGGTACAGCTTTAAGAAAAGTCTATGTACAACGTAAAATATAACGCGGCATACTTACGAAATGATATTCTTAAAAAATATAAAAAAAAGGCGCTCGCTTACATCCAGCATTTGGACTTTACTTTTAGATTCGTGTGCAAGTTGAAGGGCAGTAATGTAAAAGTAACGAACCGCAGTCAAACATAAAACGTTGCCTCATGACCTTGGTGTTTGGTAGAATTATTACTGGGCTGGTAAAACTTGTAGATAAGTGGCTAGCTGAGACTCTCTAGATCCATCTTGAACTCCGTATGTAGTTTCCGATTTGGCTTGGGTCCGCGAATGCAGGGTTGGTCGCGATTTGTTTTCCGTTCCTTGTTAACAGTTCCAGCTTCGCACTGATGGCCGTGACGTCACTTAATAGTAGAGCTACAACACACAAAAATGATGCTCCCACTAAAATTAAGAATGACTCAAGAACCGTCATTGAGATAGCATAAGGTCAGATGTAAACCACTTTATGTAATACATTTCAATCCTTCTTTCCGTGTGTTTGCTACGATAAGTATTATTTATACCAGATTAATAAAGCCTTAAAATCAAGTAAATAATTGATTTTTATCACGTCTTTTGCATATGTACGATTCGTGTAATTTTATGAGACTAGACCCGTGCGAAAATTTCGCGAATATGATTAATAGGAAGGTTGGTGGTTTGTACTAGGACGAAAAAAGAACCCCCTCATTTATATCAACTGTTTATTTGTTTAGTGTAATAGATACATAACAAAAGTCGTCGCCAGTGAAGCAGTTTATTAATATCTCTGTGATATGTACTGCTGCTGTTTAGCAGCTTGGCACTGAACTGTCACATACGCGCGACTTTCACAGTTATTACTTTTGTCCTCTAAGGGTCAAATTCCGAAAAAATTTGTTCTTAATTTATAATGTTGCCTGTGTGGAGGCCTTAATTTTTTAAATGATATGTCATTTATCGATTTTGGTTAGGTATCAAGAGAGATAAATGGCTCGGGAAAAAAAATATGTAAATAATGATACCGTTAAGGGTCGAATTAAAAAAAAATCCTTTTTTAAAATGATAACTAATTTATCTATTTCGTTAGATATCAAGGAAGATAAATGGCTCATGACAAAAAATACATTTTAGAAATAATGATAGTTTTACCCTTTAAGAGTAGAATTCCGATAAATCCGTTTCTTAAAATATGGATGCGATCAACATGGAGACCTTAATTCCTAAAATAATACCTAATTTCTCATTTTCAGTTTGATAGCTCGTGAAAAAAAAAAAGTTATGGTAATAATGATACTTTTGCCCTTTAAAGGTCAAATCCGAAAAAACATTTTCTTAAAATATGTTGTGACCACAGCGGAGTCCATAATCTTCATAATGATATCTCATTTAAGTATATTGGTTAGATATCAAGGGGGGTAAATGGCTCATGACACACAAACCCGTTGTAGAAATATTAATACTTTTGCCCTTTAAGGATCGAATTCCGAAAAATTCCTTTCTTAATATATGGTGTCACCAAAGCGAAGATCTTAATCTTTAAAATGATACGTCATTTATCGATTTCGGTTAGGAATATAGGGCGATAAATTCTTCATGGTACAAAAAAAAAAAAAGCGTTTTAGAAATATTAACATTTTTTCCTCTTAAGGATCAAATTTGCAAAAATTATTTTCTTAAAATATGATGTTACCAAAGCGGACACCTTAATCTCTAAAATGATACCTCATTTATCGGTTTCGGTTAGGTATGAAGGGAACACCGAAATTGATGTCCACTGTTAAGAAGACAAAGAAAGAGGGATGACTGACTGACTTGTGACAGGAGCTTGAGGATTTTATCTGGTACGTCACAAGGAGACGGCTGTTCTTCCCAAAGTCGTCTCGTCAACATTGATTATGTCTACTGTAAACAGTGGCTTATTGCCTTAAACAGCGTTGCAGACGGTTGAGACATTCGTTAATAAGACATTAGGAATTACCTCATGACAACATATTTTTGTAAGCCGCTACTGATGTTACGACAGAAATTGTCAGACTTCTTTTCCAATTACTTTAACTGTATACCATACTTCTTTCCGTATTTTCTGTAGTTGCTATATTTCTTGCCGAAAGTTTCTCATTATTACATTGTAGTTTTTTCTTGTTTCACTTCTCAACAAGGTTTTTATTTATTTTCTGTTCCGAAAGATGATAAAACGAATATTACTTTCCGATTTATTAAGGCAGTTGGGTGAGCGGTTAATGCTCGAGTCACATTTGCGAGCACGCAGGTTCGCTCCCCGAAATTAATTCCGACGAATGCTGTAATCTTCTTCCAAATGCCATCTACCTGGTTATCGGTGAGGTATAAAGCCCCAAGCAGAAGAAACAAAACTATTTACAGTTACAGCTACGGGATGATGCGGAAAGCAGTTAACTACAGTAATTATTAACCATATGCTCCGGTTATTAGGTCGGAAGTTAAATCGATTGCTTACAAAGCACTAGTGTGACCTCACTTAGAGTATTGTTCTTCTGTATGGGGTCCGCATCAGAAGGGTTCATAGATGAATTGGAGAAGGCCCAAAGAAGAACCGTCAGATTCGTGACAGGTATATACAGGGTGAGTCAAAAAGGAGTTTACACCTTTGGAATGATATAAAAATTTGTTGAGATAACTTACAGAATCGGTATATGTGTCATTTTGTAGCAGAAAATCTGAAGTTTGATGCACGTAATTCATCAGTACACTATTTCGCCACCATGAGCGCCAGCGTAGTGCACAGTTAAAATGGCTGCTTTCACTGGTATTTTGGTTTCATGAAACGAACTCTGAAACAACTGTTTGGCGTAAATTGCGCACCGAATACGCTAAACAACCTCCAACCAGGCGTACAATAATTTACTCTTGGCACAAGAACTTTGTTAAGACGGGTTGTTCACTGCGTCATGATTTGCTGCAAAGAGTATGGGAAGAAATTGATTACCTGTGGGATGTTTGCCTCATGACAAATGGTAGTGACATCGAACCAAAGTAATAATTGACACTTTTATTTGGTTCCTCAAAATAGACCATGGACGCTTCATCGCTTAAACGATTAAAAATTAGGTTAAGTACAATACAACGCACACTCCGCCGTCCAGTTCTATTGAATCGTTAAGTAATTTATATCTATATATAAAAATAGACATACGAGTCCCTACGTTTTGCCTTGCAGCCCCAACTACCCTTATCGCTGGTGTTTGTGTGTGTGGTAGTAGGCTCGAGTCTACCATCGTGCGCTATTGTTTTTGCATGTCAGTGGTTGTGGGGATGTGGGAGTAAAATGGTCGACCTAGGGCATTTTCATATTTCGATCAAAGGTGTTCTCAAAATGTTTGAAATCTTTTGGAACGTACTAAATTGTTCTAAAATGTTCTCGCATGAACTAAACTGTTCTGCCATACATTTTCAGCTATTAACATATTGCATATTGGTTCTCTTCATGAGAGACGTTCAGTGGTAGAATGATATGGTGATGGCTCCCGTCATATTGTCCCAACTCCTTGCTTTTTGCGTCACCTTTTACGTAACATACAGCTTTCTTTGTCCAATTCTAACAGTAAAATTCCAAGTCTCAGGTAAGAGCTAGTAGTAATTAAAAACATGTGGTTCGTTATTGTGGAATTATTTTGGCAACTGGAGCAATCTTTTATGTAAATGAATCAAATATTATTATTGTTTAGCTCCTTTTATTTTAGCTGTTATGAATTTAAAAAAAAAATTAATAGTGTTTTCAAAAATTGGTACGTTCTCCGTTCAGAACTAACTGTATTCATCAATCATGGTTGAGGTTACTGTGCAGTTTATCAGACGGAAAGTTTAAAACGCTATCCATATTTGTCATGAGAAAATATTTGGAAGTATGGGGATTCGAACCCGTGTTCGCAAAACGGGAAGCAGGCCGCATAGACCACGCTAAAACTTTAAATTATTAGTTAACAATCTTAATATTTAAACGCTATTAGCATATTTTTGCACGCAAATTTCTCGAATAATAGGGCTAATGAGTCAGGACTCGGTTGAAGTTCCAAGGACCAGTGGTGGCGAGATAAACTCCCATATCATTGAAGGATTTCATTTTGAGTCCCGCTTCATACATTTCCAAACCATATGGTTGATATAACACCTCCAATGTCGGCATTATAATCACCACTTTCATCTGTATGTTTATCACACAATTATCTGTTGTGTTATACGCGCTTATCTGTTGTGTTATACGCGCGCTAGATAGCTACATGGATCCATTAATTACCTCGTGTTTTGTGACTAACCTGTGGGCATCTGGTTTGATACCCGTTTCATGGTGGTTATAAGACTTATCGGGTTTGAATAACTCAAGTTCAATGCTAGATCACCGCGTTAGGAGAGTTCTTGTTTGATGCCCGGCTTAAGAATTTCATCTTTACATCTGTTATACTCTAGCGTCAAGGACTAGGTTTGAGAATCTAGTTCATGTATTTCAAAAAAAAAAAAAACTTTTTTTCCCTCAACATTACCTTCCTATTAAAGTTCTAACAGTCAGAAGTTACATCGCAGCGGTTGATTTGATTGACTATGCCGGATTAAAACAATCTTTATTGAAGTCTTGAAAAGTCATTCTCAGTTGTGTACGTGTATTAGGTTAAGAGTAAGTACCGCAATATGGGCGCTCCTACCTTAAATAAACACTTTGCGTCGGGCGGAAACGGTAAATGCAACAGACGACTTTCCCGGCAGAAACCTGTTCTTAATTCTCGTTTGTGAGATGTGAACCTAGCACATCTCGCAAAATTTAGGGGTAAGCAACGTCCGTATTATAACTAACAAGTTGCTTGGTGAACAACAAGCGTGGAAATTCTAACAGAACACTCACATAAAGAAAATTATTTAATGTTGTTATTACCACTCTTAGTGCACGTTTATCGAATGATTTCAGATTCCTGTTGTGATTTAGTTTCTTCTGTTTTCTTAAAAAACAAAGGTGTTCAGCTAAATTTTGTAACGCTTTTTTTCTTACAAGAAATTACGTATTCTTCTACTTTGTGATCTTTACCAAACTCTTTTATAAGTCCGTACGTAGTATCAAGTAAAATAGCAAACTCTAAAGTTGTTTTAGTCGACTAGCCGTAGGTTAATTAAATTAATAAAAAGGTTACAAATGTAGGCAGTTAAAACATTCGCACATTTCTAGTTTTAAACTATGGGAAAATACACTTGAAGAAAGTGTAGGAATAGTAAAGCTTCCAACAGAATATATAACGACAGAATAATAAATGTAATAATATAATGCCCGTTTTGTAAGCTGTTGATTAAAAAAATGGATGTGAGTAGATCTTGGTTCACATTCCGCTGTAGACCAAGCTGTCAGAAATTAGTAGGAAAAATGTTATTAAATACTGCATGTCTGCATCGACTGTAAATGGCGATAATACCGACGAAACAAATTTGAAGACTATCACGATATACAGACAAAGGGAGGTCTTACGACGTTCTGCTAGCATACTCGTTTTTTACAACATAATATATGGTGGAGGTGGAGAATTTTTCAGATCTTGCTGATGTACTTTACTAAAGTTTTAAGTGTTACAAGTGAGCAGATACTCTGTAAATTTGCTTTTTCGTTACATGCAGTACGGTTTTCATTATCTGACGTTGGTAAGCAGACGATTATATGTAAATAAAGAGATGTACGGATATTTGCAGATGAGCATATCGTTTAAGCGAACTCTACAGACAGGCGAGAAGGAATTTCCCGATAAGAAGTGCAATTATCAAACAGCTTCGACCTGTTGCATATTGATATTGTGTAAATGAAACCACACAATCGTAAAAATCAGAAGTTACTCTGGTTATATATATATTATATTATATCACCGTGTTGCTGTCTAGAATCCGTAAAAATTGCTAAAAATACGGGCAGTTCTATCATTACCGTGGCGCCAAAATCTGATGATGAATTCTTGTAGAACTCGACGAAACAAATCGAAAATAAAGAATAAAATTTTTTGATATCTCGCTTGGTTTTAGAGATATAGCATGCCAAAAACCAGTCATAGGTATAGTTCCTTCTGCTTTTGGTGTTTTTTCTTCTGGTCCAGGCCGTATTTTAACCTATCAACAATCACTAGGAAGAAAATAAAACACCTATAGTGCATTTCCACCGTGTAAATATGGTGGTTTTGGTGGAAAAAAAAATTCTGGTCCAGGCCGGATCTCACCCTAACCTCCTCACTTTTGAGTTACAATATCTCGAGAACTAAGCGAAATATCAAAAAAACTTTATTCTTTATTTTCCATTTATCTCGTCGAGTTACGTACGAATTCATCATCAAATTTGGCTGTACCGAAATTTTTCTTCTGGTCCAGGCTGTACTTCAACCTAATTACGTCAACTTTGAGATACGATATCTCGAAAACCAAGAGAGATATCAAAAAACTTTATTCTTTACTTTCAATTTGTCTTTTCGAGTTCTACAAGAATTCATCATCAGATTTTGGTGCCACGGTAATGATAGAATCCCCAAAAGTACGCAATTATAAATTTTTTCAGTTTTTTTTTAAATTCAATTTAAATACAGGTTGTAACGTACTTATATGCAACGTCTCTATTTTGTATAATACTTTAAATATATTTATATACTTTATTGCCTCTTATTTCCAGCACCAGACCAGTATATAGAGATTTCCTTAAACCCTCTTTGTCCGGCGCTGGTTTTAATATGATACTCACGCTGAAAAATCAAAATTATTATTATTCCAATTCTTATCACACAAACTCAAATTAATTCTTTTGTCTATATCTACATATATCTCAAATCAAAACACTTCCTACTTATCTCTTCACTTGTATATTTTTTATTTAACAAACAATTCTCTTTTCTCAAGTCATATAACATTATCTTTATCCATAACCCTAAATCTTCTGCTCTCAGGCTAATGTTTTATTATTAATAATCCCGCCAGGATTCTTGTGGCTTCTCCAGTGAGCCAAACTGTTTCATCTCTTCTTTCAAACTTATTCATTCCCAAAAAACCAAAACTCGTCCTCTCCATTCAAATCTTCTCTTCAACAACTCACTCTTGACTCTTCTTTTATTTTTCATAGATCTCATTATTCATCTTGTTATTCTTTGACCTTTGAACTTAAAAATTCCGAGTTAATACACGCCATTACAATTTATTAAATAAAAAAATAGCTTAATTAATATAAAATCACACAAATGTGAGGTTGTGTACCTCACAAGGTCCACTACCATTTGAGAAAATTTCGCTAAGGGAATAATGAATCACTTGTTCATCAACAGTTTCCAGCTACTTGCCGGATCTGCTTTGCTCACAAGCCTCTTCATTTCTTCTCTCTTCCCACCAACTCTTCGTCACCTTTACACCTCTCAGGCATCCGTCGTTTTGCCTTTCTCTGGACAGTCTTCTTTGCATCAGATCCAATGATTTTTTTTAGAAAGCTGCGATAAAATAATTATTTTTAATGCATTAACTTTAATACACAAGCTGTATACGGATGGCCCAGCACGAGAGTCTTGAATTTGCTAAGAATGTTAATTTCAGCTGAAATATCAGCTGAACAAAATACAGCAATAAACGTTCTACGGTATCAATGTATATATATTTTTTTTTTCAAAAATTCTGAACAATTCTTCAAGAAAGGAGGGGATATAAATTTAATTTTGTAATACGTAATCAGTTATACACTCCAGTACTGATTAAATGTAATCGCACGTGTGATATGCGTCTATGAAAAACAAACAAAGTGTTAACGGTTTATTGGTGCTCTATCGGCATTTGTTTGATTTGGATTTGTGATGTTTACCATCCGTCGGCATTCAACCAGTGCAGTAAATTTTAAACAGATTAACGGTTTAAGAATGACGAAAAATAAATCCCTAGTAATTATCTTCGAATGGCGTATCTTTTAGGTATTTGCCTCAAAAGATTAATTAAAACAGTGATGGTGGTTTGATAAGTTGCTTGATTTGATATCAAAGAGATCAAATTAAATCTTGAAACATATTTTACTTTTCGATAAAGTCTCGTCGAAATTCAACGCACTTGCTTTACTATTTTCTCCAGGAAATGGGTTTCTTCAATATTGTCAAAAAACTCGTGAACCTTCAGTATGGCCTCTTCGTTTCGGGAACAGATGATAATTTGAGGGAACGAGACCGTGTGAATAGAGTGGACGCAGGATGATTTGAAACCGTTGTTCATTTTTCCTGAGCATCGCGGCGTGAATGCACCGGCGCATTGTCATGGTGAAACAAGACTTTCTTTTTAAACATTCGCGGATGTTTTTTCTGCAGTTGCTCCAAAAGTGATAAGTAGTATTCACCGGTAACGGTTTCTCCTTTCTCCAAGTATCCATTCAAGCTTTTTTCGTCCCAAAAAGCTGAAGCAATCACCTTTCCAGCGGATGGAACGCATTTTTTTTTTATTCTGAGCCGATTCGCCGGATTGTGGAGGGGCCCGTAAACGATCATCTTCTCGCAACATTACTGGAGTCCATTGCGCAACAATTGTGCAGCAGTTTCCTGCTAAAGATGCCCACTTCGTCTGAGGGATGTGTGAATCAACTATTTTCGGCCATTTGATGCCTTTTTCTATTGCTCTACATGTTATGTGTACACGTATTGTGTGTTCAACAATCAGCTTCGTGGAAAACGATGAAGTTGTAGCTACTGCATAATGTTATATTAAAAAATTTAAAAATGAGTAAAAATGAAAGAAAAGTGTCGGTGCGACCTTACCTAAAGATTATTCCTATCGACAGAGTAATAAAACTGGATAATTACTTGATAAACTGAATCTTCAGTAGCATGGTTGCCATTGTTTTGGCTGTTCATCCCTTCATCGGGAATATCGCGAGATAACAGAAATGACATTGCACTGAATGCAAACTATGTTGATTGCACTTGCTTATCACCTGCACTATCACTTTTGTTTTCTTGTTTTTTTGTTTTCATTAACTACAGTAGTTGATATATATACTCTAACACTTTTAATTCATTTGTGTGCGTCATCACTGGACATACCATACTTTCTAAATTTTTTTTTGCTGTCGTCAGTCTTTAGACTGGTTTGATGCAATCCTCCATCCATTAATATCCTGTGCTAACCTCTTCATTTCTACATACCCCTTACAACCCACGTCCTCAATTATCTGCTTCATATATTCTAATCTCTGTCTACCTCTACAGTTCTTACCTTCAACTGTTCCCTCCACTAACAAATTAACCAATCCAGCATGTCTCAAAATATGACCTACCAGCCTGTCTCTTCTTCCTGTAAGCTTCTTCCATAAACTTCTTTTCTCACCCATCATTTCTAAAACTCGTTCATTTCTTACTTTGTCTGTCCACCTAATTTTCAGCATTCTTCTGTAGCACCACATTTCAAATGCTTCAAGTTTGTTTCTTTCTGGTATTCCTAAAGTCCATGTTGCGCTACCGTAAAGTGCTGTGCTCCACACATAGAGTTTTAAGAAGTTCTTTCTAATTCCTAGATCAATATTTGAAACTAAAAGGTTTCTCTTTTTCATGAAGGCTCTTTTTGCTAGTGCTATTCTGCTTTTAACATCATTCCTGCTTCGGCCATCGGTTGTAATTTTACTTCCCAAGTAACAGAACTCACTCACTTCTCCTACTGCATCAGATCCTATTTTTATATTTAATCTGCTAGTATTGGTGTCATTTCTGCTAGATTTCATCACTTTATTTTACTTTGATTTATATTCAGTCCAAAATCTTCTTTCAGTATTTTGTTCATGCCATTCAATAACTTCTCAATATCCTCAGCCCTCTCTGCTAATAAGACAATGTCGTCAGCAAATCGTAGCATACTGATTTTTTCTCCCTGAAAACTTATGCCACATGGAAATTTTTCTTTGACTTTCTTCATTGCTTCTTCTACATACAAGTTGAATATCAACGGGGATAGACTACAACCTTGTCTCACACCCTTTTTAACTGATGCATGTCTCTCGTGATTCTCTACTTTTATCACAGCCACTTGATTCTTATTATTTTATAGAGGATTCTTCTATCTCGATACTTTAGACCTGACTTCTTTAAATAGATACCTACAACTCAGGGCGTATTTCTTTTATGAAATTTAGAGTCTTTCCGGTTGGCCTGTTATTCTTCCCGACACTTTGAACTATTTCAATGAGTTTATTTAAAAAACATAATAGTAATAAATATCAGGTGCAATGTGCCTACTCGCAGAATCAATTAAGGTAAAAACACAGCACATCAAAAGTTGTCGGAAATGTTCGCCCAGGGCAATACCGGATTAACGACGTAGCAAGAGTTAGCAAATGCTACGGGCCCCGCGCCTACTGGGGGGCGCGTGCCTACTGGGGGGCCCCACGCCTACTGGGGGGCCTCCCCTTCAGGTCAGATGGGCGATTTTTTTTTTTTTTTTTTTTTAGATTTACCACTGCTCCGGGACGGAAAAAACCAAAGACCTTCTTCACATTTGTTACGGGCTCCACGCTGTTTTAATCTGGCTCTGGCCCAGGGGTCGATCTTGCCGTCTACATGCTCGCCACACTCGGCAACACACAGCAATACCGGCAACAAGGCGGAAGTACAGCCGGGAATTTAGGCTTTCTTCTTTCGATTTTGGACCACGGAAAAAACTGTTTACTGGTTCGCCTTTTGTTCTCCTCCCAGCATTTTTCATTTTTTCAACGAGGTTCCTCATCCTTTCTTCAAACCAGGCGGTTTTGGCCTTTGTACATTGTTCCTGGATTCCCTTGAATATATCAAACACTCTTCGTTTCTCTATCTCATCTGGATGGATACCAGCTTTTTCCATATCTTTTCTTGTATCCTCAATCCATTTTGCTATCACCTTTAAAATTATTGATGAAAAATCTTTTTGTAATCCACTAGAAATTATTCTGATAAAGCGACCATAAAATTTCAACCTTCTCTTGCGCTTTGTGTCTGTCTGTAATTTTGTCTCTATATCTTTATAGATCCTAATTTTTCCCTTTACAGGATTTTCTTCTACTTTTTTATTTAACACCTTAATCTCCATTCAGTACCAGGCATTGTGAGCTGAACATGCCTCTGTGTTGACAACTGTTGTGGATAATCTTTGCTTTGTCGAAGATCGCTTTCTTGTTGTTTCTGTTTTGTGTTGGCCTATATGCTAGTTTCATCTCTCTAACTCTGCTTTATTGCCGTCACTCCACCACATTGCTGCAACATTGTGGCCATTCAGACGCAGTACTTGCCGGCAACACATCGCTGTAAAAATGTTGCTCCTTATGCCCCGTTAACACGATGCGAGTTGACTGGAACGAGTGTACTGTCTTGCTGCGCGCGCAGCACTAGATAGTCCACTCTCCTCGTGTCAACAGGTACAAGGCAGTAAGCGGAGTGAAGCAGAGGCATTAAAATCTTTAGAACTGCATGAAAGTAAGGAAATTCCGTGGAATTTTAAGAATAAAAATTATAAGAACAAGGATTTTAGAGACTCTGCTATCAAAAAATTGCTTCATAGCAGTGTCATTTTTTTATGTATCGAAAAAAATATTTCACAATAGCTCTTCAAATTGAGACACAGTTAGTCTTAAATGATGCAACTCTATATTTTCACTTGCAACTTTGTTTTTTTTTTAAGGCGCTGAGGCATTTAACACATTTCTTTTTAATATCCACTCTTTTAACGTTTTTCTACGCTTTATTTTATTATTCTTCATATCATTCAACATTATAATCAACAAATTAGCTACGATGTTAATTCCTTTCTCTAATATGGACATACTATTTACAATAAGATCACAATGTAGGAGTAGAGAACTGTCCTCACAGTGGACAGTGCACTTGTCTTCTAATTATTACTAGCATGCTAGTCCACTCCCTTACCCCCACCACCAACTGTCGTTCCAGTCAACTCGCATCATGTAAACGCGGCTTTACGCAGTCGCGACATCCAACTTGCACAAAGTTTTTTCAATGTATAATTCATTATAAAAAATAAAATAAACCTGCTCAGTTGAGTTTCCCCAGGCCTCGGCTAACTCCTTGTGTTTCACTCGTTCGTCAGTCAAAACAATATCATGGACTTTATCGACAATTTCTAGCCGCACAGCTGTCTTTGGAGCTCCAGGGTGTTGCATCTCCGAGTCATTTTCTGCCACGTTTCAATTCATTTACACAAGTTTCATAGGAAGGGCCTACGTCACCCAGTGCAGGCAAAATCCTCTCGTTTATTTTCTTTGCTGTTTTACCTTCCAGGGGAGATAAAAAAATAAACCGAATCGCACCACGAAATATTTATGCGTAATAGCACAAAACAACGTGAAATGGGACCTGCATATAATTTCCGTCGTTAGTAAAGCTAATTCTATATTGCTATTCGTTGATCATATTTTGAAGAATTGTAACGCTCATACGAAGCAGATAGCGTACAACACTCTCGTTGGTTCACACTTGGATTACTGTTGTGGCATTTGAGATCTGTGATCGCAAGAGATTTATTGACATGACTTTCACTTTTGAGTGTAGTGAAATACTTCTTCCACCAACCTATTTGAGTCGGAAGGACAGGAAAGATAAAATTAGAGAAATAAGGTGCCGGACTGATTCTTATATGAATTCTTTTTTCCCTCGTACCATTAGGGATTGGAATGCACAGCAAAGAGATTAGCTTTGGTGCTGAGCACCCTCTGCCACCCACAATTTTGTGAATTGCAGAGTATATATATGTAGATGATAGAGAAAGCACACAGAAGAGCCACTTGGTTTGTACCTGCTTCCCACAGTCTTTTCGAAAGCATCACATAATTGATACAAAGATTGGACTGGGGTGGTGTGACAGATGAAGCTGGTTCAGAGTATTATAGATTAATATTTTGTGACCACGTACGATTCTGACTATTTCTTTGGGAGTCTCACAAATTCAGAACTGCGAAATAGGTGTTGTGATATGTAGCGATGTATCCGACTACGACGTAAGCCTGTGATTTAGGACGCATATTCTGAGTCTGTTTGAAAACAACTCACTAATTCTGTTTGTCCGAGGAGATAATGTGTTGGGGGAAGTGTCCGGGTGATGCAACCTTGTTGACAGTTTGGCGGTGACCTCGTCCATATGGAGTGAGCGCCTCGTGAGCACTGAGCCAGCCTCAATACTCAGAGCCGTACATACTACTTGGCAACAGCTCACTATGAAAGTTTGCGCTACTTTCACATAACGGCGCATAGGGCGGGAGCTAGGTCAACGCGTTCCTGCCTGTCACAAATTGAAATGTATCACAGCTTTCCGTGTGATATAATTTTTTTTTATTAATCTGGAAAAATTTATTAGTTACAAAGAACAAATATATGCTACGTAATTTTTTCCCCGGTCAAGGCAACATTTCAACATAACCCACACAACCTCCTCCGAGTTTAAGAGCCAACAAACTTACACACAATTCATTTCTTAAAATTAAGGTAGTGCCATGTACATGTTATTGAAGCTAATAAGGCGAGTTTATGCTACGTTCTAGACTTGCGCATAATAGTTCGCGAAGGGGAGCGCTCAGTTTAGTTCGCAGCTCCCTCGCGAACTAGTTCGCTCTTTTAGTTCGTTAGTTCGCGTATCGAATTCAGAGAAACAGATCGTTCGGTCGCCTTGCTACGGCTACTGCACGCGCTATTTTGTTTGTTAAGTCAGTTTTATTAGGACATAATCATTTTTTGTCGTTTCTAAATGGAATTTAATATGACCTTCTTAACAAAAGTTATTGCTTAATAATAGCCCTTCCAAATTACATTAGCATGAACAGTTGGCGCCGATAAACCAAAGTGCTCATTGTCCTTTACACAAATGGGTAAATTGAATAATTGTGCTGTTATTACTATTTACTTTACATGCATTCGTAGAATATTAATTTTTTAAATGGATTTGTTTATTAGTTCATGGAAGAAACATTACTTATAAAAGGCGCTAATGATCCTGCCGTCGACGCGCCCTTAAACCCCAACAACAACAACAACAACAACACAACATTACTTATAAAATATTATAAACGCGTTTATTTTGATGAATTAAAATACCCGTTTTATAAGTAATCGGCTTTTTTATATAAATAAAGTTTTGGAAATCATGGACAAAATATAATTCTACTATTGGCTACAACTTAAGTACTATATGACAGAAATACTATTACCTATATTATTAAGAAAAATAACATTAATACTTCCAATGTGATACCTAATAATTAGACATATAAAAATAACAGTGACCCTTGAATGAGAAAGTGGTAGCAATAACGAAAGTGCGTAAATTTCCAGTGAATTGGAAGTCATTGAGCTATTATTTTATTAGTGAAGGGGAGAATAATCCAACACACATTCACAATTTTTTGGCGACGAATGAAACTGATGAAGACACAAAAGTTAAAACCTTTTTGAATTTCGCAAGTCATTTCTTTCATCACTTTCACAAAGCTGTTAACCAACAGACTGAGATAAGTATTACTGTATATTATGTCAGCTTTAAAATCAGAGCTAGAAAAATGTAAAAGATACTGTTTCCTTGGTTAAGAAAACAAGAAAAAGCCTTTAGAAACTAAATTCTTCACAGAAAGTGATAATATAAAAAAATAATGCTCTAGTATTCGTTGATAAATGTCTGGAGTATCTTAGTAAATAGTTAGATTTTAATGAAAGCAATTGGCTACACAAAATCCAAAAATTAAATTCAAATCACAGGGTTTCATTTGATGACTGTGAGACTATATTAGAGGTTATAAATTTGCGAGAAAAAATGAATATCAAAGTGAACAAACTTTACTCTGAAATAACAATATTATACGAAATCCAGGTAAAAGTAAGAGAAGTATTTCATGAATAAAAAATGAGCTTTTTCTCGAAATTAATTTGACAACTGAAAGCGATAAAGCATATGACAATTTTACTGTAGACAAAAAAGAATTAAAGATGAAAGTGCAAAAAATTTAGTATAAAAAATGAAATAGTAAAAACATACCTTTTATCATACCTTGAAGTGTAGCATATTTTTATAGGTTATTCTTTTTTTAAAAAATTCCTACCATCAACCGAAAAAATATTGGAAACCCTAGCGGCGAATGGTGCTAGTTCGCGAACGGTAGCGCTCAATTTAGTTCGCGAACGGTACCGCTCTCTATAGTTCGCGACCGGGAGCGCTCTGTTTAGTTCGCGACCGGGAGCGCTCTGTTTAGTTCGCAAACTAGGTCCTCCAAGACAGCTCGCTCGCTCGCTGTGCTAGCGCTACTGCACGCGCTCTCTTGTTTGTTATGGTAGTTGTGGTTATCGATGGTTGTCTTTTGATTGTTAATGGGATCAAAGTGTATTTTATTTTCACATTCCACGTTAAATTTCCGTTTGTGACTTCTGCAATAATTATTAATGTTGAACTATTTATTTTTCTTTTATTTATATATCTGTGTCTTCAGTGAAATGTGTCCACAAGGAACTGTGTTTTCTTTTAGATAATAAACTAAAACAAAAGTTGGTCTTCGGGAAAGGATCGAACGAACTAACGAACTAAGGAGCGAGAGATCTGGGAACTAGTTCGCGTAGTTCGCCTGTGGGAGCGCTCTTCCGAACTAGTTCGTTCGCGAACTACACAAGACTACTACGTTCACGTAACAGACTAGTAGCCATGTAGAGATAAATATATTCGTCTCAATTCTAGTCGTATCGTGTCTCTCAGCAGGCAGTGTAAAAGAGCTGAAATGCGCATTTTATATGGACATTAAACGAAATCTCATCCGCTTGTCAGTATGTCTAACTGTGTTATGTGGTCAAGCAAATGATACGCAAATTGTAATCTCGCTTAATGATTTTGACAGTATATCTCTTTACCAGAAAACTAAACGACAACAGTGGCGGTGCAACCTCAACGACGACAGAACCGATGGTTGCCGTCGAAACTGTTGTCGTTTAGTTTTCTGGTAAAGCGATATACTGTCAAAATCATTAAGCGAGATTACAATTTGCGTATCATTTGCTTGATCTCATAACTCTTAAATTCTGCGCCAATCAAAACGGAACGTTACTGAGCATCATCTACGCCTAAGATAATCAAGTGTGTGTTGTGGCGGAGTCGGGACAGTGTTATGTACCTGGTATAGCTCTGGTAATTCACACGTGAGATTCGTCAAGGCGTGACATTACAGCATGTGTACGTGGGCCGTCATCGCCGGTATAAAACGAATCGCTGAATATCGTTCATTCGACATAAAGACGAAAGCAAAACAAGAAGAGTCTTTCACGGCCAAGTAAAAGAATGAGCTAGCGGGATAATTCCTTGAAACTTCTTGAAAACTTTCCACTAACAGATGTTATTTTATTTAAGATCAACTGCGATTGAAAAGAATGGATACTGTGTTCTGTGAAGGGAACAGCTTCTGCACAACCATCAGTAGAATTATCCCAATGGCATGCGCGATAGGAAACAGTATAGATGAAATGAAAGCTGGCAATGCGCCGACTCGAAATGTTTACAATTTCCTTTCCATTCCACGATTTGTTAAAGCTTCCGTCGTAAAACAATAAAAAAATACCATTTCTCTATTCTTGTTGCCAGAACTCTTTCCAGAATTAACAGTACAATAATAATTCCGTGTGGTCGTAAGACCTGGTGACAGGGTTCTCGTATTAGCTGCGCATTCCGCCCCTGTAGTAGCTGCCTTAACCTAATCAGGTAGTGCTACCAGGTACAGGGGTTAAGAAAATATTTCTTTTAAAAAAGTTTAAAGACGATATTTTTTTCAACTGACTTCTTTGTGTTTGTTTGATTTATTTAAACTACTATATTTGTAAGATGATTTTGCACAACGTATAACAATTTGTTTTTAAAAACAGATTAATATCGATTTTTTAATTTACGTTTTTTATTGAAACCAATTTAATACGCAAGCTTTGTACGGAAACCTCAGTGCCGAAGACTCACTCGCACTTAACGATGTTTACTGCTCATTTACCACTTACTGTAGGATCATTAAGCAAGCTGTAACGTAAAGGAGGATTGTGTGTTGTCATCTGTCTGCGAATCTTGTAAGCTTTGTGCTAATGTGTAATGTATCGTTCTGTGATTGTAATGCTTATTACCTTTTTATTTTCTTTTGTACAGCATCTATGCATTCACTGACGAGAGAGAGAGATGACTTTTGTTTCGTTCCGAAATTTTTTGGCAGCTTATCTCCTTGCCTCGGTGATTGACTGAGCTCTAGCCTCTTCCTCAAATCACTCCAGGCGAATGCTAGAATCATTCCTTTCGTTTCCTTGCCCTATGTATTTTCCCGCCACTAATGACGTAGACGAGGCGTAAAGCCATAAAAAAGAAGTGTTATCGACTCCGTTATAAATATATTTTTCCATTCAGTACGATCAAGAGCTATGTATTATCAGGCAGTACTACCCCTTGGAACATAGTTTCTAAATAAGACGTTCATACCTTCTCTTCGTTCACTAACATATCACTTTGCCACCTCTTACAGTTAGACTTTAGTATAGAGTCTGATGGGTGAGCGGTAACGCTCGTTACTAGCATTCGAGGTGATGCGTGTTCGATCCCCGTAGTGCCATGCAGATTTCAATTTACCCACAGTTTCTGGAAATCACTCCAATCCTCTTCCAGCAGCAATGACTCCCATAAGCCTTGAAGAACTGTCAAGAAGAACACCAAATGTTCGGGTCACGGATTTTTCTGAAATGGGGCATGTAACTGAACTCAAGTGTCATGCTGTGGAGCAGTGATAAGACGCAACTCTCAAGAAAATCTAAGTCCTCAAATTTTTTACTCGCGTTTATGTAATGATGAAGTAGCACTAAGGTTCGATTGTTACTGTGGTCTCGTGGTTAATGAAGAATTAATAAGCTGGCAATTGTCTTGGAGAATACTTTTTATTTTATTAATACAGTCATTAGCACAGTATTTGTTTTTTATATAATTAATACTTTGTCTCCAATTAATCGTTGCTAATTTTTTTGCACACATTTTTTACAGTCTAGTATCTAGAAACTAAAATAGGCCTTAATTTAACACAACAGTTTTACATTTGATATTTCAACAGATAATTTCACAATGAATAATTTCAATTTTTGTTATGTATGGTTTTGGCAATATCTGTACAGTCTTTTCTTGTTGGCACGATACATACGATTGTTTCGCTGTTAACATATATTATAACTTTCTAAACTTGCTGCATTTTGTCATAATTGATTTATTACAGTTTTCTAGTTTTGTATGGTGTCTGCAGTTTCCTGTCCACTTTATGGTTAGAATTTTTAATATTTCACTATGTCACTTTGTACGTCTACCACTGCTACTATTACTAAACTATTATTACTATCTACTACTCTGCCATCTAAGAAAGCATTTTCCAGCATTGGTATCGGTGCGGTAATCCGAATTCCAAATCTCCCGGAATAGCGCACTTTCTCAGTCTCTCTGGCAGCCAAAGTGACCGAGAAGGCCGCCCATCGGGAGACTGGCCACCTCCAACACTGGTTGTGAGAACTAATTTTCAATGATATATATGTAATTGCAGAAGTAAGGAGTCTTTAATATCCGGCTAGTAGGTTGTTCGTTTTCACAGGTGAACTAGATTAGTTTAACATCTACTGCCGGTATTTGTTATTTTCAATATTTGAACAAATTCCTATTTTAAGATTATTGGCTACATAATTTACAACTTTTACTCATTACTAGCAGTTAACATTTTTACATATTTTAAGAGATAACAAAGTTTTACTTCAGAAGCGGCTCGAGACTGCAACTATTATCTATTATTTGTGTTATTGCAATGTCAGACCACATTTTATGCATTGGATGTGAGCACTAGTAAAGAACTTATACGTGCACTATATACTTTTATAAGTGTTGCTTTAGCAAGTTCTTGTTTGTAGATAGAATCTCCAGTGGTGTTACTGCGAAACGGTCCATTTAAAGCCTTTAATATGGTTTAAGCACTCCTCTCTGCAGACCAGCTGGTTGCGTTTTCAGCACGATATATGACTCGCTGATCGTTGCTACTCTTTTTCCTTGAGTTTTCAAGGGTGGCGGTAAATTTGTTCAAAGAAGATCTGATGAATATGCTTTCAAAACTTATATTGCTACAAGCGTTTCGTGCTTTCCTGTTGTAATACTTCATTTTTCGCATACAGCATGCGAACTAGTTGATGAAATAGAAGTTTCCATTAGGGGTGGAATACTTCATCCTGAAATTGTTATATCGACTAAAGATAATGAAATACCGCTAATAAATGTTGAAAATATTTCTTGATTTGTTCTCATAGCCAAACTCTCGAATGGTACTATCATGCAGACACCAAAAAACTATCTTTACATTAGTTGCAACGAATAAAGAAAGTTTTATCTAATGTTCACGAGTAATTTTCATATCCTGTTACTGAAGGCAAAACCCATTTACGTTATAACAAATATTTCTATACTCAGATAGATTTGAAGCGAGTATTTTTCAACAGTTCTGAAAAAAAAATTGGGGTAGAATAAAGTGATAAACTATGGAACAGACAACTTTTTATGCAAATTCCGTCTTATTTTCTGTCAGATATTAATTATTCTGACTAAATTTTTCACTGGCCAAACAAGATTTCAATCAAATGACAATCAGATCATCGTATGGCATTGTTGGTCAGGAGATCCCAAAGGATTGTTCGGCCGCCACTAGTGTTCACCTCACAATGCACCTCTTGTCGTGGTTAACTAACCTAACCCGGTAATCTTGCCGGGAGTGATCTACAGCTTAACGTGGAATTCGAACCACGAAAGCGTTTGGGTGTACTTCACATAACACAGTAAGCTGTGCCAGAGGTGAAGGTCGGGTTAAGGGCCCATGAAAATACCAGCCAAGACTTGGATTCGGAGGAGGGGTTGGCTGGAAGGCTACGCTGGGCTACGTGGGGGAGGGGGGGGGGGGGGTTCCGAGCCGGGCCACGTAGCTTTCCTTTCATAACATTTTTCACAGTTAAAATGAGGAATAGAACTCACAACAGCATGTGAATATTTATTTCCCTCAGTTAATTATCGCCTTATGTAATTTACAATAGTATGACAAGAGAAAACGGTACAAAATGTCTTCTGGAATCAAAAGGGGGAAAAAAGCTATGTGCTACGTTCGGGGGGGGGGGGGAAGGTAGTGGCAAAAGCCACGTGGGGCTACGTGGGGAGATTCACAGGAGGCCAAAATGGAGCTACGTGGTTTATACACGCTCCCATACTTGTCACAGACTTCACCAGCTGTTGAAATAATAATGTGCTTTAATAAATTACGATGTCAAAAAAAAACATTTACTTAACAACGTTAATATTCTTCTTCCTCTAAATCTTCAAATATTTTGCATCCTTTTTTTATTTGTCCTCACATAATTACTACGAAATCTTCTTTAAAACTGGATGCTCCTGTGCTTATTTTTTTACACCAAAGTTTATTTTCGCAATCACAGAACATTCAGCCCTTCATAAAATACTATACCGCAAATACTCCACTGCTCAATAGGGTCTCATTCCGAAGGCGGAAATGTCCGTCATAAGAATTCTACGTTCCTCTTCTGGCGATGCCCATGCCTAGCTGTGTCCTGTCAGTTCTGTAGCAAACCGTATGTATTCGTTACTGAGTAACGAGTACATCGCCTGACTCGAAGTACCGAAGCGTTGCTCATAAATTCATTTCGTTACTCGCAGTTTGATTCGATATAAGAACAAATACGACGCATCATGCGGGAACTGGAACGGTCCGCCCAGCGACTAAACGAATCTAGAATGAACATCGTGCGTTGAGTTTTCTCAGAATTTTGATTTAAATTCGTTTCGTTACAAAGGAAAATGTATAAGTACAAACATGTTGCGAGTACATTATTTTTATACAGGGTGTTACAAAAAGGTACGGCCAAACTTTCAGGAAACATTCCTCACACACAAACAAAGAAAATATGTTATGTGAACATGTGTCCGGAAACGCTTACTTTCCATGTTAGAGCTCATTTTATTACTTCTCTTCAAATCACATTAAACATGGAATGGAAACACACAGCAACAGAACGTACCAGCGTGACTTCAAACACTTTATTACAGGAAATGTTCAAAATGTCCTCCGTTAGCGAGGATACATGCATCCACCCTCCGTCGCATGGAATCCCTGATGCGCTGATGCAGCCCTGGAGAATGACGTATCACAGCCGACCACAATACGAGCACGAAGAGTCTCTACATTTGGTACCGGGGTTGCGTAGACAAGGGCTTTCAAATGCCCCCATAAATGGAAGTCAAGAGGGTTGAGGTCAGGAGAGCGTGGAGGCCATGGGAACGAAACTAAAATGAGCTCTAACATGGAAAGTAAACGTTTCCGGACACATGTCCACATAACATATTTTCTTTGTTTGTGTGTGAGGAATGTTTCCTGAAAGTTTGGCCGTACCTTTTTGTAACACCCTGTATGATTAATATTATTTACTGTTAAATGTTGATATTTTTAATGAGGTGAGTAATTTTGACAACATAAAGAGTTATTTTGTAGTTTTGCATTTGTTTAGCATTAAAATTTACAGAGCATAGAAAACAGAAAATTTGGATAGATGGTGATTGTATTAGATTGGTCAGAACTTAGTGGGATTTTATTGATTTCAAACTTTTATGAAATGCGTTTATTCTAAAATGCTATATTCTAACTTCTATTTTATTTTACAGTGTAAATTTAGCTATACTTATTTTACTAAATGAACAATTTACTTAAACTTTACAAAGCACGAAGTCATCCCGTAACCCGTAAGCGACTCGCCTCAATGACTTGTTTCATACTGGTGCTCGATTGTGTCAAGAGTAACGAGAACGAAACGATAAGGTTGTAACGAAGTCGTCCCCTACGCGGCGCGTCATGCTAGCGCTCGATTGTGCCAAAAGTAACGATTAACGATACGATAGTAACGAGTACTGATTGGTTTAGTTACGAATTCATACGGATGCACAATTTCTCGTTACTTTTACAGCTCTACTCGTGGCGTTCCTAATAAACTACGGGCATAAAACAACAATCGTCTACCTAAACTTATCTGTGTCTAGAGTTTAACACGGTGTCACCTGATCACAGTTCCGGAGGTTTGAACATACGCGCCTAACAGGAGAGCACAATTGCTTACCACCAGTACCTGTATAAAGGATCAGGTTAAATATCAGATCTTCGGTGATTGTGTTTAATCTTATACATATAAATACACGTTTGTCGGTATATTTCACTTTTCAGCCATGACTACTTACCCACAGATCACTGGTGTTTTTATGTGGTAGTAGCATGGAGTTTCCTATCGTGCGCAACGTTGGCTGAATGCCGATAGTTATGGGAGTGTGGGAAATTTGGTGGTCGATGTAGAGCATTTTCATATGTCGACCATAGACTTGTGTGACCCTGTACTTCTCTTTCCTGCCACAACTATATAGCACAGACCATAAGTGTTTGTGTGTGGCAGTAGCATCGAGTCTCCCATTGTGCACTGTGGTGGTTGAATTTCGGTAGCTATGGGGGAGTTGAAGATATGGTGGTTGAAAGTGGTCGACCTGGAGCACTTTTTACATTTCGACCAAAGACGTGTGTGCCCCTAAGTTTCACTTTTTAGCCAAAACTATCCAGCGCAGATCACTGGTGTTTGTGTGTGGTAGTAGCATACATTCACCGATCCCTGCAAGCATTCCACAGGAGTGTCCAGGGGCTGTCCTTACAAGACCAGACGGGCAACAACACTAACTGGATCACTACAAGTGTTGGCCGAATTTCGGTAACTGTGGGGGTATGGGAGATATGGTTGTTGAAAGCTGACGGTCAAGGACATTTTTATATTTCGACCAAATTCATGCGTGTCCGTATATTTCACTTTGCTGCCACAACTACATAGCGCAGATCGCTGGTGTTTTTGTTTGGTAGTAGCATCGAGCCTCCCATCGTTCACTATGGTGCTTAGATGTTGGTAGCTGTGGGGGTGTAGGAGATGTGGTGGTTGGAAGTGGTCTAGCTGGGGCACTTTCATTTTTCGACGTTAGACGTGTGTGTCCCTACATTTCATCTTGCAGCCAGAGCTACCAAGTGCAGACCACGGGCGTTTGTGTGTGGTAGTAGCCTGGAGTCTTCCATCATGCACTATGGTCATTGCATGTCGGTAGCTGTGGGGATGTGGTAGATATGGTGATTGAATGTGGTGGACATCATACAGTTCAGCTGCCGAGCAGGATGCTGGACACAGTTGACACTGGAGCATGTGCTGGACAGTCTGGTCTTCACCGCAGTCGCACTTGATATCATAGCATATCTCAGCATAGCCCCATCTTGCTATATTCACTTTGCATCTGCCCACTCCTGATCTCAGCCTATTCAAAGACTTCCACGTCAACCATCCCTTGTCATAACCAGGAGGCAAAGATTCAGACACTCTTCCCCAGCCATGCGGAAGGGGAGCCTTAGCTTCCATAGTTGTAACCTGGCTTCTTCAGTTGTTGTAAGTTCTTGAGATATTCTTAGGAAACTTTTTCTGGATTTCAGTCTTTGCCTATGAGGGATATGCCCACATAGTGGATGAGATACTATGGTGCTTAGATGTTGGTAGCTGTGGGGGTGTAGGAGATGTGGTGGTTGGAAGTGGTCTAGCTGGGGCACTTTCATTTTTCGACGTTAGACGTGTGTGTCCCTACATTTCATCTTGCAGCCAGAGCTACCAAGTGCAGACCACGGGCGTTTGTGTGTGGTAGTAGCCTGGAGTCTTCCATCATGCACTATGGTCATTGCATGTCGGTAGCTGTGGGGATGTGGTAGATATGGTGATTGAATGTGGTGGACATCATATAAAAATAGATATGTGTGTCCCTATATTTCTCTCCACAGCCCAAACTACCCAGCCCAGTCCACTGGTGATTTGGTATTAACCTCAAGTCTCACAAACTACACGATGGTGATGTCATATCGGTAAATATGGAGGTGTGGGAGATATGGTGCTTGAAATTGGTCGACGGAGGGCATTTTCATATTTCGATCAAATACAAGTGTTTCCCTATATTTCACTTTGCAGCTACAAATACCCTGATGTTCGAGTCTTCCATCGTGCACTATGGTGGTTACATATCGGTAGCTGTCAATCAAAGTTCTTCAGAAATACGAACGAGGTCGTGGGGTCAGCTAGTCCATGATACAAGAAGGTAAAACCTGAGGGGCCCATTAGGTGTCTTTCTGAAGATCAGGCCTGAAGGCTGGCACCGGGTTCACCCTGTGAGATTTCCTTACACATCGTCTTACACGTATGGCTAACACAAGTCTTACTCGGGGAATACAACGGGAATGAGTGTCTAAACTTACAATGGAGAGGTATAATGGAACTAGGCTCTCTTGTTCTCGTTGCTGGTGCGGGAATTACTGACCACACTCCGGAACGAAGGTCGGCTTCTTCGCGGGAAACTACAGCCAATTTACATCACGCGCCAGGAGCCGTGAGATCGCGTTAAGCACGTGCACCTGCTTAAAACACTCATTACACTATGTAACAGTGAAAAACTAACCTTGTTCCATCCGCTACGTTAAATTTTTACTGATATTGAGGTGGTAAGAAAAGCTGGTGAAAATTATAGGTAAAATAATAAAATGAAATAAAATCCCTATCATTCAGAGTTGTGGAATCCAAAAACTTTATCTGTGGTCAGCCATATTGGAGGGTGACTTAGAATGTTCCGCTGCCAAACTGTCTACTTAAATTCACCTGTTTGCTTGTAGTAATATTTTGTGTGTTGACGGTTGTACTAAACAAGACTGAACACTCAGGGTTGCCATTTCCTGGTGTTGGAAAGAGAGCGCAACACAGTGCTGCCATTTCTACGGATTTGTCCGTAGATCTTCGGATTTTTATGAAAATTTAGGATTTTCGGATTTTTGACACTTTTTATCGTGTGTTGATTTTTCCTTATATTGGTGTTTTTTAAATTTTGAGCATATAGTTTTAATACATTACAAGAATTGTCAATAACCGTGAATTGTATCCTTGCAACCGCTCGTGTGAGCCAACGATTGAAATATAGCTCATATTTTGTTTGGTTACAATTTTTATAGATCTTAACAGACCGTAACACAAAACTATCGGCGCACTCTTTATGCACGGTGACATGCTCGTTGGCACGGCTTACAAAGCAGTGCCTTCCGAGAATCAAACGGACAGCAGTTTTTAACATTTCCTGTTACAGAAGATATGCTAAATTTAATGTCAACAAAGAAAAAGTATGGTCACTACGGAAAAACAAAAAAACTACTAGGCATAGCAGCAGCAGTGATGAAAGTGACGATGTATAAAATATGTTCAGTTATATTTCTTACTTTCAATGTAGAATATTATATTTGTAATTTTAAAGACCTGAAAATAATTCTTAATTTTGACTCTATCTCTAGTAATTATTATTTCAATTATTTATTTATTTTATTTCCTGATTTTACATAGCCTACTACCTTGTTACCTAAAGTAGGCCCTTAGTTTCTACAGTTTTATGCTTAAAACAATTTACTTTAATTTTTTGTTAATATTATATCTGGATAATTAGCGAGTCTCCGGATTTTTGTACCAAATCTACGGTAATTTTAGTGTCGATGTACGGATATTCAAAGCCAAGTGGCTGGGAGCACTGGCGCAACACGAGAATGTTGCAGCAGCGCGCTCGCAAACAGCCGCGTTTCCCTGACAACGGCTGTAACACGGGTGGTTTCATGTGGTACCCCTGTGTTGCGAATGAAACTTCTTTTCGTTGAAGTTTATCTCAGAATAATTTTTACGATTCGTACTCGAAAGGTAGCGGTCTGGTAGGTCATTGGTTAAGGCACTTGCTTTCAAAAGTTCGGAATCCGGGCCCGGGTTTCAAATCCCGGTGGGGTCAGGAATTTTTAGAATTGTATTTGATCATTTGAGCTACTTGAGGATGTTCCGTACATCGGATTCTACGTAGGTCACACAGGAAAGGAATTGGCCGTCCTACCTCTAACACAGTGGCTTAGGAGACGTCCATTAATTACGTGATTTGTTTTTCCTGAATTCCGCCCCCCCCCCCCAAGATGTCATGAGATTTTGACGGAATCCCCCTCCCCTGCTGACCGACCTCGTAGTTTCTTTTTTAGATTTTTTTTTTTAGCTCTCCTGCTTCCGAGTGCGAGTATACCCCCCCCCCCCCACCACCCACGTAATTAATGTACGTCCCCTTAGTATTCACATTCAGGAGCATCCAACCAGCCTTCGGATTGAGAACTAAGTTTTTTACCCAAAGGGAAACTAAGCCCTATTGTTGTCGCTACCCTGCCTGCTCTTCTAACATTACTCGTTAATGCAATAACTTTCAGACTTGACATATGTGCTTGATGTGTTGCGTTTGACGAAAACGGAATATCAGATTTAAATTTTTTCAAAATCATGTTCCATATAAATGAGGTCAAAAGATTTTTTATTTTCAGCGTATGGCGTATCGTTGTTTAGAGTTCGCCACGTAGAGGACTCGGACATTTTTTTTCATATTTTTTCCAGTACAAAGTAGTGACCAATTTTGTTAACACGTCTTTTTCTCCGGAATTTTATCATTTTTGAATTTGTCTCTTTTATCAATCCTACTCTGTATTTAAACAAATATTAAAAATATTGTTTGTAAGTCTTGAACAAATATTTCATTTGGAGGTACTTTGCCGTTTGCAGTATCATTTGTATTGAATGTGCTCTTAAATCAGAATTCGTTGCGCTCTAATCGGTGAGATAGCTATTACCTACTAGGTAATAAACATAAGTTTAATTAGAACTGAATGACTGCGTTAGTGGCGTGCGCGACAAAGCCGAAACGCAAATTGATACGCACAGTGCTGCTGCGCATATATGGTAAATTTTCATGCTTGCTTCTAATAGTATGATGATATAACTCATATAAATGGTGCAGTACCTGGGTGACCGATCTTCGCTCGGCATCTTTCGATTTCTGTTCAATATCCAAGATTTCGAGTAAAGTTTGATTAAAGTAAAAGGCTTGAAGGCTTCCTAGGCGTTTTGAGGTGCAAAGTTAACCAAAGAGAAGCTTAATCAGTAGACTTACTGGTACCTGAACCTTCTACGTAAATAGGTTACAGCCGTTTTCGAGCAACCAAATACAAAAATTGCTAGCTTTTTTTTTTTTTTTAATCGTGTTATAAACTTGAAAAGCAAAACGTTATCAACATATGTTCATCCAAATCGATAGATCCATTTGCGAGACCACCTCATAAATGCTTTCAAAGAAAAATGCTATTATTATGTTAAATAGAAATCTTAATGGAAGTCAGGGATTAATTAATGGTACGAGATTTGTGGTAATTCAGGGGATTCTACCATAACCTTTGATGATTGATTCCTATGTAACTCGACGAGAAAAATTGAAAGTAAAAAATAATTCTCGCTTAGCTCTCGAGATATCGTATCTCAAAATTGACGTGGTTGGTTGAAATGCTACCTGGACCAGAAGATAAATTTCGCCATAGCCAAGTTTCATGATTAATTCGTATGAAACTCGTCGAGACAAATCGAAAATAAAGAATTTATTTTTCTGATATCTCAAGTGAAGAGGTTAGGATTAGATCCGGCCTGGACCAGAAAAAAAATCCACCAAAGTCACTATGTCTATACGATGGTAATGTATTTTCAATGTATTATTTTGTTCCTAATGGTTGTTGCTAAGTTGAAATACGGCCTGGACCAGAAGAAACGTCGCCAAAAGCACAAGGAACTATACCTATAACTGATTACTGACATGCTATGTCTCGAAAACCAAGCGAGATATCAAGGACATTTATTCTTTATTTTCGATATGTTTTGTCGAGTTAACGGTAATGATAGAACACCATTAGTGCTAAATTCATTCATCCGATAAAACTATGCTCATACTTCGCGTGGTAGTATTTAATGACAAACTAACAACCACTTTTACGGTCAAAAAGTAAACGATGATTATTTTATAAGATAATATTATTTTCAAAGAAGTTTCTGCAAAGTATCACCTCTGACAAAACCAATGATAAATTTTTAATTATCTTCCTTTTTAAATGTTTTACAATTAAACTTACAGTTTTAGTATTTCCACGGATCAGCCAGTATACAAGAATTGTTCGTTTAAATATTCTTTGAAATCAATGAGAATCTATTTGTAGGCCCTCTGGTACCTGAATTGTCTACGAGATGGCGCTAGTGCCGTTTTCGAGGTACCAAGTGAAAGAATTGTTCGTATTTTGTAAACTCGCTTTTTTGTAGGGAAGACAACTATTTAGGTAATCTTAAAAGTCAAAACGTTATCTAAATACGAAATTTCATCCAAATCGTCATAGCCGTTTCCGAGATCAGAAATATATATTTATATACAAGAATTGCTCGTTTAAAGATATAATAATATAATAATAATATAATAATAATAAGAAGATAAACAGACCTTTCAAGCTGTGCTTATTATGTATTTTCAATAATGTGATTTAATATTATGTAATCGTAGGTTTTCCCGGCGAATCTTGATGCTTGAAGGTCTCTCGGGCCAAATGATCGTGGTTGAACGAATTTTCGATGGCGTAACGTGCCATCTTCAGGTTACTTCTGTTGGCCAGCGTGAAGACATTGATTAATTTACCATACTTTTTTGTTACTTCATTCTTTCTTACAACGGCAATTTTTTAAGTAACACGCTGAAAAGAACTTTGTAAACGTTACTTCACAAAGTTCATATAGAGATGACATGCATTCTGGAGTCATTTCACTCCAAACTAATTTAGTTCATTGTATTTCTTGATATCCGTTGTGGAGATTCCTCCACTGGATGTTGGCCAGTCACTCCTTCAACTGCGTTTATTGCTGGGACAATTTTAGCGGAGTTCAACACTGGCGTTATCTGTTTTACGATTACAATACTCTGCCGGTTTTCATACTCTTCTAAGTAAGCCCTACCACCTTTGCAACCTGCTTCAATAAATTGCCGTTTGACCTGCAACATTCATATCTGTTAATGTGCCCTAATTGCGCAAAGCTTGACTTACATTTGGCCGTACACATCCGGGAACTGTTACTCCACCGTCTGTCGCAGACCTTTAGATCGTAAGCTTCAAATTTGAACACTAAATAGGTTTCGTAGACGCCCCAAAAACGAAATATCGTATTTAAAATTTGTAAAATTATGTTATAGAGGGTTATATAAACTTAAAGGGATAATAAATTTTACTTTACATCTTACTTCCCCCCCCCCCCTTACTGTAGCGTGTGGGGTATGATGAGAGCTATCGAGAATATAGTCTTTCAGTTTTTATCGCTGGAAGTGAACACATGACCGGCGTAAAAGTTGTCAGTTTTGGAGCAATTTTTCAATTTGCAGCAACCTATTTTTTATTTTATTGTCATGAGTGTTCACTAGAGAGGCCCGTGGTTAAGGCGCTTGTCAGTTTCGAATTGCGGTGCATGCAGGAATTTATATGGTTACTGCTTCGTTCTTAATAGGTAGCCAGGATGCTCGGTGGTTCTGATTGCGCGTTAAACTGTAGGTCCAGTCACTACGGAGGCAGAATACGAAATACTGTCACTCAGCAACCTAACAATCGTTCGATGTGTCTCCATCAACGATGGCCAACACATTTACCTATACAAGAGTTGAGGCTTTCTCGGCGTTGTATATAGATGAAATATTCCCAGGATACTAGCCGAGTGAGAATGTTTGTAACGGACGGCGGTCATAACTCTGCCGCCAACTTGAAAATGGCGACAGAAACTATGACCGCCGAAACGTCGTGCATTACAAACGTCCTCACTCGGCTAGTTTCCCGAGAACATGTCATCTACATTTACTTATGTTCACTTGTGGGAAAGGCGATTAGTGTATTAAATCCACAGATAGTAATTAGGAGGTGATTTTCCTCAACTTGCTTGTTAGTTTGTTGACCGCTGACGACTAGCAGTACAAGGACGCTACTCACGATAACATCAGGCGTCTGCAGGCATGCCAACATCCGCCCGCGAGGCCTTATCTCGCATTTAGAGCATTCTGCAAGCTTAGCAAAAAGGTCATGGGTTCGAATACGTCTGTAGTTTCATTGCGGAGCTGGAAACGTCCATAAAAGTTCTAGTGTCCCGATAATACCTATACGAGTTAAGTAATTTCAAAACTATAAAAACCAGCAAAAATATAACAACTGAATTTAATTTAATTTCAATTGAGATGGAGCTGCGGTGGCAATGTACCTACACCACAACCTTTCCGTGTCGTGATTTTTCACCACTTACCTTCACCCACCCTTTACGAATTGCAACTTTAAACCGAGCGTGGTGGTGTAACGGATAGCGTTCTGGCCTCGCATTCGGGAGGACGGCGGTTCGAATCCCCGTCCGGGCATCCAGATTTGTGTTTTCCATGGTTTCCCCAAATCACTCCAGGCGAATGCCGGGATGCTTCCTTCAAAAGGCCATGGCCGAATTCCTTCCCATTCCTTGCCCCCATCCTTTCCCGTCTCTAAAGACCACGTTGTTAAAAAGGGACGTTAAAAAAAAAAAAAAATGCAACTTTAAACTCCTTCAGCGTTTTTGGTGAACTATCCATTACCTCCCTTGATAATTTATTCCAATCCCTGACCCCATTGCCTATAAAAGAAAATTTTCCCACTCCCTTTCATCTGAATTCAAGTGCTTGTTTGTGACTATGGTCATCTCTTCCCTTCCATGTAGAGCTCCTAATCTTTTTACTAATATTCATGCATGAATTATCACTATTATCAGCTATGAACAAACCAAACACTCTCTTCACCATTTTTTGTCTTCCAATGATTCCCAACCCAGCTCCTTCAGCATATCAGTTACTGATTGCATTCTGTGGTAATTTCCGCAAAAAAAATTAGCTGCTCTTCTTTGCACCCTTCCCAATTCTTGAATTTGGTATCCATAATGTATGTCCCACAGAGAGAATTCGATTCTGGGAAATTTCCAGTCCCCAATTTTTCTGGTTTAATTTCTTAATCACGTTATTTTCGGGATTGACAAAAAATAGTAAAGATTGTTACTAAACATACATCATAAAACGCAAAATTTCCGAACGAAATGCATTCCTTTTATCTGCCACTTTGACTTTCTTGTCTGTCATGTTGTTTTAACAACTGATTTTAGTCGCGTTTGCACTGGCAGACAGAGAAGTTGTTAGTCAAAAGATATATAAAAAGCTGCGCTTTGCATCGCGTAAGTAGAATTATTTATTCTTTTTTGGTTAATCAGCGTAAATTACATAAAACAATGGTTATGTAAAAAATTTGTAAGTCATTTTATGATTATGGACGAATAGAATTCGATGAAATAAGAGATTTGTTTACAAGCCGCACCAGTATACTTATAAAAAACAGATAATTTCGCTAACGGAGAGACTGACTTGTTAGACCGTGACATGCAAATGATGGAAACAAAACCCATAATTGAAAGCAAAAGTGATTTAAAACTTCAGGCCGATATAGATAAAAAGCATGAATATTGTCTCCATAATCATAAACAGAATAGAATCTCACCAAAACCGTCAAGAAGAAAAAGAATCTTTTTCAAGCCTCAAGCTCCAGTCGGGGCTATAATCTGGAACGAGTATTTATGAACAATCCCTCCAGTTTCAATCGGGGCCCAACGCGCTTTCTCGGCAGACACATACGTGTGCAATAATTTAACAAGCAGGCTAAGTGATCAAACATTCAAGACCTTGTTATTTCTTCGATCGTAATTTCGCAGCAAATCTAAATTTAAAATATTGATTTGTTAACTATAAAAATATGAGTTTGACTGATTCATATATTAATATGTGAAACGATTTTTTCTGCGTGCCTTGTTATTATGATGAAGTGAATTGCCTACTAAAATTTATTTTTAAAAAATAGTTTTGAAAGACTATCGTGATTATATGAATTCAAGCCTGATTGCCAATAAATGACAATTGTGTACGGACATATGTTACTAAATTTGTTAGTAAAATTACGGAAACAACTGATTTTCACATATTATGTTTTTAATTGTTATGTTTTTAATTGTCATTCCAAATCCCGGGATTCTTTGTGCACAATCCAGAAATCCCAGGATTAGAAATAAGGTCCGGGATTGAATTTTCTCATCCCACACCACTCCACCATATTCAAGCAGTGGTCTGACAAAGGTTTTTTAACCCAATTCACTTACTTCCCTGTACATCCCCTCATCACCCTCTCCAATATTTGAAAGATTTTGAAACCTCTTCCTACCATCTGCCCTATGTGACCTGCTCAATTGGGTTTGCTATCGAAAGTTTCGCCAAGATATTTACAGGTAAGGTTTTAACAAGCAATGCCTTCCCTGTCGTACAATCATAGAAAATCTTTACTTTTTGTCCGTGTACCCAATAAGCTAACTATTCTTGGCTTTTTTAATTGTTATTGTATAATTACCCAGCAACAATGGTTCATATAGTTTCTCGCGTTCAAGCCTCTAGTCTAGTGCATGCCGCAATTAATGTTGGTATAAGTTGAAATCGCGACACAACAGTACTAAAGCGAGGTGTCATTCTTTTCGTCATGTAAATTGATACCTGTAATAATCTTTGCGAGTAAACGTGATTAGGTGTGTGATTAGTACGTAAATATTTTAGCATGTTGTGAAATTTTTCCAGATGTTTAAATTTCTTGATTTAGAGAAGGTTGGATTCTGCCGCAAACACAGACGGGAAGAAAAAATCAGTAAAAAAGAATAAAACAAGACCAGCTAGCTGAGTGAGAAAGTGAGTGAGTTGTACACAATGTAAAAAAGCCGCGAATCTCTCTACTGCTACGCACCCATAAGGGAGCGTCCATAAACCACGTAGCTCCATTTGGGCCTCCTGTGAGCCCCGCCTTTTTTCTCCCAAGTAGCCCAGTGTAGCATTTGTCTCTACCCCTCCCCCCCCCCCCCCACCCACGTAGCACGTAGCCATTTTCCCTATTGATTCCAGAAGACATTCTGTACTGTTTTCTCTTGTCAGACTATCATAAATTATATACGGGGATAATTAAATGGGGAAATAAATATTCACAGGCTGTTTTGTGTTCTGTACATTATTTTAACTGTGACAAATAATATGAACGAAAAGCTACGTGGCCTGGCTCGGAAACCCCCCCACCCCACCCCCACCCCCACGTAGCTCAGCGTAGCTTTCCAGCCAACCCTTCTCCCCCTCCCTAGACCGAGCCACGTAGTTTATGCACACTCCATAACGCTCGAGGACGCGGGTTTAAATCTCCTTCCGGCGACACAGATTTCAATTTTACGCGGTTTCCCAAAATCACTTCAAGTGAATACTACGGTGATTTGTTCAAAATGCTATGGTCTAATTCGTTCGTGTTGTTTGTCACCAATACACTCACGCTCGAAAACATTTTAGGAAAATGATATCGAGTTGATGATTGTCGTAAAAGGTGCAGTAAGTTAGCTAAATTTCCTACCATCGTCAAATTAGCATAGGATAAGTAAATCATGCCAAGCTTCAACTAAACACTTCAAAGGCGAGTTCTGTCCCTTTGACTGATCTTTACAAAGACCGTTCATTACCTGGAAAGAGTAAACGATTATCTGAAAACACTTTACCTTTTGCACAAGATTTCTGCACGAAAGACAAGTAGGTCTATTTATTAACGTAAATCCTGCGTGGATTCACCATTTGTGTGTGTGATATGCGCATGTCCCTTGGATAGTTGTAAAGCTATTAAAGCGTCCATTAATTAGATGAGGTGAAATTGGGATGGGGGGGGGGGGCGTCGGCGAAATCTCACCAAGGGTGGGAGTCGATAGAAATCTCACGTCATCTTTTTAATTCCTGGAAGAACCGTCGAGCTTTAGAAAAAGGTCTACAAATTACGCCAATCCAGACGTTAGGGTGGAGGGGAGGCAAATCTCAACAAATCCGGAAGGATTTCCGAAAAAACACCTCACGTAACAATTAATTTACACCGATTGGATCAGATGTACGTTCCAAATTTCCCTTTATTTGCATTTTTTATGAAATTTCGCTCCAGCATTCTATGATCTAATGTTCCTGGACTGTGTTATCAGTTTTCATAGGTCATTGTGATTTAAAATCTTTGTATATGCTGGTAGATTTAATAAATGAAATAAAACACGAAGGCCTTTTATGTAACAGTGAGTTGTTCTTAGATCTAGTATTCGGTAGTAGCTACACGGCTCATCCTGTAATTTTGGCGAGCAGTAGGAACGATTTAAGACGTAAGCATTAAGGTTTGCTAACCATACTTTATAATACAGTATCAGGCTTTATTTTTGGTCTGTATATTTAATTCTAACCATGAATTGTGCGGAAATATTTACTTGTGGTAAAATATACAATTTATGTGACGGAATGCCCTTGTACATAGTTAATTTCCAAATAACATACGTATTAGTGATTATGACAAAACGAAATACACACCTTTGAATCGGTTTTCAGAGATAAAGACGTCAACTAGATCGCTACTTTGAACTGGTCTATAGAGTTTGTGCGGTAGGCAAATACAGTAGCAGAAACTAAAAGCACAACAAGACAAAGACTTTGTGCTTGGTGCTGACAGCAGAGGGATAGTACAATTGTGCTGATCAAATGAGGTTTAGAATATTGTGCCAACTAAAAAGACTTGTTTTTTGAAAATGTCACGTTCCGTCGATCTATCTTCTACAAGACCGTTCAGAAGAAATAAACGAACATCCCAAAACACTTAACTGTCTGCAAGTGTTTTCTTTAAACCTGTGTAAAACTAAATTCTGCACGTTCGCTCCCTTCAGTCCAGTGGCGACGCATTCTACACTCGCAGATCTGCGACCCTGCTCGTAATCTCCTTCACATCTGCTAATGATTGCTTTGTTTATTTGAGTTGTCATTTAAACTGTAAGTCCTATTACTCAACGCGATTACTGTGGTAATAAGGAGGTACGACAGGGGCTCATTGGACGACAAATTCAAAATCTTTCAGCATGTCCATGATAATATTATCTCGCTTGCTCTGTAATTAATTCAATATCTTGCTGATAGCGACGTTTGTTATCCTAGCGTATTAACGTCACTTCATCCACTGGAGTTTTAAAATCCACGTGCAAAGGTAAAAGCAAGAAGTAAAAAAGACACTTGTGAAATTACGCCCGTTGCGAGTAAAACTTGTTTCTCTTTGAGTGGTTTCCGCAAGGAGACATCCAGACTTGGGGTCATGAATTTTTCTCCGAGTTTAGGGACGTGTTGCAGATCTAAGTGCTGTGGTGCACTCTTCTTGCATTCCCAGGAAAATTTACCTCGAAGTTCTCAAGGATTTGTGTTGCGTTTATGTAATGGTAGCGAAGCTAAAAAGCAAAGCGTGGTTCTCGACCCGAAGGTTGGTTGCACCCTTCAGAAGGAGGCATACTAAGCCCGGTGTAAGAGATAGGGTGGCCAGTTCCTTTCCTCCATATCTAACCTAACCCGGTAATCCTACCGCGTAAAGGGAAATCCGAAACACGGAATCGTTCTGGTGTACTTCACCTCTAACACAGCAAGCTGTGTTAGAGGTGAAGGTCGGGTTAAGGGCCTTTGAAAATCCCAGCCGAGACGGGGATTCCAACTAGTCAGATGCCTTAATTACTGAGCCGCCAGACAGACTGTGGTTGCTAACGTAGCAGCATCAAATTGTCGCCGTGATCTCGTGGCTCACCTCACCGATCCATAGGTTGGCGACCAGAGTTCGAATTTCCATGCAGGCTACTTCTTTTTTCCCCAAAAATGTTTTATTTCATATATTATTTGTATTTCTATAATTAATACTTTATATTTCAATAGGAAAGTGCGAAAAACTTGACGCAATGTAAGTTTTTAGTGCATAATCTTTCCATTTTCTTTGAAAGAAACTTCCAATACCTTAAAATAAGCGAAAACTTCAACGCAAAAATAATATGCTTATCATTTATGGGGAAAAAGTATTACTAATAAGAACATCGAGTTATATTTTCTTAAGAATACTTATGAAGTGCATCTCAGCAGTGCTTCACAATTTTACAATTTTGATCTGCTTCACGCCCCAACAGTTGAGAAAAATCAATGACCGAAACGTTTGATGGTCTCCTTGTCGGAATAATTTTTATATATTGCTGCACTCTGCACTTTCTTTTTCAAAAATTACAGTTTTATCTTCGTTTACAGAGCTCCATATCCGTAGAAATGAAACAACTGTATGGTTTTAAAGTTAAACTAGCTCACCCGGCAATGCTTCACTATGGCTAGACTTGAGTACACCTATAGATTAAATGAATACATTTGATTGTTTGTATTTAGCTTAAATTAGATATTAACATATAAATTTTAATTACTGTTTCGTTCAGTTTCAAGTTTATTGCAATGGTCTTGGTGGTTCCAATCAGCATATGTACAAAAAATCTGTCAGTCCGTTTTAGAGATATGTGCTAAATACTGAAAAGTGGCACACGTAAATCAGTCTTAAGAGGGGTGAAAGGGGACAGCGGCGACTGTTTTGTAAACTAAATGTAAACATCATTTTCACTTATTTTTAAACATATGTATGCAAACTTCCTTCGATATCGGATAAAAACTGTAAATTTGTGTTTTGTTCCAAAAACTTAAAAAAAATCAAGTTCAAATTTATTGGTCAGCAATTGTTTGATTGGATTTTTTTTTTGTTTTTTTCGGTCCAGTGCTGTTTGAGGAGAGGGGGTAAAGGGGGTAGAGGTTGGGCCGTAGCCATCGGAGAGCTAGGCGGTGCCGTGCACCGGGGCCCCCAAGCACAGGGGGCCCCCAAGCGCAGCTCAGGAGGCCCAACCCCCTAAAGCTCAGGGAGCAAACCTCACAAGACTTGGTAGAGCTTTATTTATTTATTTTTTTTTTAAAAAAAAGATTACCCATCTGACCTGAGGGCCCAAAAAATTTCTTTGTACTGGGTTGCGCTTTGGAAAACCAAATTGTAAACAGTATATTTCTGTTTTATTTTAAAGTATATGTGTGCAAATTTCCATCGAAATCGGATAAAAGTGTGGGTTTGTTAAAATTAGGGGGGATGTGAAGGGGATAAGAGGTTACATGTTTGGAAATATATGAAGGCAGTAGTTTTCATTTTTAAAAAAAGTAGACGTGTGCAAATTTCCATGGAAACCGGATTAAATCTGTGGATTTGTTTAAATTAAGGGTTTTAAAGGGGAAGAGGGGGTGTTTTTTTTTTTAATTTTTGTCGGGACCAGGAACCTTCTCCGATGCGCACTCGACAACTCACTAAAGTTTCACCGTATCGTATGAACGGTTCAGGAGCGCATAGAGGACAAACAACCATACACACATTGATTTTTATGTATTAGAAGATGTGTAGGAAAATTATGTATATAAAAACGAGATAACAGAAATCTATGGAAACGCGGGAAATCTAACCTCGACTCGCCTCGTGGACACCACTTTCATAATAGCCGAAGCATTAAAATGGTGTTTGAGGTACGAAGCTATTTGAAATTATTAATTCAACCTCCTTAGAACGAACTATTTCGGATATAAGGTAAGTGCCCACTGATCTACTCATAAAAATGATCTTAGTCGGCTACCCAGTACAGGCAACCTTTCCCTCTAAGATCATTTTTTTTGGCTAGAAAATAAAGACGTGAGTGGTCAGTTTTTACCATTTCTGTTGCCAGGTCTATCACCTCGTAAATACTACTGCCTAGGTACTGAACAGAGGAGATAACGGGACCAATGTTGGTGGGAAGAGGCAGGCAGATGACAGACAGATCCTGCCGAAGGATGATGATAATCGACCATTTTATGTATTTAAAGAAAAAGTAATAACAATATTTATATCTAATATCGTTTATAAAACACTAGTAAAACAAGAAAAATATTTTGCCGTATATTAATACTATTTCATTCAGAGTCAACTGCGTCTTAATAGTTCGGATAGGTACTGTCAAAAATGAATTTAACTAGAATTGAACTATTGCACTAGCGGCGCAGATGTCAAGATGCGCGGCATCGGAGTGCCATGGACCGAAAATATGTGGAGCGTTGATTATTACTCCAAACGTCTGCTGTCTGAAATGTGCTCAGCGAGGCTAACTAGCATCAGGCAGTTACTATTACGACTTTATCGAAACTACATTTTCCATCATCTTAATCATTCTTATATGTAGCGATATTCAAGGCATACGTGCGGGTTACCTTTTTCGTCCAGCTTAGCTGTCCTTTTTTAGGGAGACTTGAATCATTCGCACAGTTAATTATGGAAATACTGAGTGTATTTACAAAATCGTTTTCTCAATTACTCATATTTAAACTATAAACAGATTCTGTGGATACGACGAAGTTGGGTTGTGATGAATACAATACACATTTCCTTACCATTGTCTGTAAAACTGGTTGTTTTAGGTGATGTGCAGTAAAAGAACCAAATGAAGTAACAAAGGACGGACATCCTGAAATGTGAACGGAAGACAATGTTGGACGTACATCCTGTTTATTCGTGAAGCTTGCAAGACAACTTAGAAAATTCTTAATGAAACTAGTACATTCATAGCTTTTCTTCTATATCACGAGAGCAACATGAAATATCACATCCACATGCATGTTACTAGTAAAATTATTACTTCAGTTGGAGTAGTAACGACGGTTGCTACTTTAGCGAACGTGTTCCAGACCATCTTCCTGAATACTGTGTCCGAAGTGTTTACGCCAGCACAATGTGTACAAGTGTTCGCTATACTCTGTATCCGATCGCTTGCGTTTACTATGGAGAGAGTTGCCGATACACAGGAAAATATCTGGAAAAAATAGTTGGGTTGTATTCCTGCGTGAACGAAGATTTTCCCGGCGTATTGCTGAAATGTGGTCTTCCACCGGGTAGTATTGAAGAAAGACAAGCTTCCGGCGGCTTGTGACGTAACAACAGACCCGATGATGGCGGCAGAGGTAGCCGCTGAAAACTTGTCTTTCGTCAATATTATCCAGCGGAGAAGCTGTGAAGACGACATTTCGGGTTCTTTTCCCGTCACCGAGCATGCTGGGTAAGTGGTTAACATTCTGGCCTCGCATTCGGGAGGACGCTGGTTCGAATCCCCGTAAGGGCTTTCAGATTTGGGTTTTACTCGGTTTCCCCATTTCGGGATGCTTCCTTCAAAAGGCCATGGCCGAATTCCTTCCCGTTCCTTGTCCCCAGTCGCATCCCGCCTCTAATGACATCGACGTCGACGAGGCGTAAAGCCATAAGAAACAAAGTTTTCCTTTTTTCTTCCGCTGTGTGAAAATCTTTGTAACTGTTATAGGTATGAATGGATAACTGTTATGGTGTGTGTAGTGATTTGTTTATATTGTGAATGAGAGACGAAAGAAGGGAAAAATTGGAACACTGTGCCCTTTCCGAAAGACATGAAGAGCCGTCGATTTTGTTCCCATCCGATGGACGAGTGACCATCGATAGCTTCGTATATACTCGATACATACGCACTGCAGAAACGTCCGGGATGTTACGCAGAACTTTGCTACACAATCTCGTGATAATGAATTGTGCTCCACCACCTCTCCGTGACCATGTCCCGAATGATGCAAATTTCTTCCATGTGGGGGCTGAACCCGCTAACCTCATGTGGAACACCAAACACAGCTACAGAATCCTAAAGTATTCTGCAACCAAGCGGGTGCTAATGGAATAATTTACTAAAATGCGGCAAATAAATTTCGTTATAGTTCTAAAAAAGCCATTTTGCGATGGAATCTCTGCAATAAACAAAACTCGGTAATTATAAAACATAATAAGGTCTTAACTAGTGTTGCAAATTGAAAAAAAAAATATTTTTTTTTTTCAGATTTGTGGAAAAAAAACATGAAAAAAACCTAGCACCCTGTTTTTTTCTAAATTTGTTTTTTTTTTTTCAGAAAACAATATATTTGATAAATTATAGTTTAATTTACGGAAGTTACATTTTACACTGTGTTTTAAATCTTACTAAATGATATAATGTCTTACATAATGATTCATAAATGTATCTATATAGGTAACATAACTTTTTATCCATCCTCTTGGTCAGTACCACATTCACTAGTATCAGTAATACCAACACTAGTGCGGTCGGAGTCGGAATTTTCTGTTTCTTCTTCTGTCTCCTCTAGATCCATAACTTCAGAAGTAGTTACATTTCCTTTTACTGGTTGTATTGTACACAAAAGATTTTGAGATTGCAATTTTAAATTGTGAGCAAAGTACGCACTGTGCATAAAGACTGCGCCGATAGTTCCATATTACGGTCCTTTAAGTTTGAATTTAAATCTATCTTACAAAATATGAGCTTTATTTCTTTTCAATCGTTGGTTTATGCTAACGGTTCCAAGGAAATGATTCATAATAACTGACAATTTAATGACTCAGTATCACTATATGCTGCGAGTTTAACAAGTATACGAATATAAAGAAATCACAATAAGTAAAAAAGAGGCAAATAACCGTTGATAAATTTAAAAGTTTTTGAAAAGATCCGTAGGTCTACAGATAAATTTGTAGGGCTGGCAGCATTAGTTCAAATAGTGAGTATCAATCCAAACAAGGGGGATTCCTTCTCGTGCAACCTAGCCTATTCGGGAAATCCCCGTTCGTAAAAGAATACTTCAGTCAATCTTGCCAATATTTTTGTAATTTTTTTCTCTACTGAACCAGAAAAATATAGTAGATTTAAAAATTAAGATAAGTACTTAGTATAAACTCTAAAACAGTCATATTAAACGATAAATGCCTTAAAAATATGAAATTTAGTATTTATGATAAAAAACATGTCCCAGAAACAAAAAATGTTTTTTTTTCAAAGGTTTTTTCATGTTTTTTTTCAAGTCAGAAAAAACCGTTTTTTTACAACTCTAGTCTTAACACTCGTTAATTACTTGAAAAAATACCTGGGGAAAATATGCAATCAAAGAAAGTGTGACCGAAGATAGCTCAAAAACGTTTAATTCGTGTTTTACACTGTTCCAAGGCAGGTGGCACTTGGGATTTGTCGAATCACTTCCTGTTGTTTAACTGCAGCTCACGGTTTGGACACCAGAGAAGCGTGATTTCCTACCGAAGCAGCTGTCGTTCTGAAGAACAATAAGAAAGTGATTGGCGGAACAAAGAAGGGAGGCTCGACAAGGTTTGTTTAGTTGCGGCAGAGTTAGTTTGTTTTGACAGGTGCTGTATTAGGGGCTGGCGTGAAGAGACACCGGTTTAACTGGCTCTACCTTGCAGGGAGCCAGTGGAAGCCTTGATGCCGCGCTGATTCTGTGGCTGACTTGAGTGTATCGCCGATGTTTTCCCAATCTGTTATTAAATGAGTCGCAACATAGCTTACCCAGAACGCTTTAACAGATATGCAATAAATAATAAGTGCTCAAATAATATTGTATAAGAAGTTTCCCACTCGTAGCTTTTTTTTGTGCCATTCAGCAGTTTTGCCCTTCAACCAGCATCAATCAATTTGATCTAACATACCACGTCATGTAATACTATATTCCAATTGTTATACGACAAATCAAATAAAGAACGACAGAAGACAAACAAAACACTTAATTTAACTCCTCTCAACCTGTGGTCCACAGGCAGAATATTAAAAATTTAATTCTAACTGAATTAAAAATATAACCAAAAATACGAGTAAATTCATAAAAATGTTTCATATAAAATGGATGCAGTATTCGTACTATGTAAGGCTGTCGAAGAGTATACGCCATAATCCTATAAACCAAACTTTTTAAAAGTCATGAATGTTTCAACGACCAGGAAAATGTCTGGTATTTCCTGGTTATGACTGCATTTTTACTAAATTAAAAACCAGGATTAAATAAATGAACGTTTTATAAGGCCCTAATAGGGGACGCGGGTACGGGCTGATAACTGGCAGGCTATGTTAATAATATGCATACAGCCAAAAAAATTAGGTACACATAAATTAGTGGTCTGTAGAATTATCTTTGACGTTTTACTGGTCCTCGGGTTGAAAAAGGACGAGAAATGCTGCCCTATACCATAGGTTCCCAACCATTTTATGGCCTACCGCCATGGGCGCCGGGAGGGGGTGCAAGGGGGTGCACTTGCACCCCCTGACATCCCGGGTCGCCCGTAAATTTGGGCCGATAGGGGGTGGGGAGCACCAATTACGGCCCTGGTGCACCCCCTTGCATCCCGGGTGCACCCCCCTACATCCCGCATCCCGGGTCGCCGTGTGGGCAGTAGTAGAGCCAACAATAAAAAAAAAAAAAAAAAATTGGGCCGATAGGGGGGGGCCCAACGCAGCGCTGGTGCACCCCCCTAGAAGCAATCCTGCCGGCGCCCATGCCTACCGCCCCCTTTATAAATAAACATACTTACCGCCCCCTTGTTAGAAAAAAAACACAAACTTTTCTTCTTATAATAATTTATGTAAACCATAGCGCTTCAGCTTTTAACCCACTTTTTGAAACGCTGTCCCAATGGCGACTAAGGATTGCAATCCCGCGGGATCCGCGCCAATCCCGCGGGATCCGTGCAAACAGTTTTTTAACGCTTATATTTAAAACATAGTTACTTAAAACGTTAATAAATTAAATAATAATTAAATTAATACATCAATTTTAATGTTAAATGATAAAAATTAATAGTTAACAATATTTTAATTGGAAAAATGATATTAAAAGTTTTTAGCATGTTTTAAGCATATTTCGAGGTTTTACATTTTTGTTTTTTAATCTAAACCAATTTTTAAGTAAATAATAAAAAATGGAAAATATTCAGTGTTAGGTCATATTATGTGCCTTACAATACATCACATGAATTTAAAAACATGGTTTGCTTAGTGGCAAAGTTACCAGAGTTTTTTTTTTATTTTATTCTAAATAAACGTTCCATAACACCGAGAGAAAGCATTCCATTTCACAAAGTGAAGTGAATATACTCTGTTAAGTGTAGACTTGGCTCAGAACAAGATCTCATAACTTTTTGTCACTGCACAAGCACGAGACTTGGTTTTTTTGTGGGATTCATTATTATATCTCCTGATTCTTGATTGATCTTACAGTTGATTCAATGTTATTAGAGGAAACTACTCACCAACACTTAAACTGTCAAGTATTTCAATTTTACATATGGGGCGTAACGACGTTTTAAGAGTGGAAATTATTACTTTTTAGTAAGAAAGGAGACTTTCTAGCGAATGAAGTTTTCATAGGTTGTATCTCCGGATTTCATTCTAAAAACACGAGATTTCACACGTGAGGGAGACGGCGGAGGCAGCCGTCGAAGTATGGTGTTCCTACAACACAATTCGTCCATACGCCCGTGAAAACTTCATTATAACTTTTTTTGCCTTTAGTCGAAATAATCACAAGGAGAAGAGGTATTAATCTATCGCCTGAGTGGCACATGTAAACAGGCGGCTTTCGTCAAAGAAACTCATTGAGGCAGCGGCCAAAACAGCAATAAGTCAAAGGATATACAATTGCCTTTTGATAGCTGCTAAATAAATAGGTATGCGATTAAAATTACTATAAAATTATTTTCCTATCAACGAATAATCAAATTTTCAGCCGCAAAAAAGTAAATTGTCACAATAACTTTATCTGCAAATACAGAAAATGGGAATAATGAAACCGTGAATAAAAAGCTGTAACTTTGTAGTTGAGATAACGTTTGCAACACATTAAAAAACAATTATATAGTTACAAAATCGTACTAAATACGCAACATAACTCAAATTACAGAAATGTATACTCGAAAATGAATACATAAAAGTGTATCTATTTACTTACGAATAACGAAGGTTAACAAAAACAAACGTTTGTTCACACGCGCCAAATGCCAACTGGAAGGGCACAGGCAAACAGTGCAGTACATCCGATAGAGACCGAGTGGGGCAGCGAGTCACGCACTGGCACGTGTTTTATCTGCATTTTGCGGATTGCGGATCCGCTTAATTTTGTGCGGGATCCGCCAGACTGTCTAATGATGCGGGATTGCAATCCCTAATGGCGACCCTCTTGGATGAAATGTACAATATCATATATAGAAAAAGGTGGTCAGATATCTAAAATTACTTTATTAAAATATATTAACAATATTAGTAAATGGTTCAGATTGATTAATACACATATTACGAAATAAAATTATTAATTTCAGGACTGAACTTGGTAACACTAATTTTTCGATATTAGGTGCCTTGACATCAGCAATCTTAATCGGCCGCTCCGCTATTGACGGAACATGTAGAGCAACATACTGCGGTCGTGCACAGGCAGTCTGCGAGGCGTGAAGGTTAACAGAACACTGGGAGACTTTCCCAGCGTGTGGGTACTACGAAATCTTCTCACGCATACCGCCGGATATTGCCGAAGAAATACAACGTTCCGACTCCGTGCTCAGGAGTCTTTATTAAGCGCGTGGCTGTTCTAGTTTTGCCTTAGTTTGTGCTGCAGTTTCTTTCAGATCCCGCAAGAAACTCAGGCATAATGTGTTCGCTTTCGTTCTTGGTCATATGTAATCATGTCACACAAATCGGCCTTACTATTTGTGTGTGTGATGAAGTCCAGAAAATTTTCATGAAGGAGAATTGTAAGATTCCAATTTGTTTCACAAATCTTGTCACAATATCCTCGAGGACGAAACACTTTGGTTGTTTGTCTGTGTATTTCGATTGGTCTACCGAGACCGGCGGGTGAGTTGTGGTTTTATTGTTCCTTGCTGACAGAATAAAATACCGTCCAAGCGAAATAAAGTGGCGGTCCCAGTCCGGGTTTGGTTACTTTACAGTACCGTACATAGTTTTAGTCTGTTCCCTCGCCTCCTTTTTTCTGGTAGCCTACTTGTCGGTCAGTAGATATCGCCATTTTTCAGTGAATAGTGTTGGAACTGATACGTGTTAATTTGTATCTGTGTTATGTAACTTGAGCTTGAGAAATGTAACAGCATTTGCCAAGCTGGTTCGCCTTCAAACCGTGATCACGATGGACTAATATGCCAGGTCCAATCTCCCATTACCCAACTCAGAACAGTCAAATTCTTTTCAGTGTCCGCGAATAAAATAAATGACAACTTTCTGTATTCGCGACTGAAAATTTCATTATTCGCGGAACCCAAACTAACATTGTTACTTTAACAATTGCATACATATTTATTCCTTCTTCTTCACCACCTTTCTCCCAACAATAGGGGTTGGCTGCCTTCGGTGAATTTTATTCATCGTTGGCATGATCAAATTCAGAGCTCTGGTTTTTACTAGACTTGCGCATAATAGTTCGCGAAGGGGAGCGCTCAGTTTAGTTCGCAGCTTCCTCGCGAACTAGTTCGTTAGTTCGCGTCTCGAATTCAGAGAAATAGATCGTTCGCTCGCCTTGCTACCGCTACTGCACGCGCTATTTTGTTTGTTATGTCAGTTTTATTAGGACATAATCATTTTTTTTGTCGTTTCTAAATGGAATTTAATATGACCTTCTTAACAAAAGTTATTGCTTAATAATAGTCCTTTCAAATTACATTAGCATGAACAGTTGGCGCCGATAAACCAAAGTGCTCATTGTCCTTTACACAAATGGGTAAATTGAATAATTGTGCTGTTTTTACTATTTACTTTACATGCATTCGTAGAATATTAATTTTTTAAATGGATTTGTTTATTAGTTCATGGAAGAAACATTACTTATAAAAGGCGCTAATGACCCTGCCGTCGACGCGCCCTTAAACCCCAACAACAACACAACATTACTTATAAAATATTATAAACGCGTTTATTTTGATGAATTAAAATACCCGTTTATAAGTAATCGGCTTTTTTATTTAAATAAAGTTTTGGAAATCATGAACAAAATATAATTCTGCTATTGGCTACAAGTTAAGTACTATATGACAGAAATAGTATTACCTATATTATTAAGAAAAGAACATTAATACTTCCAATGTGATACCTAACAATTAGACATATAAAAATAACAGTGACCCTTGAATGAGAAAGTGGTAGCAATAACGAAAGTGCATGAATTTCCATTGAATTGGAAGTCATTGAGCTATTATTTTATTAGTGAAGGGGAGGATAATCCAACACACATTCACAATTTTTTGGCGACGAATGAAACTGATGAAGACACAAAAGTTAAAATCTTTTTGAATTTCGCAAGTCATTTCTTTCATCACTTTCACAAAGCTGTTAACCAACAGACTGAGATAAGCATTATATTATGTCAGCTTTAAAATCAGCGCTAGAAAAATGTAAAAGATACTGTTTCTTTGGTTAAGAAAACAAGAAAAAGCCTTTAGAAACCAAATTCTCCACAGAAAGTGATAATATAAAAAATAATGCTCTAGTATTCGTTGATAAATGTCTGGAATATCTTAGTAAATAGTTAGATTTTAATGAAAGCAATTGGCTATACAAAATCCAAAAATTAAATTCAAAACACAGGGTTTCATTTGATGACTGTGAGACTATATTAGAGGTTATAAAATTACGAGAAAAAATGAATATCAAAATGAACAAACTTTACTCTGAAATAACAATATTATACGAAATCCAGCTAAAAGTAAGAGAAAAAAAAATGAGCTTTTGCTCGAAATTAATTTGACAACTGAAAGCGATAAAGCATATGACAATTTTGCTGTAGACAAAAAAGAATTAAAGATGAAAGAAGTGCAAAAAATATAGCTTAAAAAATGTAATAGTAAAAACATACCTTTTATCATTTTCTACTCTTTCGAAAATATTATATTTTTGAAGTGTAGCATATTTTTATAGGTTATTCTTTTAAAAAAATTACTTCCATCAACCGAAAAAATATTGGAAACCCTAGCGGCGAATGGTGCTAGTTCGCGAACGGTACCGCTCTCTTTAGTTCTGTTCTGTTTAGTTCGCGAACTAGGTCGCTCCAAGACAGCTCGTTCGCTCGCTCTGCTAGCGCTACTGCACGCGCTCTCTTGTTTGTTATGGTAGTTGTGGTTATCGATGGTTGTCTTTTAATTGATAATGGGATCAAAGTGTATTTTATTTTCACATTCTACGTTAAACTTCCGTTTGTGACTTCTGCAATAATTATTAATGTTGAACAATTTATTTTTCTTTTATTTTTATATCTGTGACTTCAGCGAAATGTGTCCACAAGGAACTGTGTTTTCTTTTAGATAATAAACTAAAACAAAAGTTGGTCTTCGGGAAAGTATCGAACGAACTAAGGAGCGAGAGATCTGGGAACTAGTTCGCGTAGTTCGCCTGTGGGAGCGCTCTTCCGAACTAGTTCGTTCGCGAACTACACAAGACTAGTTTTTACGCCTGCATGCCCTTGCTGACGCTAACCATTTTATACCTACTGCCAGGTTGTACTACGTGCTAATGGAGAAAGAGAAGTGTGTAACTATGTTCTGTGTTTCATAAGTGTATTTTCTTGTTTGTGAAATGGGTACTTTATGGGGCGGAGATTGGAGAGCTTCCCGGCATTCACCTCGATGGCTGCGGAAAACCGCCCAAAAAAGCGCAGTCAGGACGGCCGGTACTCGGGGCCCTGGGTTCGTACCCGCCCTGTTGTACCTGCGCTGAGACACACTGGCGGGTTGCTTAGGTTTTTATTTACTACCCATCAAAACGCAATACCTGTAGTTTGTTCTGTCCTGTTGTCAGTTCGGCTGCCGGCGCCGCCTTACTACAAACTTGGCATTTGTGGCGAGTGTACCGTTTACAATATCGCATCTGTTCAATGTTTTAGAAATGTTTTACGCTTTTTATTTTAGTATCAAATAAAATCTTGAAGAAGCAAAAATTATAAATGTAATTTAAAATTTTCCATTCTTTCAGTTATTACCTTCGATTCAGTGTTCATACTTATGTCCAGAAATTTTTTTTGTTTCACTTATGGTTTAATGCAATATACTATATTAAATATAAGAAATTAGGGCTATGTGAAAAATTATCCATATTAATATGTAGAGATGATTATTGTATATGTATTATCCTATCCCAGGAAGAAGTACGTTCTGGCCTCGCATTCGGGAGAACGCCGGTTCGAATCCCCATCCGCGCATCCAGATTTGGGTTTTCCGTGGTTTCACCAAATCACTCCAGGCGAATGCCGGGATGTTTCCTTCAAAAGGCCACGGCCGAATTTCTTCCCTTCCTAGCCCCAGTCCTCTCGCGCCTGTAATGACCGCGACGTCGACTAGGCGTAAAGCCTTAAGTAAACAAAACAAAACAAAATCGAAGAAGTATAGAATTATGTCGCTAGCTTTTGTTAGGTTTACTTCTGTGGTCAAAACGAAAAATATAATTTCCTTTTAACTAAAATTAAAAAAAACTCGCATTTTTAAATGCTGATACGGAATTAAAACAGCAAATTGCTATCAAGTTTTAATAGACTATCGATATCTAGCCCAAAGATGTATACAGTTAATTAAATTTTATTTATTACTTTTAATTCCAGAATCCGAAGATTAGTAGTCTGATCTTTTGTTAGTATTTCTTGAAAGCAGTGCTTATCTCAAATACATAGTAATCTGTGGCACATATTTGTTCCATCTCGCGATGATAATATCATCTTGCTTCGTTCTTCGGTTACATACTCATAAGATATTTTCGGGGAATTTAAGCTAAATCAAAAGCTCTAAAAACGCAATTTGCATAGTGTAATCGTTTTTGTGTGATACCATTTTAAACCTTCAGACACACACACACACAGACAGCTTGCTTACAGGTTTATAATAGTATAGATTCCAATACTGAATAATTCAAGTGATTATACTCGTATTTTAATAAACTAAATAAATAAGTATAATAATACTAGCAAAACATTTTAATTCTTATAAATATAGCACATTGTTTTTCGTCCTTTAAGACAGTGTTAACAGTTGCTTATACTTCATATACAATTATTGATATCGCAGCGCTTAAAATCTTGAACAAATATTGAAGAGTTATGAGTTATAGCTAACTGCACTTTTGTCGTTATTGGTATTCCGAGTCTAAGCTTTTGTTTTGATATTAAATTCGAACACTGAGTGAATTTTAGCTAGAGTGTAAACAGCAGTTGTGTCAGCGTTCGTATACGAACATCTCGTGGACAAGGCGCGGGACGAGACGCCATTGTTCAACGAAAGTTGCCCACACCGCTCTGCTCTGCCTTTCCATAAATCCTTTACCATTCGCGACGTCTATGGCAGCACTTCTCAGATTGTTTCAACCTGAGGCTGAATAAAACGTCAAAAATAATTCCACTGACAATTTTTTGTGTCTATTATGAATCAATAGAACGATCTATCAAGAAATCAGAACACAAATAATTCTATGGCTTAAACCTCACTATCACCAAAAACTTTCGTGATCAAGCTATTGAAAAAAATGGAAGCTATAATAACCACATGGATCGAAGACAGCAATCAAAGATAGTGCTCTTCAGTGGTGCTATAATTCGTGAGAAAGTTAAACGCTTTTACTCACAATTTAAAGAACCTCACAATGAACATTCGGAGAGCAGCGGTTTTCAACCTTTTTTGGTTCAGGGACTAGTAAAATGTCAAAAATAATTCTGCGGACCACTAACTTATATGCACGTATTTTTTATTTATTTAAGTGTAAGCCTATATTATATGTCAATGCTACTAGCTGTTTGCATGTACCCGGCCCTCAAAACCTTTACCTACAATAAGGCCCTCATAAAACAGTCATTAATCCTCTACTGAACGCCGCTCTCTTTGAAGTAGAAATTTAGAATCTATATAGAAGGCTACTTTGGCCACTGTGTCATCATCTCACGCTCGGCCTTTGTTGCCGGACTAATTGTGGCCAGAGATATTAGTGCAAAATCGAGGTTTGGTCAGTATTTAATAACAGTTTTAATTAGTTATTCAAACGCGAAAAAATGAATTTACAGAAAACACAAAGGTAAGTAAGTATGTGTTGCGTTTAAATTAACATACTAATTATTGGCTTTTTTGTGATTATTTACATTCAGTAGATGCAGATGTTTTCTTATGCTCTATGTCCAGAGATATCGCTGCTACATCAAACGGTTATGAGCGTTAGTTAATAACAATTGTATTTCGTAAAGCAACTGCCAGGAACACTGCATTCAACCCATCATTTTTACGGGCTTCGAAGCCAATATTACAGTAACAATGGAGTCATATCCTCATATACTGGAAATACCATGACGAGTATAAGCCTATTTGCTTATACTTGCTTCTGGCTTTATACAGTAATAATTTAGTATCCAATTTTTGCTAATTTTTTATCATGTATATTGCTGATAGCATTAAATACTCGTTGCGAAACACGGGAATAGAACATCACAGAAACAATGCAGTCATATTCTCATATCCTGGTTTAAATTTTCATGGCTTTTAGAATGTTTGAATATATCTTATACTCACTTAGTCTTATACAGTACGAGTATGGTAAGCTTCAACTTTTTTTTAGTAATTTATTTTTTACTATATCTTTGATTCAGTCGAATATTGTAACGGCCGACCTTGGTTGAGAGTGAGAGTGATTGTAGTGCGTGGATAGTTGCGAGATAGCTTTCCCCTCCTCCCCATCGATCCAGCCTCCGGACGGGATTTGGGTCACGTCTGCGCGTGTCCCAGGTCGGGAGAGAGTCAGCGCTCAGCTCGTCACACTGTAGCGTACGGCAGGCCTGATAATTATGCTTAAGAGAAACCCGACAGCTTTCAAGAACGAAATATGTTTCAGAGTTAAGATTTGCATATGTTATGCGCTTCGTTGACCTAAAACCGATTGTCAGATTTAATATAGAAGTAAACAGCTCGTTTAGTAGACGACTAAGGTATTTTAATCTTTTTTTTTTTTTTTTTTTTTTTTTTTTTTTAACTGGGAAATAAAGACGTGATTGGCCGTCAAAATTGACAGTTTTTTAAAACAATTTTGCTACCAGGTGTATCTCAAAAAACGCTTGTAACGGTATCACTAACCCCAATCATTTTTAATATTAATTTATTATTATTAATATTGAATAATGTTGCCTCTGGACACTTATAATTAAGCTGTTAATTATACGTGTCCTGAATAATTGTATTAATGTTTGTAATATTGTTGGGTTTCCACAGACTGTAGTTTGTTTAGTAAACGATGTAGCATAGTGCATGGAGGAAGGAAATATATGGGGGAGAAGTGACGTTAAATCTATTATGCAGGCTCTAAACTCTCGCGCATGCGCAGTGGTGGCAGCGGCGATCCCAAACAAGTGCGATGTTCACATTGTGTTAGATGCTGTGATTATTTCATTTTGTAATGTACTGTATATAAGTGTTTTATAATGCCATCTTGTGTTGCATATGATTGCACAAATAAGCAAGAGAGGAAAGAACCTGGAATATCATCTCATAAGTAAGTTGAATTCTAATTATCGTTGTTGAAGTGGGCGGTAGGATTTGTAAACTTCGGTGCCTGCCTATAAATATTTAGTCATAGCTCTCAATGGGATGACTTTGTTATCAAATTTTTGTTGGTGTAGTGTAGAAAATCAGCATACCTTGCTATTTTGCACATAACAGAATAGCATTACTTTTTAACGAGTGTTGAAAATGAGATTTAAAGGGGTGTGTTTTACATCGCGATTCAGTGAATTTAGTACTGCGCTTTCTTTCGTCACGTTGCAGTTTATACTGACAGTGTATGATGAAATTAAATGTGTTAAATGATGCTATGCAATCTAGGAATCTTGATGATGATGTTACCGCAAATACAGTTTGCGATTCAAATACGCGTGTGTGGGTATGTCTACATAGTTTGATTCTGTAGCGGCAATTTAATGGAGATTGTGGTTAGGTCTAAATGCAGTCTGTACCAGAATGGTTTTGTTGTTCCATAAGGGACAAAGAATTTATCTATTATTGTTAGTAATTTCATGGGAACCAAGTTAGTGAAAAAACGTGTATCGCGATGGAAACTACTTCCACTTCCAGCTATTCCCAATTAAGCTTACGATGTATGGAAACAAGATAACTATTTTTATTCTGGACTAGGCCGCATTTAATCTAACCACAAGTGGTAGTAAAAAAACTGAAATATCCATTCTGCATTGTGGCTTTGGCAGAATTAATTTTTAGTCCAGGCCGCATATCAACCCAAACCCCGAATATCCCGAAAACTAAGCGAGATATCGAAAAAAATTTATTCTTTATTTTCGATTTGTCTCGTAGTGTTACATAAGAATCGATCATTAAATTTGACTTTTGCGAAATTTTTCTTCTGAATGTCAACTCAAGACACCTCACTTTTGATACAGTATATCTGGAGAACTAGGCGAGATATCGAAAATTTTTATTCTTTATTTTTTATTTGTCTCGCCTTTTTAAATAAGAATCCCTCATCAAATTTGACTTTGACCATTTTTTTTCTACTGAATTTCAACCAAAAACATTTCACGTTTGAGACAGAATATCTCGAAAACTAAGCATGATATCAAAAAATTTTATTCTTCATTTTTTATTTGTCTCATCGAGTTACATAATAATATATCACCAGATTGCGGCGTTACGTTTATCCTAGAGTCCCCTTGAGGTTTTTGTACATATACCCCGTGTCTGTATTGGATCGGCCTAGCCCCCCACTCCTCCTCCGCCCGGCTTCACTTCAATGCGTGGTGAAGATCTCTTGCGTTGTCTCCATATATTTCCTTCCTCCAAGGCATAGTAGTGTTATATTTAAGTAATAATCTTTGATGCTGGCCAGCACTGATGGGTGGGCAGCGGTTGTTGATTGGGCGCCTGGATTGTAGTTTCGCAGAGAGCGGGCGGTGTGTGTGTTTTGCCACTTGGTGAAGGTTGTATGGTGCGAGTCATGCTCTTAGTACACAAGTTAAAATAACATGTGAAATTTGTTTGAATGTAATACAAGTGTTTTAAAAGTTGTTTCAAGGAACCTTATTAGTTAAATTCAGTAGTAGTTCAAACAGAACAGTGAGTTTTTCCATTTCCAGACTTTGTCATAAAACCTTTCAATTTGTTTGGTGGTTATGAGCCAGAGAATCGTAATGAATACAATCCGAGCAAACTGCTTGAACGTGTTGAATGTGCTTGAATGTGAGGAGAATTGGGCCGCCATCCACTAACGGAGTGGTTAGTTCACAATTGGCTGACCATTTCCAGGACAATTGGTAGTGCTCATTTGGTGACTAATGTCAGGATAGCTTACACACTATTGCTAAGGAACATGAAATTTTGTCCCTAATGTCGACTTTCATTTAAACGGTAAATACTATAAACTCTTCCATCTGCTTTGTAATTTTTAAGCGAAACCATGAGATATTTTAATTTTGAGGTTATTTTTACATATTTAATATTATTTTATTGAAGGTGCTCACAATTGAGTGTTCGACTCGCACTTGCTTGGTTTTTCAAAATAAGCTAGCCATTGCCGGAACTGTCTCTGATATCCGGCTCAAAAATCTTTTATTTCAAAGAAACAACTTTCACAGTCACACGGTTCGTAAACATCTAAGAAAATTTTCTGTTGTAGGAAATGGATTCAGGGCTTGGAATAAATTACGAAGAGAAGTGCTTAATAATTTGCCAACAGCACTGACGAATTTAAAATTAAAATTCGCAAAGGGAAAAAGTAGATAGATGGAGAAATTTCACTCAGAAAATGTAGGGTAAAAAATATTATTATAATAAAAAAGCGGGAGATGGTTTGTAGGGAAATAGCCACCGGAGCATGCGCTCTGTCGCGATTAAATTACATTAAAAACATTCCTGCGTCAAGATAGTTTGTATGAAGTTGGTAAGGACATTTCTTGTAAATGGTATGCTACTAAACAGAAGATTTGGCGTGATATTGACTGAGGTAAGGTTGGTGATAAGAACGGCCTGCTACTAAGGTAGTGCGTTGCCTCCAGATGTACATTCTGATCTGAGAGGCTAAGTGGTAAACGCTGGGGCCTGGCATTCAGTTCCAGTGTTCTATTCTGAACCAGGGTTCCAGTCTATGTTCTGTTTTCTATTGTTCCCCGAAATCATTTCAGGCCAGTGTTTGAATCGATCTTTTAGTAGGTCATCGCCGAATTAATTAAATTTATTTGCCCCTTCCTTAATCCTTCCCCGCCTTTAATGTCCTCGTGCTGTGTCTCCTGATAAGCAAAAATTTAGAAAACTCTTGTCCTTGTATAAAAAATATAACTACAATAACAACTTTTTAAAAAGAAAAAGTTAGTACAAAATTTATAAAAAAATACAGACATTTTCCATTGAATCGCTGATTATACCTCGACGAAACAACTGCAGAGAGAATGGCCTATGGTAAGTACGTACCATTGAAAACTTTTTAATAGAGTCGTTTAGACTCATAAATGTTGAATGAAGCCATGACGTGCCATCAATCAATCATAACGTAGTGATTAATGAGAAAAAAACTAAATACTATAACCTTAAAACCAGAAATATACTAAACAATATTAACATCAACAGTTTTGTGTTTATCTTCTGTTGTTGCAAATTAGATGCCAAATAACTTATTTAGGTTCATACTTTATTTCTTTTACCAGAATGCAAGCTGACGAAGTGAGTCCTTAATTTTATTCATTTCTGAAAATAATGAACCACAGGCGTAGGTAGATGAACTATTGTTAAGATAGCAGAAGCCAGCTTCTTAAATGTGTCTGGAATTGAATTCCATAATTAAGGTATTGACATTTTTACTCATAGTGCTTAATAGTCTTGCTAATTTAATTAATACCAACTCCTTCCTCATTACAATGAATTTTTTTGAGTCCATATTGAACTAAACTGGAACGCAGACAGATACATTTCCATTTCTTCAGTTTATCAGGATGCAGAATAAACTTGAGTGTTTCCGATAATTCTTTGAACTGGGAAAATGAAAATTCTTCTATTGGAGAATTAATTACTGAAGATAACTCTTCAGTGAGTTTTAATTGGTCTTTTTTTTCGTGTACATCCAAATCTCTAGTGATTTTTTAAATCTGGGAAATACTTGTAATTATTGGAAATAATATCTTTACAGAAAACTTGCAGTTTGGCCTCAAAAGCACGAATCACATCTAACATAACGATGATTGTTTCGTTTTGCAAAGAGATTTGTGATTTGTCCCGTAGTGCCGTTTTACAGATAATGTTCCACATACCACTGTTCCAGAACATAAAACACACACCGCTTTATCGCCTTTATTAATCATGCCATATTTCTCAGTCCACCAAGGTCGAAATTCTCTATTACATTAATCTTGCACTTTTTTTTTGCCAAACTAACCGTGTTGAATAGTTGTAAATATAAATCAAACTTAAACAAGCAGCTGTGTTAACGAAATTAGATTAAAAAAACGCAAGAACTATGCGTAACTGGTGAAAGCAGTCAACGTCGTCAACAAAAACAAACAAGTGAATAAGTTAGCTTAGCGCTCCTCCCGCCGCCGCGCCGCCAGCGCTTGCTCACTCACTCAGTCTGTTCGGTCAGAAAATTCGCTCAAAATCCACATCTTTTGCGCAATCTGTAGTCGTTTCGGCACCGGTAGTTTCTTTCACGATGAACTTTGTTACTATGTTCTTAAATTATGCAGACAAGAAAATAAATTACTTATATCGATTAAGAACCTCCGTGATGCCGTGCCCAAATTATTTGGTCGCGTGTCATCATCGGCACGCGTGCCATTGGTTCGCCATCTCAAGAAAGACATAGGTCAATAATGGACTGAGAAACTAGTTCCGGACACGAAAAAGTAAAGTTACTAGCGAAGCGAGAAGACGGCTGAATATAGTGTGGCGAGGAGTGAGATTTGAAGACTGTGCGAACCAAAGTATTTACTAGGTATAATGAATTGTATTATTGCACTGCGAACAACAGAAAGGGGATTTTTTTCTTTCTTTACGGCTTTACGCAACGTCGATATCGTTGTCTTTAGAAGCGGCATAGGACTGGGGACAAGGAATGGAAAAAAAAAAATCGGCTGTGGCCTTTATGAAGGAACGATGTTGGCATTCGCCTCGATTGATTTCGGGAAACCATGGAAAACAGAAATCTCGATTGTCAGAGGGGGATTCGAACTTGCTTCCTCCGGAAAAACAGGGCCGAACGTTGACGCTTAGGGGCGTCCATAAATTACATGAGGTGAAATGGTGGGAGGGGGGGGGGTGAAATCTAACGGACTGTCGAGCTAAATAGTGCGAAAGTCGATTTTAGGTGGGTATTTCGTCGAAAAGTGGGGGTGTAACCGGCTTTGGAAGGGTGAGACCTAAAAATAAATAGGTCTCAAAAAGTTGCGAGGGCGACTTCTAGGGGGGAGGGGGGGGAGTCCGGAAATCCGAAAAAACACCTCACGTAATTTATGGATGCCCCCTTACCCATCATGCGGAATTGAAAGGGAAAGTCAGTACAAGGAGTATTATCAGCTGTAGAAATCTGCGCTCGATGATATTAACAGCTACGCGGAGGCTATCAGATATGGTAACAATGGATTTCGATTTGCAGAAGTATGTTGAGTAGAAATAACTCCGTATGTCTATGGTACAATCGGTTTTTTAGGTGGACCCTACCTTCTCATAATAAAAATTGCGGATGCGAAAGCGGATGTAGGATTTAATGCGAAAGTTCCTCACTTGCGGATGCGGATATCCGTTACATCCCTAATCCAAACCATAATAACCGACGCTTGGCAGCCGTTGCGCAATTATTCAGTAAGCAAAATCTCCTCAGATCTAGCAGGAACTTCCTCCATACAACCACAGCAGTGGAAACCCAGTCGAACATCCTTACGCAACGCTTAAGGTCGCCGGATTTCAGCTCTAGAAGAAACCGATAAATGGTCAACAAGTATCGTTTGCAGTACCATCGACCGTTTAAGAACAAGTAGGCCTACCACAAAGCGTGAAAGTACGATGTTACAAAATCTGAAATACTTATTTTTAGGTGTTGGGAATCCCATCACCTCCAAACTAGTTCCCTATGCCCAAATGCACCAGTTTCGCCGTTTTTTTTATTACTGTTCGAACTTTTTTTGGAATGCAAATTCTGTCACAGAGTGCCAAGTGAAGCGAGTAAACGGTACGGGGGATGACAGTAGTAGAATTCTTCTTCAAAAACTGTAAGTGGCGAAAGAACTGTGGCCGGTGCATTTTCACGATGCAGAAGGAAACTTTTCTCGCTAGAGAGCTTTGGTCGGCTCCTTCGCGAAGATGTCTTAGAACATCGCAATATAATGTTGTATTCACTCTATGCCCTTACGGAACAAATTGTAAATTGACAATTTCTTCAAATCATAAAAAAAATTAGCATGCTTTTTTATGGCTTTACGCCTCGTCGACATCGGGGTCATTAGAGGCGGGATGGGACTGGGGACAAGGAACGGGAAAGAATTCGGCCATGGCGTTTTGAAGGAAGCATCCCGGCATCCGCCTGGATTCTTTTGGGGAAACCATGGAAAACCCAAATCTGCATGCCCGGATCGGGATTCGAACCGACGTCCTCCCGAATGCGAGGCCAGAGCGTTAATCATTAACCCACCACGGTCGTTCTGCATGCTGTTAACATTGCTCTTTATCTGTTTGCATTTCTTGAGTCTTGCCTTATTGAACTCCTCCAATAGGAGGATTAAGAAAAAAACGTGTCAAAGTAACTTGGAGAAATGAGATTTTGTCGGCATATTGTGGAGAGATACAGACTCAGCGTGAAAGCATAATTTGGCTTTTTTTTGCGTCGACATCTAGGTAATTAGAGAAGGGTAAAGAACGAGAAGGAATTCGGCCATGACATTTTGAAAGAAGCGTCCCGGCATTCGCCTGCAGTGATTTGGGGAAACAGAATTTGGCTGCATGCAGAAAGATTTAATTGTGGCCTCTGACAATGGAATTAAAGTTGCAATAGCCGAACACGGAAGAAAAATCACAATCAATTTTTAATTATTTCCGTTGATGTGATCAAATAACCGGTATTTATCAATATCTTACTGCAAGAAGATACGTCGTAGCTATAATCTTTGGTACATCTTGGATCCGACTTCGCGAAGCATATCACAGATATTAAACGAATGTGGAGTTGAGCAGTAGAATGATCGCTCTGCAGGCAGCAGAATAATTCGTGCAGTGTTACGAAAACTTCTTCAATAAGCTCTGAGGTTTCGACTTGCCTTTATTACAACCAGCTCGCTTTGACCCCCCTCCCTTCATTACATTAATATCAGTGCGCCGCAACTTAATTTATTCGTGCTATATCTGTTGGAATAATAATTTGGTTTCTTCTTCCCCAGAGATTTTGGCTGTTCTGCATATTTCAAATCGCTATCAATAATGTCCTTAAAGCTCCTTTATCACTGTGTTATTTCCTGTGTTAACCTATATTTTATTTGTGGTATCCCCCTCTCCTTTTTAGTTACCTCTTTCTTCAGTTTGTTCGTCTTTTCTGTTACCACTGCGTTTACAGCTTTTAGAATCTGCATTATTCAGCTCGTGCTTCCTGTGATTTTCATGTGCAGATTTTCACCTGTAATTCCAACTGGTTTCAGTGAGAATCACTACGCCTTATGAATACCATTTCAGTGTCTGTTTCCACTCATCATTTATAAGTATTTTCCTCGAGCATTAGGTTTACTTATCTATTACATAGAGAGCGTCCATAAACCACGTAACTCTATTTTGGCCTCCTGTGAACCCCCGCCCCCACCTTGTCCGACGTGGCTTTTACCTTTAACTTCCCCCTCCCCTCCCCTCCCCCCCGTAGCCTGTAGCTTCCTTTCCCTATTGATTCCAAGAGACATTTTGTACTGTTTTCTTTGTCAGACTATCGTATATAACATACGGAGATAATTAAATGACAGAAATAAATATTCACATGCTGTTGTGTGTTCTGTACCTCATTTTAACTATGACAAATAATATGAATGAAAAGCTACGTGTTCTGCCTCGAAACCCCCCCCCCCCTCCTTTTTTTCCCTCACGAAGCCCAGCGAACTTTCCAGCCAGTCCCTCCCCCTCCCCCGCGCCCCGTAATTTATGGACTCTCCCATACTAACTAAGTCTATGTCCAAACCACGAGTTAGAAATATCAATCCGTTTTACTGAAGACTGATTTTCTAGTCTTTCCAAGTTTCTCGTTATCTACGACATTAAATTTTTTTTCCAATTCAGTACTTCCATATTCGTGCGTCTAAGTTGCAATTTGGTAGTACACTTCATGAGGAAGCGACCGAGAAGAGGAAAAGCCGTTGTGTGGATCATATAGTTTCTAATTTTTTTAGCTATCGCGTAGTGTTTGTGTCAGGGCAGAAGGAAGCAAGGCATCGTGGATGGTGAATTATATGAGGGGCATAGGAACGTTTATTTCTTTAAAAAGTAAAATAAATAAGAAAAGTGAACAGACGAAGGAAATTTTTGAATATTTATTACCCCTGTCTTGCGGAGAATACACGTGCTTATTCAAGTTCGCGATTGATATCTGCATATCCACTGCTTGAAGGTTGACGTACTAACTGTAAACCTGTTTGTTAAGAGGTGGGACGGCTATTTCCAGGCCCTACACTTCAAATTGCAATCCGACCCACTGTAGAAATTCCGGCCGTACTGGTATTTGAACCAGGACCTTATGATTACTGCCATAACAGAGGAATATTCATCAAGCTAGTCATAACTTAAAATGCCTTCTTTTTATTGTCATTTTAGCATATATTTGCTTTTGTGGTTTTCACTTCTTAGATGAAGCGATTTTGAACACATAGCTTTACATTAATGTTTAAAACCTCTAACAATAACCAGTAAGGTGTCAGATGTTTCATTGGATATTTGAGCCAGTGACGAGTCTCAGCAGTAGTCAAACATAAACTTTAACTTGAATTTTCTCACCAACTCTGAAAGAGGCCACTAGCAGTTGCGCTCTCACCGGAGGCTGTTTCGCTGTTGCTTTCATCTCGTATCGAGCCCGTATCGTCCCAGGAGACTGGCGCGCCGACCGCAGTGCCATCTGTACTCCGATTGTTCGACTGTTTCACTTCGGCTTGCTGCCAACAGATGTCGGACCAGTCGCTGCGTGTATACTCTATGGTGCACGGTTGGTACTTTCCTCCATGGTTGGTACTGTCCGAGACTAACCAGAGTTATTGTAATATCGTTCATTTTCCTATCTGCGGTTCAATTCGAGCCCAGAGACATTATACATGTTTAAGCCGCCCTAAGCGGACGATGCGCCGCACGGGGCCGGCTTAGCCAAGTGGCTGATAATTTGATTCCAGTGATTTAATTTTCATATTTGCAAATACGGAAACAGTTTAGCAATATTATTTGAATTACCTAATTTCAACCACGATTCAGCATATACTTGGTAATTTATGCGAAATAGATAGTTTATGTATAAAGTAGTTAGAGATATCGCAAACATTAAAACATTTATACACTATTTCGGGCTTTCATTTTTTTTCATTTTTTTTTCTAAGTTCACGTTTCGAATTCCTGAAATACTGTTGTGCTTAAGTTAATTTTGAAAAAGTTCTTTCTGAGTCCAAGGTCAATGTTTGGTACTAAATCGGTCCACTTTTCTCTGCTAGGGCTGTTCGGCTTCTGAAATTGTTCCTGCTTCGGCCATCACTTGTAATTTTACTTCCTTAAAGACAAAATTCTCTAATAATACCAGATTTCTGTTATCACTTCCTGACCTTTATCTTGCTTTTGTTTTATTACTTCGGATTCTTCTCCCTGCATTTCTTTTATGCATTTCGTAAATTTCTTAGTATTACACTAGTCTACTGATGTGATAATAATATTGCAGAATACTGTTTCTTTCTCCTTTAGAACTTATGCCTCGTGAAAAATTTTCTTTTACTTAATTAACTGCTTCCTGCACATAGGAGATGGATGTCAGGCCTAATGAGGATAGACTACGCTCGTTTTTACGATTCTCTAGTTTTCTTATAGCCATCTGGATTTTTATTTAAATTGTAAATTATTCTTTTATCTCAATATTTAAAGCTGAATTGCAAAATTTTGTGTGTATTATTTATTTTTTCTAAGTCTACAAACGCCAAAAAATATCCTCGTTCATCTTCATCCGTCTTTCCAATATAACATTAGGATTGCTTCCCAAATATATCTCTCCTAGTCAGCAGTTTTAAAGTATATGATATCAGACTTATTTTGCGATAATTTTCACATTTAACAGCATGTGCTTTTTTCGTGAGGTTGAAGCTGCTACTTTTATTAAAATCCGTTGGGAAACTTTCTTCTTCAACATCTTTTTCCAGTATTAGAGGTCTGCTGCATTCGATGACGCCAAACATTTTGTAGCTACTGCCATTTTGTATTTCGTACAAATGGAGGAAGTGAAGTGTTGCCATCTGTCTGCCGAAATGTGTAACTTCATCCTGTGTATTGTAAGAGTATTAATTGTTTGTGAAACATGTAGTTCATGAGGTGGAGATTGGGGATCGTCATTACGGCATTCTCCTTGATGGCTGCTGAAAACGCATATAAACGCAGTCAGGGCAGCCGATACGTGGGTCATTCATACAGTTTATCTACATATTATTTTCACCAGCCTGCCTCCAGAGAATGTTTTCATGTGATGCTTGTTTCTCGAGATTCCTTACTTTTCTTCACATCAACTTGTTTTTTACTTAATCTTTGACCGGCTGAGAATATCACGTTTTTATAAGCACAAATATTTGTCCGCTGCTTCGCTCACGGACATTGATGTGTAGTAATGCGTTTGCCGTTTGTTTTATTCTAATAACAAGGCATAAACGTTTGTAATGTTTACCCGAAATTAAATTCCTCGATTTAATTATGCTTATGAGTATGTTAAGCTTTGATGTGATGGTTTCATTAACGTTGTCCGTGATTTCTAATGTAGTACACTATATGTTAAAGTACTAAAAAACAATTAACCAAAGTTACATTGTTAAAAAAAATTAACAGATCACATAGTGAGATTATAAAATAGACCGTAAACTTTCAGGCTGTGAAAACTCCAACCATATTGGTGCGGTAGTTTTTACGTGATGCTTCCTCACAACTTCAGACAGGCGTAACCATGGAGGAAGGAATAATTCCTTCCTCCATGGGCGTAACTCGTGTTCGCATTTATAATAGTCTATTTTATCAGTGGAAACGCCAGTGGTTCTACAGATAAACCTCATTTTAATTAAGAGTTCTTACGATGCATACTGTTCTCTTTTTCGAAAACACTAATGTCCTGCGCTGCTGTGTGTTCTGTCCTCCTGTATGGCATTGAAACGTGACATTAACAGAAACAATCAGTAAAAGGCTAGAAGCTTTTGAAATGTGGAGGATACCATGGACAGGCCACACCACAAATGGCGAAGTGCTCCGGAAAATGAAAAAAGAATATGGAAATATTGACTACCATCTGTAGTACCTTCGCCACATCAAGAACAATAGCCGTTACGAGCTCTTGCAGTCTATTCTAAAAGGGACACTAGCAGGAAAAAGAAGTGATGGTAGGAGAACAACTTCCTGGTTAAAAAATCGGATAACATGGACCTCCAAGACAACTACGGAGTTAATCCGAGCATCAACCAGTAGAGATAAAACAGCCAAGATGTTTGCCGACATCCGGAACGGATAGGGACCGGAAGATGAATGTCCTTCTCATTTAACTTGTAAGCTCGGTTTCCTCATCTGTTTACGATACAACTTTCTGATTGACGCCGATCATTACTAGATAACTCCGAACTTCTATTTTCAGTTTAAAAGTGTGCAGATTCACGAGACCATCTACTTCTCCATGACGATCGACAAACCGTAGACAAACGCACCGCAGCCAATACGACTCGCACATCAAAAGCCTTTCTCTTGGTAGTTGTATGTTTTTTTTCATCTCGCGGTTTCAACTTGAAAATCTTCCTATTTTTGTTCTGCGCTAGAAAAACTAAAAATATCGTTTAAAAAGAAAGTTTGTGAACAGTGTTTGATGTTGGCTTTTTGTTTTCTACTCCGACCGCAAGAAAATGTAATTTGTGCTAAACTTCTATCTTCTGGGCATAGTTCTAAAGTTCAGTTGCTTGGAGAATCAGTTCTTTCGCAAATAATTGTCAGACGGACTATTAAGATCAAATTTAGCAGAAGAAGTAAGAGCATTCTCTTATTCAGGAAAAAAAATTACATCTGATGGCCGAAGCAATTACGATCTCAAAACATAACTACCAAAAGAGTTTTTTCCGAAAAAAGAAATATTTTTTGTCAGACATTGACTCAGACTTTCCTAGACTATACGAATGAGGCACAACAAGTCATGGACTTTAGAAATGCTAGAAAGAAGAAAATTGAAACAGTCAAAATTTGGCTCTACAAATTAAGAGATTATTGAAAATTAAGTGGACACATAAAGTCAAAATGAATGTGTTTGGGATACGTAGGGTCAGGAAATAAATTTGTGTGACACTCTCACAGAGTGAAGACAGGATGATGGGTTGTATTTTAATACATGGGTTTGGTTAATTCGTTAGTGGAGGGAACAGCCAAAAAAAAAAAAAAAAAAAAAAAAATCTAGAAGGTTACAAAGGTTAGAATATATAGCGATCATTAAATACTTTTGACATAATTTGATTAAATTGTTTATAAAATAGCCCATGGAAACTGCCGACATTATCGAGAATGGAATAATGTACAGTATTAGGTTCTCTTAACCCAATTTACTTGTTTTTATAACATCCGTTGGTGATAGCCATTGAACCAACGATTATGTAAGTGCACTCTGTAATTCTATGGACTCTAAATTAAGAACACTTCCCCAAAATAAAAAAACTTTTGTTTGTTTTTCTCGCTTGAAACGTAATTGCTTTTCGTATTTATCTTTTAAATACGGGATATGTTTGATATTGCACAGAAATTTCAAGCACGTAAATAATAACGTCTTGGGGTAGAATGTACGGAGGCTCAGGAGCGAGTGGTAGCTCTCGGGGCTGCCAGTCGGAAGGACGCAAATTCAAATCCCCTTCTGGGCATCCAGCTTTCGATTTTCCATGTTTTCCTGAAATCTCTCTTCGCGATGGTTCCTTCAAAGGGCATGGCCGAATTGCTCGCCTCCGCCCTCATGACATTGACGTCGACGAGCCGTGAACCTCGCAGACGGTAAGGGGGCGCCCTTTAATTACGTGAGGTGACATCTCACCAAGGGGAATGGGGGAGGGGGCCGACGGAAATCTCACATGGACAGTAGAGTTAAAAAAGGTCCACAAACAACATGGATGACGACTTTAGGGGGGGTAATAAGGGCCAAAAAAGGGGCATCCATAAATTACGTGAGGTGTTTTTCCGGACACGCCCCCCTCTGGTCCGTGAGAGACCCCCCCCACCAGGAATCGCCGTCACAACTTTTTGAGACCCTTTTTTAGGTCTCACCCTTCCAAAGCCGGTTACCCCCCACTTTTCGACGAAATACCCCTCTAAAATCGACTTTCGCGACATTTGTAGACCCCTTTTTTTTAGCTCTACAGTTAAACAAAAATTTACAAAACCTCACGTGAGATTTCCGTTGACCCCCTCTCCCTTGGTGAGATTTCGCCGCCCCTCCCCCCCAAATTTGACCTCACGTAATTTATGGACGCCCCCAAACGACGCGGATACCGACTTTAGGGGCGGGACTTATAACCGCCCTCGGAAGCAGGAGAACTCAGCAGGAGGGGGGGGGAGGGGACCGGAATTACGCAAAAACACCTTACGTAATGAACCCCTTAACAGAACGGCGTAAAATAATATCTCTTACGATCTTTCACGTCTTTATTACACAGTGAAGGAGCTGAAAGAAAACCTTACAAGTCCTGACCAACTCGCTCAACTCACCCCAAAAATGCTTCTGACCCCCATCACCTCCTCACGGAGAGGTACATGACCATGCATTCAGCGGCAACCAATGCGGGAGCCCCACACATCTCCCGAAGATGAAGTCGGTGAGTGACTTCGAAACGCCCCGTCAAATACCCGCTCCCACAATGGCATACCCGAGAACATTTTATACAATTGATACGCCGAGAAATCCTCCATTCATTCGTATCTTAGTCTTGTGCCTCAAAATAGGTACGCAGAAAAAATAAAACTTATTTCATGCTATTACGTTTAAACCAAAAATTTTAAATAAAATATTCAGCTTTGTATCCGCAAAAAATGTTCGTAGTAAAGAATACTGGTAAACATTTAGACTTCAACATAACTTCAGAGTCATGTCTTAGCAAATATGAAGCTTGATACAACTTCATGTGCTGAACGCACAACTGCCATCTCCTACATACAGCAAATTTTGATGACTGATAAATATCTGTGAAAAATAATTCTAGTTTTAACATAAAATATAATATATATATAAAGTTTGAGGTTCGAGAGATAAGTCTCTAGAAACTTCGATCTGCCAAAGTTTCGGGCACTAGTTCGACGCCCATTAGTTTCACCTTCCAGAAATCTCTGTTTGTTGGTACAAATTTTCACAAATGTCGTGTAGTCATTATAAGATACCGAAATGTTTATCTGCGGACAGATGTTTTGAGCGTTTAGTATTGTAATTGTATTGGAAGGTGAGAGAGTGATGGGTGTTCAAGCTGAGCGTGTTGGTGTGACTGGAGGGTTGCGTAAGACGAGGCTTCTTGGCTCATCCCATTAGACCACCGCGTCTGACACAACAGGTGACAAACCACCTGCACAGCCATGTGGTAAGTACCTACCTAAACTTCTAATGATCCCAGTCCGTTTAACGGCCTCTGTCGATGTTTTCAACGTTCCTTCCCTTTGTATTTAGCTTCTTTCACATACACCGACTGATCATTTCCATACCGGAATGCAGTCCCCCGGGAGGAGAAGCCATGTAAAAACGACTGATTCAACTTCTGCACTTATTGTAAATCTGCATTACAAATAATTTTCGTGATGCAACATATACCTTTCGTTGTTCTCTGCGCTATTGTTTATTTTACTATGCCATTCAGTTAGTATTGTCACAGCAAATTTATAAATTTGTGTTCACGCACCAAGATTATACGTAAACATATTAGATTTTTATATAGATTTATACATCAATCTACAACAACAATAAAAACTCTCCATATAAACATAAGTGTTCCCGCATTAGCTGAAATAGGAAAAAAAGTCGCTGCAATTTGCTCATAGAAACCCAGACGACATTGCGACTAAGTCGCACATCATTTACTGTTGTTGTTGTTATTGGTGTTTTAGGGCGCGTCGACGTCGGGTCATTAGCGCAACATATTAGAAATGCATACAGTTCATAATTTATCTTGACGCAACTGATAATGTTTACAAATAAAGTACGTTGAAAATGTAAAATAAATAAAAACTCGCCGAAAGGAAATTTGCAATAGAAGTAGAACAGAACGAGAGGCAGTGGTCGGGAGATGTTCTCACTGAGCCGGCCGTGACTTAGGATTCTCACTTTCCAAGTAAATAGTGTATAATGTTTCTGTTACTATAGACCTAATCAACGACTTTCTCAGGACAATAAGCGGTAGGGGAGATCAGTGGTTAAGGCGTTATGTTTTGAAAGTTCAAATCACGGTGAGACCAGGATTTTTTAAGAGAACACGCCAGAGGTTTGTGGTTCGGATTCCACGTCAAACTGTAGATCCTCTCCAGGCCTACGCATCCAAAAGTAAATTCATATCAAATAAAGGCTTAACTTGGTCCTAGTTGCCCAAACGAAAATACGTACATTTTGGAAAATTAAACGTTCTAAAAATTTTAGCTAATGGAATTTTTGATACCAGTAATAGTAAAGAGAATATGCTAGCATTTATTTGCCTCACTCTCTAAATCCACGCTAGTAACGTTTTGGAGCTATGACATTTTTAACCGAAGAAAATCTTTCATAATTTTCTACTTCCATTTTAGCCGCCCCATAATTATGTTGATTATGAATTATTGTTCTATTTCCATATCGAGAGCTATTTAGAACTTAGACTAACTTTTCATCTTTAAGATAGGCTTTTTCCATATTTTTTAAAAA